>NW_019060643.1:6077-33511 GCF_000696155.1 Zootermopsis nevadensis | reverse complement strand
TGACGAGTGACGCAGAGACCTTGTTAAGAAGTCACGTATCACAAGTCTTGAGAAGTCCCCTGTACCAATTCTTGAGAAGTCAACTGTCCCAAGTCTTGAGAAGTCACTCGTCCCAAGTCTTGAGAAGTCACTCGTCCCAAGTCTTGAGAAGTCACCTGTCCCAAGGCTTGAGAAGTAACCTCTCCTAAGTCTTGAGAAGTTACGTGTCCCAAGTCTTGAAAAGTCACCTGTCCCAAGTGTTGAGAAGTTACCTGTCCCAAGTTTTGAGAAGTCACCTGTCCCAAGGCTTGAGAAGTAACCTCTCCTAAGTCTTGAGAAGTTACGTGTCCCAAGTCTTGAAAAGTCACCTGTCCCAAGTGTTGAGAAGTTACCTGTCCCAAGTTTTGAGAAGTCACCTGTCCCAAGGCTTGAGAAGTAACCTCTCCTAAGTCTTGAGAAGTTACGTGTCCCAAGTCTTGAAAAGTCACCTGTCCCAAGTGTTGAGAAGTTACCTGTCCCAAGTTTTGAGAAGTCACCTGTCCCAAGGCTTGAGAAGTAACCTCTCCTAAGTCTTGAGAAGTTACGTGTCCCAAGTCTTGAAAAGTCACCTGTCCCAAGTGTTGAGAAGTTACCTGTCCCAAGTTTTGAGAAGTCACCTGTCCCAAGGCTTGAGAAGTAACCTCTCCTAAGTCTTGAGAAGTTACGTGTCCCAAGTCTTGAAAAGTCACCTGTCCCAAGTGTTGAGAAGTTACCTGTCCCAAGTTTTGAGAAGTCACCTGTCCCAAGGCTTGAGAAGTAACCTCTCCTAAGTCTTGAGAGTTCACGTGTCCCAAGTCTTGAAAAGTCACCTGTCCCAAGTGTTGAGAAGTTACCTGTCCCAAGTTTTGAGAAGTCACCTGTCCCAAGTCTTGAGAAGCCACTTGTTCCACGTCTTGAGAAGTCACTTGTGCGAAGTCTTGAGAAGTCACCTGTCACAAGTCCTGTGAAGTCAGCTGTCCCAAGTCTCTTGAAGTCACCGTACCAAGTTTTGTGAAGTCACGTATCTCACGTCTTGAGAAGCCACTTGTTCCACGTCTTGAGAAGTCACTTGTGCGAAGTCTTGAGAAGTCACCTGTCCCAAGACTTGAAAAGTCACTTGTCCCAAGTCTTGAGAAGACACTTGTCCGAAGTCTTGAGAAGTCACCCGTACCAAGTATTGAGAAGTCACCTGTGTCAAGTCTTGAGGTCACCTGTCCCAAGTCTTGAGATGTAACATGTCCCAAGACCTGAGAAGTCACGTGACTAATATCTTAAAAAGTCCCCTGTCCCATGTCTTGAGAAGCCACCTGTCACAAGTCTTTAGAAGTGACCTATCCGAAGTCTTGAGAAGTCACCTGTCCCATGTCTTTTGAAGTCACCTTTCCCAAATCTTGAGAAGTCACCTATCCCAAGTCTTGAGAAGTAATCTATCCCAAGTCTTGAGAGGTCACGTATCCCAAGTATTGAGAAGTGACGTGTCCCAAGTCTAGAGAGGTCACCTGTATCAAGTTTTGAGAAGTCATCTGACCAAAGTATTGAGAAGTCACCTGTACCAAGTCTTTTGAAATCACTTTTCCCAAGGCTTGAGAAGTCACTTTTTCCCACGTTTTGAGAAGTCACTTGTCCCAAGTCTTGAGAAGTCACTTGTCCCACGTCTTGACAAGACACTTGTCCGAAGTCTTGAGAAGTCACCTGTCCCAAGTCTTGAGAATTCACCTGTACCAAGTCCTGATAAGTCATCTGTCCCATGTCTTGAGAAGTCACCTGTCCCAAGTCTTGAGAAGTCCCATGTCCCAAGTCTTGAGAAGTCTCCTTTACCAAGTATTGAGAAGTCACCTGTCCCAAGTCTTGAGAAGTCGCTTTTCTCAAGGCTTGAGAAGTCACCTGTAATAAATCTTGAGAAGACACCTGTCCTAAGTCTTGAGAAGTTACCTGTCCCAAGTCTTGAGTAGTCACCTGTCCGAAGTCTTGAGATGTCACATGTCTCATGTCTTGAGATTTCACCTGTCGCAAGGCTTGAGAAGTCACCTGTCCCATGTATTGAGACGTCACCTGTCCCAAGGCTTGAGAAGTCACCTGTCCCAAGTCTTGAGAAGTCCTTGTCCCAAGTCTTGAGAAGTCCCATGTCCCAAGTCTTGAGAAGACACCTGTCCTAAGTCTTGAAAAGTTACCTGTCCCAAGTCTTGAGGATTCACCTGTCCCAAGTCTTGAGACGTCAAATGTCCCAAGTCTTGAGATTTTACCTGTCCCAAGGCTTGAGAAGTCACCTGTCCCAAGTATTGAGACGTCAGCTGTCCCAAGGCTTGAGAAGTCACCCCTCCCAAGTCTTGAGAAGTCACATGTCCCATGTCTTGAAAATTCACGTTTCCCAAGTCTTGAGAAGTCACCTGTACAAAATTTTGGAAGTCACCTGTCCCAATTATTGAGAAGTCACCTTTCCCAATTCTTGAGAATTCACCTGTCCCAAGTCTTTTGAAGTCACCTGTCTCAAGTCTTGAGAAGTCACCTATCCCAAGTTTTGAGAAGTTTCTTGTCCCAAGACATCAGAAGACACTTGTTTCAACTCTTGTGAATTCACCTGCACCAAGTCTTGAGAAGTTACCTGTCCCAAGTCTTGAGAACTCACCTGTCCCAAGTCTTGAGAAGTCACTTGTCCCTAGTCTTGAGAAGTCACTTGTCCCAAGTCTTGAGAAGTCACTTGTCCCACGTCTTGAGAAGTTACTTGCCCGAAGTCTTGAGAAGTCACCTGTCCCAAGTCTTGAGAATTCACCTGTACCAAGTCTTGAGAAGTCACGTGTTCCAAGTCTTTTGAAGTCACCCTTCCCAAGTCTAGAGAATTCACCTATCCCAAGTCTTGAGAAGTGATCTGTCCCAAGTCTTGAGAAGTCACGTGTCCCAAGTATTGAGAAGTGACGTTTCCCAAGTCTTGAGAATTCACCTGTCCCAAGTCTTCAGAAGTCACTTGTCCCAAATCTTGAGAAGTAACTTGTTCAAAGTCTTCAGAAGTCACGAGTCCCAAGTCTTGAAAAGTCACCTGTCCCAAGTCTTGAGAATTCACCTGTCCCAAGTCTTGAGAAGTCCCTGGTCCGAAGTCTTGAGAATCACGTTTCCCAAGTATTGAGAAGTCAATTGTTCCAAGTCTTGAGAAATCACTTGTCCCAAGTCTTGAGAAGTCACTTGTCCCAATTTATGAGAAGTAATATGTCCCAAGTTTTAAGAAGTCGCATGTCTCAAGTCATGAGAAGTCATATGTCCCAAGTCTTAATAAGTCGCATGTCCCAAGTCTTGAGATATCCCCTGTTCCAAGTCTTGAGAAGTCACTTGTCCCAAATCTTGAGAAATAACTTGCCCGAAGTCTTGAGTAGTCACTTGTCCCAAGTATTGAGAAGTCACTTGTCCCATGTTGTGAGAAGTCACTTGTCCCAAGTCTTGAGAATTCACTTGACGCAAAACTCGAAAATTCGCATGTTCTAAGTCACGAAAAGTCTCAAGTCCCAAGTCGTTTGAAGTCTCATTTCCCAAGACGTGAGAAGTCGCGTGTCCGAAGTCGCGAAAAGTCGCAAGTCCCAAGACGCCAAAATTTCCCTATCCTAAGTCCCGAGATGTCGCAAACGGAAGTTGCGAATTCTCGCAAGATCCAAGTCTTGAGAAGTCGCATATCCCAAGTCACGAGAATTCCCAAGTCGCAAAAAAGTTGCAAGTCTCCTGTCGAGAAATGTTTTAAGTCCCAAGTCGCGAAAAGTCGCAATTTCCATCTCGCGAAAAGTCGGAAGTCCGAAGACTGGAAAATTCTGAAGTCCTATTTCGCGATAAGTCAGAGACGTGTCATACAGAGACCGGTCCGTGCAAAAAATGTTCATAAATTCCAACTCCGAAATTTTTCCAAAAATTTCGAAAATTTTGCGTTTAATACGTTTTACATGTGATTTACGACATTTGCCTCATTTCTTAAATTTTTGAATTTTTTCGAATTTTGATATTTGATCAACCACACACGATACGCGAAACACCGTCTCCGGCACACACCGGATGCGGAAGAGACTGAGGATGGCAGAGACTAGGAGAGGCATAGACCGGGCACATCACAGACAGTCTAGTTATAAACTGGTCTCTTCGGACATGGACACGGCAGATATCGTGTTCGGCAGAGACTGGCAAGGAAAAGACGGAGAGCCCGAGGCCGTGCACAATAGGACATGATTCGGTATAGAACGGGCTCGTCAGAGATGTGTTACAACAGAGACCTGCTATGGCAGGTACAGCTTTGCAAGGTCCATGTCTCACCAAGTCTGCTTGACTCGGTCTTTGTATCACTCGATCTCTCCGTGTCTCTGTGTGACACTCGGGTCGAACGGGCTTGTTGGAGACGTGACTGTGGAGACCGTGTGTGACAGGGATAAGATGGAGAGTAGTTTGAAATTTTTCAAAATTTTCAAAAATTGAAAAAGTAATGGAAAATATCCAAATGTGCACAAAACAAAAAAATAAAAAATTTCAACTCCAAAATTTTTTTCGAAAATTTTAGGTTTAATACGTTTTTCATGGCATTTACGACGTTTTTCACATTTTTTAAAATTTTGATTTTTTTTCGAATTTTGATAGTTGAACAACCACACATGATACCCGAGACACCGTCTGCGGCACACACCGGATGCGGGAGGGACGGAGGCAGGCCAACTGGGAGAGGCATAGACCGGGCACATCACAGGCAGTCTGTTATAAACTGGTCTCGTCAGAGATGGACACGGCAGACATCGTGTCCGGCGGAGACTGCACAGGAAGAGACGGAGAGGCAGAGACCGTACCGATCAGGACATGGTCCGGTATAGAACAACGGGCTCGTCAGAGACTAGACACGGGAGTGAGCTGGTGTGGCAGAGATCGGCTTGTCAATGTCCGTGCTTCACCAGGTCTGCTTGAATTGGTCTCTGCATCACACGGTCTCTCCGTGTCTGGGTATAACTTGTTCATTGGAGACGTGACACTGCGGAGACCGTGTGTGGCAGATATAAGATGGAGAGTAGTTTGGAATGTTTTTCAAAATCTTCGAAAAATGAAAAAGTGATGGAAAATATCCAAAAAGCGCAAAAACCAAAAAAATTCAAAAATTCCAACTTTAAATTTTTAAAAAAAAATCGAAATTTTTTCGTTTAATACATGTGACACCCGGGTAGAACGGGCCCGTCGGAGACGTGACACTGCGGAGAGCGCGTGTGACAGACAAGGCGGAGAGTAATTTGGAAATTTTTCAAAATTTTCAAAAAAATCGAAAAATCAAAAACTAATGGAAATTGTCCAAAAAGCGCACAACACCAAAAAAATTTGAAACATTTTACCTTCAAATTTTTTTCAAAAATTTCTAAATGTTTTGGTTTTGTGCGCTTTTCAGACAATTTCCAGCATATTTTAATTTTTTAAAAAATTTCATAAATTTGATTCTTTCTTTTAAATTTTCACTGCTAGAACCATACAAGTACCGATCGCTGCAAAACTCGATCTAACACAGGCACGTTCTGTCTCACCCGATCTGTGCTTCAACCGGTCTCCCTCAAATACGATCTCTGCCTCACACGGTCTCTGCCAGACTTCGCATGTCTCAGAGGTTAGGTTAGGTTAGGTTATTTATGTTAGGTAGGTTAGGTTAAGTAGGTTAGGTTAAGTTAGGTTAGGTTAGGTTACGTTAGGTTAGGTTAGATCAGTTTAGGTTAACTTAGGTTATATTAGGTTAGTTTAGGTTAGCTTAGGTTAGTTTAGGTTAGGTTAGGTTAGGTTAGTTAGGTTATGTTAGGTAGTTTAGTGTAGGGTAGGTAAGGTTAGATTACGATAGGTTAGGTTAGGTTTTGTTAGGTTAGGTTAGGATAGATTAGGTTAGGTTACGTAAGGTTACGTCAGTTAGATTAGATTAGGTAAGGTTATGTTAGTAAGTTAGGTTATTTAGTTAGGTTAGGTTAGGTTAGTTTATATTAGGTTAGGTTAGGTTAGTTAAGGTTAGGTTAGTTTAGATTAGGTTGTATTAGGTTAGGTAGGGTCAGGTTATTTTAGTTAGTTAGGTTGTTTTGGGTTTGAGATGGACACGGCAGACATCGTGTCCGGCGGAGACTGCACAGGAAGAGACGGAGAGGCAGAGACCGTACCGATCAGGACATGGTCCGGTATAGAACAACGGGCTCGTCAGAGACTAGACACGGGAGTGAGCTGGTGTGGCAGAGATCGGCTTGTCAATGTCCGTGCTTCACCAGGTCTGCTTGAATTGGTCTCTGCATCACACGGTCTCTCCGTGTCTGGGTATAACTTGTTCATTGGAGACGTGACACTGCGGAGACCGTGTGTGGCAGATATAAGATGGAGAGTAGTTTGGAATGTTTTTCAAAATCTTCGAAAAATGAAAAAGTGATGGAAAATATCCAAAAAGCGCAAAAACCAAAAAAATTCAAAAATTCCAACTTTAAATTTTTAAAAAAAAATCGAAATTTTTTCGTTTAATACATGTGACACCCGGGTAGAACGGGCCCGTCGGAGACGTGACACTGCGGAGAGCGCGTGTGACAGACAAGGCGGAGAGTAATTTGGAAATTTTTCAAAATTTTCAAAAAAATCGAAAAATCAAAAACTAATGGAAATTGTCCAAAAAGCGCACAACACCAAAAAAATTTGAAACATTTTACCTTCAAATTTTTTTCAAAAATTTCTAAATGTTTTGGTTTTGTGCGCTTTTCAGACAATTTCCAGCATATTTTAATTTTTTAAAAAATTTCATAAATTTGATTCTTTCTTTTAAATTTTCACTGCTAGAACCATACAAGTACCGATCGCTGCAAAACTCGATCTAACACAGGCACGTTCTGTCTCACCCGATCTGTGCTTCAACCGGTCTCCCTCAAATACGATCTCTGCCTCACACGGTCTCTGCCAGACTTCGCATGTCTCAGAGGTTAGGTTAGGTTAGGTTATTTATGTTAGGTAGGTTAGGTTAAGTAGGTTAGGTTAAGTTAGGTTAGGTTAGGTTACGTTAGGTTAGGTTAGATCAGTTTAGGTTAACTTAGGTTATATTAGGTTAGTTTAGGTTAGCTTAGGTTAGTTTAGGTTAGGTTAGGTTAGGTTAGTTAGGTTATGTTAGGTAGTTTAGTGTAGGGTAGGTAAGGTTAGATTACGATAGGTTAGGTTAGGTTTTGTTAGGTTAGGTTAGGATAGATTAGGTTAGGTTACGTAAGGTTACGTCAGTTAGATTAGATTAGGTAAGGTTATGTTAGTAAGTTAGGTTATTTAGTTAGGTTAGGTTAGGTTAGTTTATATTAGGTTAGGTTAGGTTAGTTAAGGTTAGGTTAGTTTAGGTTAGGTTGTATTAGGTTAGGTAGGGTCAGGTTATTTTAGTTAGTTAGGTTGTTTTGGGTTTGATTAGGTTAGTTTAGGTTCGGTTAGGTTAGGTTATTTTAGGTTAGTTTAGGTTAGGTTTGGTTAGGTTATGTTATTTTAGGTTATTTTAGGTTAGTTTAGGTTAGGTCAGGTAGGTTAGGTTAGGTTAAGTTAGGTTGGGTTATGTTAGGTTAGGTTAGGTAAAGTTAGGACCTACACTGTCATACAGAGCACTATGCTGACAGCGATCGGGTGGGGAGAATTTTTGAAATTTTTCTAATTTTTTAAAAATTCAAAAAATGCTGGAAATTGGCCAAAAAGCTCACTCAACCAAAAAGTTTGGAAAATTTTACTTTCAAATTTTTAAAAAAAAATCGAAAATTTTTGGTTTTGTGTGATTTTCAGACAATTTTCAGCATTTTTTTATTTTTCCAAAAATTTTGAAGATAAGATTTTTTTTAAAATTTTCACTGCTAGATCCATACAACAACCGGTCTGCCAAACACGCTTTGTTTTACCCGATCTGTTTTTTAACCGGTCTCCGTTAGATACGATCTCTGCTTAACACGGTCTCTGCCAGACTCCGCATGTCTCAGAGGTTAGGTTAGGTTAGTTAAGGTTAGGTTAGTTTAGGTTAGCTTAGGTTAGTTTAGGTTAGCTTAGGTTAGTTTAGGTTAGCTTAGGTTAGTTTAGGTTAGCTTAGGTTAGTTTAGGTTCGGTTAGGTTAGGTTAAGTTAGGTTAAGTTAAGCTACAGAAATTGTCATACAGAGACAGGGTCCGTCAGAGTCAGGTTACGTCAAAGACCGGATGAAGCAGAGCACTAAGCTGACAGCGATCGGGTGAGGAGAATTTTTGAAATTTTTCCAAATTATCAAAAATTCATAAAATGCTGAAAATTGTCCAAAAACCTTACAAAACAAAAAAAATTCAAAAATTTCAACTTCAAATTTTTTTCAAAAATATCGAAATGTTTTTGTTTAATACGTTTTTCATGACAATTACGACGTTTTTCACATTTTTGAAATTTTTTAATTTTTTTTTAATTTTCATAGTCGATCAACCTCACACGATACGCCAGACACTATCTCCGGCACAGACCGTGTTCGGAAGAGGCTGAGGCGGGTAATGGCTTGGGGAGGCAAAGTCCAGTCACATCAGAGACGGTCAGTTATAAACTCGCCTTGTTAGAGACAGCACACACCACACACGCTGTCCGGCAGAGGTCGGTTGTGGCAGAGAATATCACATGTAGAAACGGAGAGGCAGAGACCGTGCACGTCAGACATGGTCCGGTATATAATGGGCTCATTAGAGACGTGACAGTGCAGAAACCGGTGTTGCAGAGATAAGATGGAGATTAGTTTGGAAAATTTTTAAAAATTTTCGAAAAATCAAAAAATGCTTGAAAATGTCCAAAAAGTGCACAAAACAAAAACAATTTCAATTTTTTTTTACAAAAATATCAAAAATGTTTCGTTTTATACGTCTTTTATGACATTTACGACGTTTATCAAATTTTGAATTTTTATTGTCGATCAACCACACACATGAAACGCCAGACACCGTGTTCGGTAGAGACCGGATGCAGAAGAGACTGGGAGAGGCATATTCCGGGCACATCAGAGACTGTCTGGTATAGACCGGCTTCTTCAGAGAACGGACACGGCCGACACCGTGTCCGGCATAGGCCGGGTGCGGCAGAGACTGGCATAGGCAGAGACCATGAAAATCAGAAACATGACCCGGTATAGAACGGGTTCGTCACAGACGCGACATGACAGAGACCGGGTGTGGCAGAGATCGGTTGGAGAGCATTTTGGGAAAAAATTCTAAACTGTCGAAAAATCAAAAAATGCTGGAATATGTCCTAAAGGGCACAAAACATAAACAATTCAAAAAATTCAACTTCAAACATTTTTTGAAAAATTTCGAAAATATTTCGTTTAACACGTTTTCTTTACAATTACAAAAATTTTCAATTTTTTTTTTAAAATTTCGACAGTCGACAACCACACAGACTAAACGCCAGACACCGTGTCCGGCAGAGACCGTGTTCGCAGAGACTGGTACAGGCAAAGAAGTAGGGACAGAACCCGGGCACATCAGAGACATGGTCCGGTATAGACCGGACTCATGAGAGACCAGACACGGCAGACACCGTGTCCCACCCTCATCACGCCAGCTTCAAGACATCATCACAGCGATTTCACGTTAATGTCAGACCTAGATCACCGTCAGGTTACACAAGTTGAGGTTAGGTTACATGAAATTATTTTAAGTTAGTTTAGGTTACATAAGTAGTATTTCAGGTTATCAGGGTGGTGAGCCTGAAGATGGCTGTCCTCTGGATTGTAGTACCGTGTAGTCTGGGACTTATCACTCTGATAATGGAGACAGCAAGGACCTCTGAAACAATGATAAACTTCTCCCACACTATATGGCGCTACAACCAAGGAGAAAGCCAACCTATTTTAGGTAAAGTTAAAATTTGGTATAAATCCATTACTCATAGTCTTCTTTTTTAGACAATTCAGAGACAATTTCCTGAAATATTATATATCTGTGAATCTTAGATAATAAACATAATTTAAATAAATATATGTATGCCTATTATTAATTTCAATGGCGGATATGTGTGCTGGAAATATTACTGGCAACATTTGCATATAACCTGAGATAAACTTAAAACATTTACATACTGTACAAAATAATGAAATTTAAATACCATGCTTAAATCTGCCCTGTAGATGATCAGTTTGCCCACACATGGCACTAAATGCCTTTAAAGGATTTTGTTAATATCCCTACTTTTGGCCAATAAATATTAATTTATACGATTTCTTTAGAGGCATGGACAATTTGAGAGCACCAAATAATTTGTTCATAAATGCAATTTTCTTAATGTGAAGACAATAATATTTACAATATTACTTACTGGAAGGCAACCATAGCTGTGTTGACAACAGCAATGTTGTAAATGGCATAGCTGATGAGCCGCGCCTCGTTATACAGCGATTCTGCATTCCGTACGTTGTAGCACACCTTTATTCCCCAAGACAGGAACAGTACCTCCCCTGCAAAAGTACATTATATCATATTTTGCTACAATCTGTCCTATATTTGTATTAATATTTAGCTTCTAAATGTAATCACAAATCAAAACATTCTTTATTTTAGCCATTAAAAATTGCATCAAGAATTTGCGGATTTTAGGAAGGCAAATGACTCATTTAAAAGAGAGGTGTTGCATAGCATTTTGATTGAGTTTGGAATATCAGAAAAACTTTTTACGTTAATTATGATGTGTATTGATGGGGTATCTAGTAGAGTTCATTTAGGTAAACTTCCGTTAGATCCTTTTCCCAGTGCACAATGACCTAAAACTGGAGGATGCTTTATTCCAATGCTTTTTAATTTTTCTCTAGAACAAGTTATCAGGAAGATCAGAGCGAATATGGAAGGGCTTGAACTGAATGGTCTGGACTAGGTATTTGTCTACGCTAATGACGTCAATTTGTGGGTACCACAACCAAGAATGCAGAAACTCCCCTACAGGCTAGCAAATGCAATAGGCATAGAAGTAAACGTAGACAAAAGTAAATACGTGGGTCTAATGTGGGACAAACATCAGCAATAACAGCATAACCTAATTATATGTAACACATCATTTGAAAAAGTTCAAAAATTTAAATATCTGGAAAGAACAATAACAAATAGATATGAGGTCCATTATGAAATTAAAAGTACAGTACATTAGGGGAAACCTTGCTTTTATTCAATCCAAAAACTGTTATCCAAAACACTAAAGATCAGGATATATAAAACAATAATTTTACCTCTTTTCTTGTATGGTTGTAAAACATGATCTCTTACCTGGAAGGAAGAATGTATTCGAAAACAAAGTGCTGAGGAAGATATTTGGACCTGGGAAGGATGAAATAAGTGGGGAATCTAGAATGCTGCCTAACGAGGAGCTGCATGAATTGTGTAGGTCACTTAGCATAGTGAGGATAGTGAAATCTAGGAGGGAAGTGGGGTGGGGGGGCAAGGTTTGCATATAGAATTTTGGTAGGGAATCCTCTTGGAAAACAACCACTGGGCAGACCAAAAAGGATATGAGAGGGCAACATCACGATAAATCTTAGGAAGGTGCACTGTGAGGATGGCCAATTGATGGAGATGGCTCAGGATCATAGCCGGTGGCGGGCTTTGGTGTTGTCGGTGTTGGACCTGCGGGTTCTGCTACCAGGGAGTTAGTTTATAAATTGCACAGCCACGTGACTTTGTTAGTTTCCCAAGGTTTTTTCATATGCTGTATTGATTTCAGATTTAATGAACTACCGACTTCATTTTATTATTATGAATGGTGGATTGGAGGAGCAGACAAAGAATCAGCTATGCTTTGATTCCAGCAAATTAGCAAGAAATATGACGGGAAGCCTAAACTTTGAGAGCCAGATGCAACAATATTAGAGAAGAAATCTAGTTCATTCTAATATTTATTAGGCACAACTGTAACATCTGTGACATCACCAAATAATCTTCTACATTATTCTATGTAAAAATGAATCTTGCAATTGTTATTAACTACCTAATTAACTTCTTGGGGCAGATTAACTATTGAAAAGCTAATAATGGCTTAGTTATTCAAAATATTTCCTAAATTTTATAGAATCCGAAGGTTCAAGAGCCAATCAGTCCACTGGTTCCTATCCTGAACCATATGAATCGAGTCCACAACGTCCAAGCCTATTTCACCGATCTACATTTTTTTATTCTCCTACTACCAATACGTTGGTCTTCAAAGTGGTCTCTTCCCTTTAGAATTTATCCAAATTTTGGTTTATGCATTTCTCATCTCTCCCATTTGTACTGCATGTCATGTTTATTCCATTTTCCTTGAACTGATGGTCATAGGGCATCCGCGGTTAACCGTGCTCACCAATGGCCAAGCTGTGGTCCCACCAATTGTAGGAGCACTGGTTAAAGCGGAGGCCCGCCTGATCACGGATCTGCTCTGCTGTGGGGGGTGCACTCAGGGTCCAGGTGCCCAGGTAGATGAGCATCACCAGCAGGATGGGGAACATCCACTGCAGCAGCTGTTTATCTGTGAGCTTCACCTTGTGCGCTGATTTTACTCGATAAGTTAGTGACACCCTGCAAGCACAACGTAACTAAATTTAACTCCTCTGTTTTTAAAGTAGCCAACCCAGTAATTTGTTGCTATGTTTCTTCCATGCACAATTAAGTGGCTACTTGATAAATTCTCAAAAGTTTGCCTGAAGTGTACAAATGGTAAGATAACTGATTAATAATTTGAAATGACAGAAAAAAGTGATCTCGGTCTATTTTAAGGTACTATTGTAGCATACAATTGGAGGGACGGTTGAAAAATACCGGGAAACATCGGTCACAAAGTTCATATTCAAATCTGTCCCCCATCCTTTCACAACAAAAACCACTACTCAATTAAACTCTGTGCCAGTTCAATACAGCTCACATCTATGTAAGATCCAAAGTTTTGGAGAAACATATGTCCTCTCGCTATAGTCAGAATGTTTTTCTAAAGCATCGATACCTATCAGCCCCAATTTTAATGCTCACCGCCAAGTCTTCATGAGAAGAGCTGTGTAGGTTATGCAGAAACCAAGATGTCGGCTCCACTTAGTTGCAATGCAAGAATAGAGATCCAACACTGGGAAAATGGCTGCCATCTGCAATGGGAACACTTGAGTGAATTACAAAATAAAGGGGAAATAAGGAAATGTTCAATTTATTATTCAATTAAATTTTATTATTGTTTTCACAGCAATTAGCACTCGTACAATACGCTTCTCACAATAAATTAAAGAATAATATTAACTATCATCGTCAGGTATCTTTAAATTAACAGACAAAACATGAATAGAAGCTTGATGGATCACTAAATCAACTTAGTCATTATCTGTGACTTTCATAAAATTATATCAGCAAATGGAACAATAATTTAAATTCAAAATTATTTTTCTTAAACTTCCGATGTATCACCTTTAATATGACACAATGACTGGAAATGATTTTATCCATCAGTTGGGAAGCAAATGTTAAGTATGAACTGTACCTCAAGATACATAATAGCACAACCAAGAAGTGTGATGCCCAGAAAGATAGGGCTGGCCACCTTGAACACCTTGATCTTGCGGTGCTGGTAAACATAGCCAACTAGACCCAACGTGAACACCACACACGAGACTGATACAGCTAGAAGCGAGATCCTGTAACATAACCTCACCATTACATGAAACCTGCAAACATAAGTTTTACAGATATAAATAAATTCTTAAATCTAAGTTTACCAGAAAGAATATGTTGTTCATGAAATTGTCGGAAATACAGGGTCTCCAATTTATGAGGCTGCGGTCGTGCTTGCATTGCGTGGTCGGCCGGGGCTCTGTTGATGTGGGCGGGAGGTGTGCCCGTTCTTCCGGTGGGTGACCGGCGAATCAGTTTCAGTGCCGCTAGTAACAGCGGACTACGAATATTTCTCGTCACTAATACATGTTATTACATTAATTGTTCTTACCTTAAATCACAAAAGATGTTCAAAGTGACTTCCTTGTCCTTGCAAGCAAGCTTCACATCTCGTTAACATGTTTCGAAATACTCGACGAAGCTCTTCTTGGGAAATTGCCGAATATTTTCTTAAAGTGCTTCTGCAGTGTGCGGATAAATTGTGAACGTTATGTAAATTTAATAGTTAGACCCTTTTTCCAAGAAATGACCGATGCAGAAAAGACTTACGGTTTCTTCATGCAAGACAATGCTACAGCTCGCAGAGCTCATCGGTCGATGTCAGCATTAAGAGAAGTGTTTGGTGAACAAGCTATCGATCAGTGGCCTCCGCTTTCCCCAGACTTAAACCCGTGTGATTTTTACCTGTGGGGCATGCTGAAGAACAAAGTTTATGCATACAATCCGCACACTGCAGAAGCACTTAAAGAAAATATTCGGCAATTTCCCAAGAAGAGCTTCGTCGAGTATTTCGAAATATGTTAACAAGATGTGAAGCTTGCTTGCAAGCACAAGTAAGTCACTTTGAACATCTTTTGTGATTTAAGGTAAGAACAATTAATGTAATAACATGTATTAGTGACGAGAAATATTCGTAGTCCGCTGTTACTAGCGGCACTGAAACTGATTCGCCGGTCACCCACCGGAAGAACGGGCACATCTCCCGCCCACATCAACAGAGCGCCGGCCGACCACGCAATGCAAGCACGACCGCTGCCTCATAAATTGTAGACCCGGTATATGTCTCATTTTACGTTAATTCAACAGGTGAATTTAATTTAATACCTACGGTAATATCTACTTCACATTTTTATATATTTAGATATTGTATAAATGATCAAGACTTTTCTGAGAACCACCAAATAAATTTCTTAATGCAGACTTCTGCTCCTCCTCTCCCCCAAAAAAACAAACATAAACATCGTCAAATCCCCAGCTTTTTAAGAAACAATAAAATACAATTTCAATTTTCTATATAACTGCCACACAACGACCAGACTGGAGCGTAGGTTATATTCGAGAGGCACAGGAAGTATTGACTGCTCTTGGTATCAGCTGTCCACGGTTTCCACTGTACTTCCTGTCGAGTACCGTATAGTGTATTAAAATGACCAGCTTCCCACAGATAACCGTCCACTGCTCTCACAGAAAATATATATTGGGTTCTTGGTATGGAAGACTTTATTTAATGAAACTGCATTTTATTTAAGCCCCTGCTCTCTCTGTGAGTTTTTGCATGCGTCACAAATCGCATACTATCAGGTAAGGAATCCAGGGTCGTATTGTGAAAGATAACTTAGCCACAAGAACTGCGAGTGATCTGGACCTGAACCAGTGACTGAGGTTATCTCTTTCTAACGAACCGAGCTGAGTAGGTGCCCTTTTCCCATTTCTCCTGTGGATGGAAACGTCCAGTTTCCGAAACGTTGTGTTCTTTTGGTCACCAGACACTGGACAAATTGCAAGAAATTGTTTTCCTGAAGTTAAGGGGCATTTATTATAACTCAGCATAATTTTTATAACCTCGATGTAAGATCATATATTTGAGATTGCACTAAATTAAATTAAATTATGTTGTTTATTTAAGCAAAATAAGTAGGGTTTTTATTTTGTTGTCATACAACATAACTTGATTTTAATTGCTATATGTTGCTTTGTTACATTTTTCAATACAAATATTTCTTTAAAGTACTACTGCAGATTCTTCCGTCATACTTCACAGGAATTTTTGATGATAATATAATTTAGAATCATCATAATTATCCAATAATTTCCTTTCCGTGATGGCTCACCTGAAGGGCCAGTTGTATGTGGCCAGACAAGGCGCATTCGTGTGACAGGCCTCACATCCAGGAGCACACTTGAGGCAGCGGAACATTTCCTGGTACAAAGAACTCACGTTCTGCTCCCGCTCCATCCACGCGGCTGTAACAAGGGGTACCTGTCAGTCTTAAAGGGTTCGCAACACAATATCATATTTGGGATGCAAAATATACTGTTTACCATATAGTAGGTAAGAATTTATAGAACATGATCATACGCATTATTATTGCCTGAACAACTACAGGAAATACAAATATATATTATGTGGTCAAATATGGTTTTGAACAGCTACTAAGTACAAATAGTGCCCTACTTATGATTATACACAGTACTGAATGTTATAGAACAACAAATGCCGTTCTTGATTTCCTGAACGAACATCTCCATGATAAAGCCGTCTCTAATCGATATCCTGAACGACTTGGATTTGGATGTACATGGCCACCATAGTAACCTGTTTTGAATCCTTGTAATTATTTGCTGTGGGGATTCCTGAAGTACAGCGTCAACAGGAATAATCTACACGAATCCCTAAATGCAGAAAGGGTATAACTCCAAAATTCAAAACTTTTCAGGAAACAAAAAAAAACTGTCTGTGATCAGTATAACTCAAGATAAAGACTTGAATTTTGGAATAGAGAGCTGCAATAAATTTACATCTTTTTGCCAAATTTCAGATTTTTTTATCCCATAGTTTAAGCTCCACGTGGGTCAATATTTGTTGGAGTTATGCCCTTTCTGCAATTAACGCTGTTTTAACAGGGTAAATGGGCGAAAAACAAAGGAAAACTCACTGATACATCATGGGAATTAATTTTTTTAAATAGAAATACAAACATAGAATAATTCGAAACATAGAAATACAAATTGTAGAAGAAATGACGTTTTCGTATTGATTTTTCTTTAATTAAATTAAATTTATTTTGTTAGTAATAATAATTTCAATATTATTCATCATCATCTTTGGGTTTCTCACAGGTGGGCCAAGAGACAATTTCATTCCAAAAGTCGGATACCTTCTAGTTTAGTTTTTTGGATTGGAATTCACTCTTTTCGAGCTGAATTTTGCAGCATGTTCATAGGTTTTTTTTTATTATTCCTTAATTTAAAATGGTAATACCCCCAATAAACTATTTAGTCAAAATGACTGCAGGGTCCTTACTCTCGAATTCTTCATAGTGATATTACGGCAACAAAAAGAATTCCTTTACCATAACTTGGTTAGCGCGAGAGGCAGAGGAGCTTTTATAGCTTGTTTCAGTAAGTGTTGAAGCAGTTTCTTTTATAAAATTTAGACCACCAGTCTTTAAAATTTATCGCTTCTGCGGGCTGAGTAATACATTTTACTTTGAATTTGTCGGGTTTATTGCAGCAGGTTTCTATAATATTGACATATTCGTCAATGGTGTAGTCTCTCTCGGTCTTCCGCAATTTGCGTTTAATTATGTCAAAATCTCTAACGCATGGGAGAAAACTGTGCCCACGCATTGGGTAGACAAATTTAATAGTTTTGAATTTTTTAGTTCAACAAGAGCCATGAGGAATCTGAATATAGTATTATTTTTATTTTGGCCTGCACAGTTGTCACAATAGAACTGCAGTTGTTCCACTTCTTCTATAATTAAAACCAACTGTAGAAACTGCCAAACAGCAAAATGTAGAAGAAAATATGCATCGACTGTTATCTAATAGACGTTAAAAATAATAATAATAATTCAATTCAATTTATTTATTAAAGTGCTTGACAAAAGCCAAAAAGGCCAATAACAGCCAAGCACTAACAACAACAAAAACATTACAATACAAAAGCAAACAAACAATGAACTTAATATATAAATGTACAATATTAATAATGATAATAATTCAATTCATTCATTTATTGCAAAATAATTAACAAGTAAATGATTTCCTCAGTTCAACTGTTCATTATAAGTAAATGGGCTAGAGGAAATTTGTAAGCAAAATATACTCCTCGTTGAAGATGTCGATGCGCTGACAGACTGCATTGGCAGCAGAAACAAACCTAAACAAGGGACTGGCCTTAAAACTGCGATGAACGAAAAGCGTGCAGTAGTCTCTGATGGATCTGGGGGGAACGCGCAAACAAACTGAATCCAAAACGGATGGGCAGCAAATTTTGCCTTTAAATATATTAATGAGAAACAGAGTATCAAGATGGCTCCTCCACAGGTGGAGTGAAAGAAAATTTAATCTAACTAAAACGTCTTCATATTTATAGTCACATAGGCCAAAAATCTGGCGTAACATAAAGCTGAAAATTTCCTTTGAATTCTTTAAAGTTTGGTAGAATCAGTGGAAGTAATGGAATTCCAAGTAACATACTCCAATTTAGACCGAATTAGACTATTGTACAAAACCAATCGCAATGAATATAATGAAACTGCCAGTAAAAGTAACTCTATATTGTCGTAGAAGAAACTACGAAAGTATCGTTATCCTAGGCGTTTAACGCCATCAGGAGGCTTGGTCCACAGCATAATTTCTATCTTTCCAAACCCTCTGTTATAAATTTGACAAGACTCCTTAAAAACTGACTGGTGTTTTATGATACAACAGAATAAATCGATGTAGTCTTCTATTTACAGTTCATAACACTGAACCATCCTACCTGTCTGAAAAGTACGGTTTTATAAATAAAGTGACGTAAAATAAACAATCAAGCCATATACAATTCTCATCTGTTAGCACCACTTACTACTCCTTTGACGGGGAAAAGGGTAAAATGTGTGTTCGAAAAGGCATTAAGGAAAATACGGTCCAAAGATATGTAAATACAACTATAATTTAAAAATTTGTAATACGTGGTAATACTTTATAAACTTAATTTTAACAAGCAAATATCAAAGAGGATTATAGCGGCTGCTGTACGAGTTAATTATGAATTAATAAGGAAAAAGAAAAGAGCAAATTTATATTACGAATGCTTTGAACCGAATTTTTTTGTAATATCACAGTAATTATTACAACTGAATGAAACAGGAACAGGTCTAAAAGCTTAAAATGCTTGAAAATTTTGTTACCTCTTACCTTCAACTAGAGTGCCGTTAAAAACACCCTTCTGACGTAACGAGTAGAACCCAGGGCGACAGACGCAGTGGTACCCACCTTGTACCCAGCCCAGCCCGGGGCGGAATTCACACTGCAAGAACAAGAACGGAACAAAACCCTACCTAGTGCGTTCTTTGGGGTTCCGTCACATTTCGTGGCTTTGTTGAATATAAACTTGTAATTGCTTAGGCCTATGCACAAAACACCGAATAAACTAAAATACTTGGCAATTAAAGTAATTCATAAATTAACTTATAGAATTAAAATCTACAATAAAGTTAAAAATATATGAGGGCCAGCAGTGAAAGAAAGTTGAAAGAACTTTATATAAAATTGTCACTTTCTTATTATTAACAGAATTAATTAATAGATATTATACTATTTTATTATTATTATTATTATTCCATCTATTCACCACTTTATAGAATAATAGATATTTACTTCTGTGTACCCGAGACAAACCTTGTCCCTGAGGTAAATAATGCAGCAGCTATCTCCGAAATACATTTTGTTTCTAATACGTGCTACATGTATTATATATTTATTGTGAGGCATGACTATACTATATATTTTAAATCAGCGTCTTTCGAATGATGTATGATGTTCATAGAACAGCGGTTTTCTGAAGTTCCCTAATGTCGTGTTGGTCCGGGATGTTGGCCAAATATTTTTGAGTGACGGAGACAGTTCCAATTCCTCCTGTAATTATTGGAATTACTTTTGATTTCACTTTCCACATTACTATTATTATTTCCTGTCTGTAATTGCCATTGTTTGGCTACTGTCAGGCGCTTAATTAAATTAAAAGTGTAGATGTTAACGTGATATGTTTTAGTCTAAAATAACCTACATTATTAGTGAATACTAATCTCCGCTCTATGGAAATAGATATTTGCTATCCGCTGGATAGCTACTTCCTTTTGTATGTCATCTTCCTTGTTCGTTTCTTTCGTGTCTTATTCTGCGTGGTTTTCCAAATCGTAATTAAAACAAGCGGCAGAACTCGGTCAAGAATCGATCCATGGCAAAGTCTGTCGTCTCAGAACACAAAAGAGGCGGACATAAACATTCGTTCTTGAAGTGGGAGTCGAGCAGGAGGTTCGAGCGTTTAACTTCCGTAAACCATGAGCGTATAAAACCCTGTAGCCAACAGGATCGGCCGATTTTTCATATTATTAAATTATTTACCTTATAAGTTAACTGATTACTATACTGATTTAGTAATGACTGGTGTGTTATGGCAAGTGACCTAATTTTTTAATTAATTCCATTGGAAATCAGAAATCAGTGTTCACCTACCTGAGTGGTGTCATTGTGGCACTTGTGGGTACCCCTGAGTGCATGAATCTGATTGGAGAGAGTTGGACCGGAACTTACATCACACTGGTTCACCTCCAGGCCAGAAACGTCAATGTCCATGCTCAAGAAACCCTTCACCCTGAAAAACAGCAAATTGTTTTCTTTACATTCAAAGAAACGTTTTCTGATAGTAAGGTTAAAATTCAGTTCGTTAAGGAGAAAGGCTTCTAACTCAACTTGAAAGGCGCTTGTTTCTTTCTTGAGTTATCTTAACAACTGACAATCTGGGCTCTACAGGCTTACTTGTACTATCGAATGATAGATCGATTACAAATGAGGTGAGAAGGATGTTGAAGGAAACCAGCATGACCTGTATTAAGGTCATATGCCAGTATTTGTTTGGTTGAACTAACAATAATTATTATAAAAACAATAAATACGTGACGAGATTTGAACTAGGAATCTCCCGAATTGGAAGAAGCCCGGACCCAATCAAAGGGGCAGCCTATCTTCCTAAAAGTACTTCTTCGACGTTTTACTCAGGCAATAGTAGGATAGGCCACTATTACTTTCGTCTATGACGCGACTTCATACAGGCAAAATACAGGCTCCTGCCTGCTTGTAGAGAGTTTCTTAACGTGAGATAAACTTAGAAGATCAAAAGAGACTAAATATGCAAGGAAAGAGTTCCGAAAATTACTGTTAAAAGTTAATAATTGTAATAAGTTCATACAAATCCATGTTTCACCTCCAACTGAATTTCGATTAAATGTGGTGGTACTGGAAATGAAAAGAACGAAACTTTATTAAATGAATTTCATTTCTGTCTGCATCAGACGCCTATCAACAGGTGGCACAGTTATGATTCCATCGTGTTCGTCTCCTGTAACTGGTCACGTCCTGATGATGAAGAACGTGAATGTTATGGCCCCATGGGATTGTTTTCCAAGGTCTGAGTAAACTGATTAGCTTCGGTGTAAAGAAAACTAATTCCTCATTTCCATTACGTTCTCACACGGACTACATGACGCGACATCCCAGAACATCTTATTCGTCGTCGCGAGAACTTGAAATCATAGGTTGCCTTACATTTTCCGTGGTTATTCTCCAACGTCAGGGAGATCTGATGAACTGAAAGTCTTGGAAGATCTTGCAAAAAGAACTTACACACATCAGGCGTAAATATTGGTTTTCTGAAATAGTCTGTCAGAGTGCATGTGAAGTACTTCCCTTCAAAGAACGATCTATTCTTCAAGATGAACTTTTGCAGATATTATGTTTTCCGACTGATCCAGACCTACTGGGTCAAAGGAGAGCTAAATCAGGCTAACGAAGCTGGTGGGATCAAAGGAATGCGAAAAAGAGACTCTGGTGAAACCTAAATATTTCACATGATCGATATATCTATCATCTCTGGTAGTGTCTACCACAGACACTGAATGAGAGATAAAGGAAAATTTATGAAACAGTTCCGGTCGAAAAATATGTATTTTGTAATATCTCAGTTCGGAAAATTTGAGAGTTAAAATGTGTAGCTCCTTCAATGTCAGTATTAATAGGATGTTTATTAGACCTGAAATTAAAGCAATGAATACCAAAGCGTCTTCATGGTAATGACTTGATGGAAATTTTAACCTAACGCTTCCACAATAGTTAACCACAGCAGCGTCATCGAACTGGCGGCCCATGGGTCACATCCAGCCAGAGACCATACGTAACCAGAACCGCGAAATTATTTCTTCACGAAAAACTCACTTTTTCTTTTTTTTCCGAAGGATTTCAGGAACATCATGATTCTTATCTCGTTTGCTTCTTTACGTAGAAGTGCCACATAAGGTAATTGCTTTAAATTCCTACAGTAAAATATGTTTTCCAGGTAAAAATTGTGTCAGATACAAACTGTTGCAGGATTAAATACATTTTCGGTTAACGTTATAGCAATAATATAATACAATTTATATTTAAGTGTCTACCATGGTAATTTATCATTTAAAATTTGTTAAAGAGAACGAATATTAGCTTATAGCTTTCGAAACTAGTACCAAGAGGTGGTTCTTCACGCCTAGCGCTCGAAGGGAAAAAACTGTTCTCGAACAGAGGGAGTAAAACGTTTAACAACCCTGAACCGGAAAATAATTCATGTTTCTCGCCGATTTGTCAAATCTATAACTACTACTAACTTCTACAAGGGCGGGTCTGATAAATATGATAGGGCAAAATCGCCAATGGCGCTTGATCAGGTATCGTTGCACTTACATCGAATCTGAGTATATGCGTTAATCAACCAATCAAAAAACCGGGTTCAAACATCTGACGATCGGCGATCCTGAGGTTTCTTCTGGCAGGCCTCGGTCTCTCGCCAGAATCGTGCCTCAAATTCGTCCACGACCGCTTCCTTGCATAACTTCTTTTTAATCGTTTTACGTTTCCATAATCTGATCTACTCACCCGTGCTTGGTAGGTGGCGGAATTGACACGCTGTAGGAGAGTAGCCAACGTCGGACGGTGCAGGAGTAGTACGGAAAGGTCCACCAACCCCGGTACGACATGTTGGTGGGGCTCGGCATGAACTTGGGAGACCACAGACCCGGACTTGTGTCGGCATTCTCGTACCACGGGTACTTGGGGTCGGGACGAAATCCCGTGCGGAGCCCACTCTCCTGCACGTAGTGGGGGCCACCTAGCTCGAAGAGGGGTGAGTGGTCCAGTCCCCCGGCCATGAGAGTTGGTGCCAACGGAGACTGGCGTTGCCAGGACACCGAGTTGATTATCGTGCTGGAAGAAGCGTTGAGGGCGAGCACTCGAGCCGTCAACACGTGGCGATCGGACACCAGGAGGCTGCGGGCGAGTGCGTCCAGCAAGCCTGCAACACAGGAAGGTGAACGTTATCTGCCGGACACGAACTTACCAACTACAGATAAGAAAGTTGTGCTTTGAATTCTGTAACTGGGTGTACCGACGTCCGATCCCGGCACGGGAAGGTGATTTTTCCTTCAGCGGGGGGGGGGGCAAAGCGCGAAACGGGGAGCGACGTCAGCAGAAATAACATTTTAAAATGTTATTCAGATTAGCTTCATATTTCTTTTCTTGTCTCGTTTGAATCTAGATAAAAAAAAACTGTCGAGAAAATTATAATTCACGCATTAGGACTTTATTCCTGTGCTGCTTAATAAACATCCTGTTTTTTATAATTGTACTTCTACGAGACTGCACGGCGCTACACCCCTATAAGAGAGTCATTGGAGTAGGCAGACACGTCCAAATATCTGTTGCCTTGTACACATACAGTCCTTGCCTACACACATCCTGTCCGATTTATCCAATCACATCAGAACCCTGATGATGGGGACAGAGTTGGTTCCCGAAACGTCGGTTTACCACGGTAACCAGTTGATGCGGCTGATTGCCCGAGAAGATTTTATTGAAGATATATTTTATTCATATAACATCATAACGTATTCCTACCTATTGTAGAATATGTAGGTACATATTTAATAACTTTCGCACACTTATTTGTGAAATTCATTCGATAATTTTACTTCTATCGCATACCGTTATGTAGTCACGCGTATCTTAACTCATGGTTATTAATTCGCCCTCGACAGAAGACTACGTTTATAAGCAATGCCATAAACAATTGCTTAACAGCAAAACTGTATTTCTGTAAGTCGAAATTCAGATTCCTATATGTATGAATTTCATGAAATAAACGCATAACGGAGCAGCCATACCTCTTTATTCGTTAACGTGGATGTTCTCTGGAAATATTCAAGTGGTACCGACTGACAGTTTGCACTCATAGTTTTTGGCTGAATTTTATTGTGATTTTTCCAACGCAAATTTTTCACAGAACTCAAATTATATGCTCTTTATTCACAATAACTAAACAGTATGGTCAATTACGTACGCGAAATTGCAACACATTTACAAAATATCTTCCAACAATTGCACATGTACTATTTTTGAGAAAGAAATATGCTTTGTGCCGGATATCATGAGACACACTCATTTAACGGAATATCTACTGGTAAATGCTAAAGTTCATATCCTTCCATCTAGTATAAGAACAATGCTTGGAACCCCTACAGTTCGTAAGCCGGGACAGCATTCGCTTATATTTAGCTTCGATGTACAGGTTCATATCTTCGCATTTAACAAATGACCTACGCTTTTGTGCGATGTCATAGACTTTCCTCGATAACAAAAGTAGTTCTTTAACAACAAAAGTAAGCTTTTATGTCTCATATCATTAAGACATGCTCTTTAACAGAATAAATATACAGTAGCCTACTTTGTTTTGTTTTTTTCCCTTCCAAATTCCTATGATTCTCATTCATTCGAGAATTCCTTTTGTGATACAGGACATGTCTGAATGTACTGCGTTGCGTACCGCTGTGGTGGGAGACACCCAGGTCCTGCAGGAGCATGGCGGCCATGTCAGCCTTCTGCTGTACGCCCTCATACTGTGATGTGACAAGGGACACCTTTAGCGAGCGGTAAGGCTCAGTGACACACAGCGAACCCATGTTCTCCGTGGCTACGTCATGAATCACCTGCAGCGCCTTCTCTCTATCCTGAAAACAACAAAATACTTATAGGGTGCAATTTGACTAGAAAGGTGTACTCCATTTCTAAGTATCCGAATTTTATTCGGAAAATCCGAATGGAAGACGCAGGGTCGATGGACATTTGTAGTAAAACAACAAAGAAATACGGCCAGAGAGTGTGTGGATTGGATTCATGCGATTAAGGACATGGCCCAGTTTCGGGTTTAGAGACAAAGCGTCCATGTTAACCATATTAGTCAGTTAACACCTCGAAAGAAAGTAAGACTTATTCTGTCTTACTTTCGTGGTTCAGTGAACTCCACATAGTATAGAAGAAGCGACCAGACAAATGCATTGTCACTTAGCTGGAAAAGATAAAAGGTCAACCTCTGGTGAACGCCCAATGCGTACAGTACCTAACCTGGTAGCTAATAACCCAGAATTATGTAGATTACCAAATGAATTTCTGATGAGCCACATGTAGAACCAATTCGTTCACTTATGATAACCCGAAAACTGGAGAATCTTTACAGAATGGAGACGAAGTTTCTTGTGTATGAAGAATGGTGCCTTGTATTTGTGACTGGGGAGGCCATTAGCGTTCCAATCATTCTAATACTCCCACCTACAGCCTGTTTGCGAGGGGTAACTTACCGCCACAAGAAAGTAACAGAATTACGTAACTTTGCTAAAATCATTACAATATGCAAATAAGAAAGCAAGAGGAACTGGTCGCTAATAGCTGAGGCAGAATAAGGAAGAGCATACGAACAAGCTAGCGGGTTTCCCCACGACTTCTGATCGTCACAACAAATTTTCTATCTCAATCACTGGCTTATTTATGTTTTTAATCTTACAACTTTTCACAGATTTGAATTCAAATTAATGAAATGACAGAATAATTATATTTTAAATATTTGTATACAATAAACAACACGTATTCTAAAAATGGTCCACAAGCTACCCGAAAAGAATTAACATATTTCACGTATATTTCACGTGCCAAAGCGAGACAGGGACATACATATTCCTAGTCTGTGATACTGAATTACGGAATATTATAAATAAATGTTAATTGGGAACTTGTGTTTAATCAGAGACAAAGCCTTGAATGGTATGTTAGGTGTTATATCATACGGAAAGTAGTAGCACGTCATAAAATATTTCTAGAAACTTCGTTCTTCATCATTACTGGGTCATTAATCATCAGGTACACGAGCCCAAACTCTGAATTACTTTTCTAGCACAAACCAAAGTTTTTCGTGTCCCAACCTCCGGTTTGATTCGCGGTTCTTTCACGTCAGTCTGATCATTAGGCCTTCCATGAACGCCTGAAATATCTTAAGGGTAGATCGTATCCACCTGTCTGTCTATTCACGTCTCAACCCACTTACTTCACAGCCGTCCAATCGCTGCCCGCATGCCAGTTTAGAATAATGTGCACGATACAAAGAAACTGTAACGAACTGAGCGACGTGTTTATTATTTATATAAGAAAACGAGTTTCCCTCTGAGAGTGAATGCAATTTTACAAATCAGCCTTTTCATCGCCTACGAAAAAGCGAGCAAAATACGTATTTGAAAAGAAATAGCAGTTCTGATGAAGAGATACGAAAAGACGGTAACCAATTTAGTTTCATTCCTTAGAATGAGTATAAAATTTGGCAATGGAAACCACTAGTGGCTTGCTAAATTTTCTAAACGAATTATACTAGTCTATTACAAGTCCTTCTTTTAAACAAGGCATAAAGGAACAATCCGAATTTATTCAAATGAACACTAAAAATACGTATTTAAAACATGGTAAAATAAATTAAAGAGAAAATATTTTGTAATATGCATATTTGCCTCCTAAAATTATCTATCCAAGAAAGAATTTTATAGAATTTATGGATGGTATATGCTAATGGAAGATGTAAGAATGGATATTTTCACTAACCATCACAGTACTCTAAATCCAACAGATCAGATTTGTATGCAAGTTATACGTCTTAGTAATAGCTAACAATTTATACTGACACATGCACAAATGGGATTTAAAACTGCAATGTGTAACCTTACGCTCTCCTCGCAAACTTTCTGTCAGATCTGAAAACTCCCAGGAACCGCAATAAGTAATTGTTTCAAGTCACGATGGCTTTGGTGTCATATTATGGCTTCCTTGCAATTATTATTTATTTAATATGCTACAAATTTGGTGCAGAGAAAGATGGAAGTAAGAATGGTATAGATCCTATTTTGTTTTGAACCGTATCGCCCCTTCAGAAAAGTCAGAAGAGGGAGGTTCTAGTTCTTAGTGTCATTATTTCCCTTGCGATCCCCTCTTATGTACATTATATGTAAATAAACAATGTTATTCTCAAAGAAATACAAATACAAAATCTATTTATTTCAAAACAAATTGAACATAAATATACACTTATGGAATTTATATGCTAGCCCTTCAGCTTAAAACCACAATAACAAAGACGCAACAATATTTGCCTCAAACGATATCTTAACTTCTTGTATGAAATAAAAAAACACTTTATTTCTCTCGTTCAAAACAAAAAAAAAATCACTTTGCCTCAGTTTCTCCGCGAAATATAGGGCACTTGCCCTCCCCTGGCGAGCCTCGTACTCAGCCGCTAAATGTCTGGGAAATCACGGCAGTTCAGAAACAGCCAAGTACCTTACCCAAACGGTGGTCCGAGAGACAGTGAATCTTGTACAAGCGAGAATCAGGCAAAACATTGCAATCCCCCTCCAATCCTGCCCCCTCGCATTCCGCGCCGGCACAATCGATCGGGCCACTC
>NW_019060642.1:306084-335305 GCF_000696155.1 Zootermopsis nevadensis | reverse complement strand
ACATAATTTTTCAAGAGAAAAAAAAAAGACATGAACCTCTCAAAGACAAATACTGAAGACCTAATTAGAATGCAGAGTGATTTGTTTCAAGCTCAGCGTTGTGGAAACCACAACTCACTTTCTGCATCGAAACGCGTCTGTGGTGACAAGGGAGATCATTCCAGTGTGTTATCAGCAGGTAAGTCATTTGTCAACTACAACATTGTGCTCAAATAGATTAGTGGCAATAACACACTTTTTATTAACTACTTCCAGAGACAGGATAAAGCAAAATGCTATTGGTGTTGTGAGAAACAAGCAGAAGCTATTACTTTTAAACTTAAACTTTGATGTTCAATCAAGTATATTATAATACATTTTGCTCAAGAGTGAGTGTTTATCACTTCACACACACTGTCGTTGGGATGCCTGTAAAGTTCGCTATTACCAAATTAACCCCACAGTAGATCTCACCACCGAGGCATGTATCACAGTTTGAGAAATGTTGGTATAAAGGAATCACTGCGCACAGAATCGTTAATCTACTTAAGTGTCCTTCAGCAGTAATCCAGTCCTCGCCTTATGCCCCCTGTCGTGACTGGCGTGGCTTTGTTTGCAAATCACGCGTGGGAATAATGTGGTCGGAAGCATCTGTCAACAAGATACAAGTCTCACTCACTGCAGTGCGCTTTAGTCCATGGGTGAGAAATTCCTCACCGCTAACCCCACGAATCAGAATCCTTGATAAGATAACAGCCGCTCAAAAATAACCCACATTTTACGAAATTCATAAGTTCATCAACAATTAAAAAAAAAACACCATCGTAAATTCACTTGAATTCTACGTTTTCCCTATTTATTTAAGATCAATTTCAACATTATCCTCCCACCTACATTTAAGTCTTGGTGGGGAGTAAAAATTTATGTTGCGCTTACGTAATTTTCTCAATTCGCCTTTAATTGCCTAACGCTTGCGCCCAAATGTTGTATTTAACACCGTCATGTCAATAACCCGAAGCTGTATTCATTACTAAAATGAAAAATTAGCTTCGTTAAACAACGCGATAAACGTATATCAAATATCTCTACTGCTGCCATACTTAATGTTCTTACTCGTAAGTTCTACTAAAAACTAAAGGACGTGGCATCACTCCATACGTAATGCATTGCCGGTTCTGCTTGTAATTGTCAAACACAACGTTCTGTTCATAAACTGCGTAGGGCTGCTTCGCAACGAAACAGCTGTGACCATAGATCGCTTTGTGTGCATTAATAAACCGTATATAGTTCTGTCAACCATAAAACAGTAAATGTGAAACTCCTATAACCTCAAAGATACGTAGAAAAATAGACTCATTATTTCTTGTTTTACAAAAAGATATCGCTATATAGAATTTGAGGTTTTCACGGTGGTGAGTCAAAATATGGCTTGTCTTCTGGGTTGTTGCGTCGTGCAGTGTGGTAGAAGTTGCTTGCTGCTTCCATCATCAGGGCGATCGCAGCAAAGACCTCTGAAACGTCTCTAAACTTCTACCAGACTACATGGCTCAACAACCTAGAAGACAGCCATCTTCAAAAGATGTTATCTCTTCCCGTTTCGTCTATTAGACCTCGCTGTGCAGCGAGACATACTACACACTTCCATAACATGATAACAATTTGCTTCCTATGACATGCCAGCTATTTGCTGCAGAGAACACAAAGCCGTAGCTTGCATTCCGACCAATACACACAATCCTGTGATTATAGTTTGTCCAGAGTTTCGACCGAGCGAAATTTCTCAGGCAGGAGAAATCCACTTCGGTGTGCGTAATAACAGCTGGTAGATAACCATTTCCTAGCCAATGATTACTTGGCGTTGAATTGACTGTGGGCTGCAGCGGAAACGTGTGAACTGGCATTTGCTGTTACATTTTTCGTTTACTGACTTTGTGTCGAAATAGTAATAATCACTTTAGGTATTAAATAGATGCTAAGCAACGGACACAGATCACGTTATGTATTATTTAAAAGCATATACAAAATTACTCGCCAAGCAACCAGACCAGAGACGGAGAAAAGTGAACAGCCGTAAGGATTTTATAAACAAACGAACCTCTTTCTATGAGAAATGTAACCTTTCAGGAACAGATTAGACCTCACCGGAAACTTTACCTGGCGAGTACTTGTATCGCTTGAGGCTTCTTAGAGTCGTTTCATTTATTTCCCGCGAGGGCTTCATTTCACTATGTACCATTTCACTATGTACACAGTACTCCAGATAATTCGACGCTGCCACAATTATATATTTTTTCCTGACGTCCTCTTCGGAACCCTCTCTCCTTAAAATATCTTTCGATCAAAGAGTACTCTGCATTTCTGTTTATTCTCCGTTTCTCTTCACACTCTGCCCTTTTTCGTCTTTCTCAGTTTTCATCCTTGAAAACTCTTTTATATTCAACCTGTCTCGCCCTTTGCCTTCCATTCCCTATTTATCTTCACTTTTCTTTCCCCTCTTCTTTATTTCTTATCTTCTTTCCTTTCTCTCTCCGCTCCTTCTCACAAATTCGGGTCGCCATGGCGCCTCAAATTTTGTGTTGGGATATACTTTCAAAAGTGCAGAATGATTTAATGTTGGCTAGAATCGGTACCTTGTTACATGTATCTGAAATCGAAACGAACAATTTTTTTTTCTAAAACAGTTTATTACATAAAATATAAATCACATTAAGATCTACTATTTTTATTTGCAACACTTCGATGTTGCAAAACTGTAACGAAAAAAAAGCTAAGTAATTTTGTCCCTGTTGGCGTTACTAACATAACAAAACTCAAAAGTACAAAAAGTGTTGTGGCCTCTGCCGAGTTATATCAAAATTAGTTCCTTGAATATTAGGAGAAAAATTCACATAAGCCTAATTTTCTTTACGTCATGACCGCAGGTAAACGAGAGTTGACTATTTAAAACTGTGGAACGTAAGAGATGGCAGCTGAGGAGAATTAATTGCCTTCTATTCTGACCATATCCTTGAAACTACTGGGCAATCAGCGTTACCAGAGGTGACGTGTTATTACATTATATGCAAAGGCCTTTCTTTGGCCCATACAGTGAGGACAAGTGTTGGCAAGCTGATACAGCTGTTTCCACAACACAGTCACGCGCACGTTTCAATGGGATGCTGACAAGAAATCCCACGCGCGTATTGTGTTTCGACCTCTCACTCCAACCCAATGCCCTAGCATTCATCTGCAGGGTCCATATAGTGTAGAGTTAGATGGGAAGACGGTCATGGAAACAAATAGGTAAGAATTTTAAAAGGGAAACTTCAGGTACACTTCTTCTATCTGGGCACTTGCGTCGAAAGTCCGAACATTCCACAGGAAACCTAGTCAAAATTACCAGTAATCCAGACAAAACTCAGAGATTATAATAACCTTCTCATTGCACACTTTTCTCCAGCCTTGTTTTACGTCCTGTGTGTTTAACTCGAGTATTCCTCACAACAAGCTACTTTCAAACGCCCTCACTACATGAGATTGGAGACTGGACTATGACGTCATGTGGACTTGTAGATGATACCAACGTTTCGAGGGAACAGGACCGCCATGAACCTCCTCGATTTACGTCAAGTTTCATACTTTCACATAATTATTTATTATGTTAGCTCGGGCAGATGATGCACAGTCAGAAAATAGCAGTAGACAGTGAACCTATTGCTAATCAGAAATACATCTACCTGTCTTAAACAACCCCAAAGCAAGAACGTAATCCTCTTGGTAAGTACTTCCATTCAATCTCTCCGTGTAAGTTTGTGTCTTTCCCAGGACTTTCCGGAACCCACTTGTTAGTCTCGACATCACTTGCATTTAACGAGCTTGGTCATTGAAACCATTGTAAAATCGTGAAACAAGATTACTGAGCAGTGCACGGCCTATTGTAAGAGAAATGCAGATGCTGGAGTTGCTGACTGAGCCGTTAGCCTGGCCTGTGATGATTTCATGTGCAGTCTCAACAACAATGCAAGACTAATTGTGGGGTGTAGCACTAAGAACAGACTGTGATCTTCGCACGGACTCTCACAACTAATGGTGCCAACCGTACGAAGCCACTTTTACCTTAATTACTTTACTTCGCCTTTACTTTTCAAACAAAGGCGTTGAGACCAAGTCTAAAGTAGTCGAAAGCAATCCATACCTTTTCGGGCAGAATATTTTAATATGCTTTAAAACAGTAACTTGCCTCTTAATTGACATAGCAATACCGACTGACAGGAATGTGATTAGGAGAAGATCTTGAAATACAAGGACTTTCTCATTGAAATACAACGAATTTGGAAAGTGCAAGCAAAAGTAATCCCAATAATTATAGGAGCAACTGGAACTGTCTCCAGGTCACTCAGAAAATATTTGGCCAACATCCCGGGCGAACACGACATCAGGGAACTGCAGAAAACTGCCATTTTAGGATCTTCATACATCATTCGAAAGACGCTGTTGTAAAATAAAATTATATAATACATGTAGCACTTGCTAAAAACAACACGTATTCCGGAAATAGCTGCTGCTTTATGTAGCTTAGGGGCAAGGTCTGTTCCGGGTACATGGAAGTACATATCCCATAAGGTGGTGAATAGATGGGATAATAATATACTGCTCTAGTGTGTTGTTAGAACCCCCTTCTTATTAACTGCAACAGATGATGCTCTATTACACTTCAACTGCCCAGAAACACACATGGCCATACACTTCAAGTCACTGGGTATATGTTACCCAGACGTTTCGGAGCCTCTTTTCTTTTCAAAAACGTCTTAGCTCTATTCATATCTACGCGGCTGATCATCCTAAGAAACTGCATCGCAGTTAGTCGTAGCTAAACGTCCCGCGTTACATAACCACACTATGCAGTAAGGATAGGTAAACTTCTTATGTTTAAAGTTCCCCTTTCTCCTCAAAGACTTCGGCACTGCAGAGGTATTAGCGTATGTGGCACTTCCTTCCAGGAGATCTGCATTGTGCAGGGGGCAGGAAGGAAGGAAGGAAGGAAGGAAGGACTCCTCCTACGAGGCGTTACACCCGCTGGTCCTCATAATTGCGCCTCCGTTTCTGTTTCTCACGACACGTCTTCTCCTTCTTCTTTGTTCTCTTACCATTCGCTTTGCTCACTTTGCAATATACATTCCTTTTGAAGCGGTTCTCTATGAAAATAAGGTATTTTTCAGCGCCGTGACAACCACGGACGTCTGTATTTCGGGTTCATGTAAAACAGTGATTGAATCGATACAAACCAGAATGAATACGCCCGCGAACAAAATTGAATTGAAATTCGTTTAGTACTCGTAGGTCCTAGGATGTGCAACAGACAGACCGACAGGCATGGCCTCTTTCCCATAATGCGTTAATTTTATGAACGCTGTGTAAATAACTCATTAGAAATTTGGAGTGATATTCCCGTATGTGTTTTACATTTCTCTAATACTAGTATATTGCGGGAAATCTAAAGCAGTTAACACAGCCATAAATATGATCCCGTAAGGACCAAAATAGCTTAGAAGTAAATCATCACAAACCAACACTCGCTTATTATACAGATAATTCTACTTGCCTTATTTCATGACGAAACGTGATATCATGATACCATATTATTGTTTTCTTGTGTCTTATTGTTTCGTTCTGTCTAATTTTTTTGTTATGTTTCATAGTTTTGTTGTGTCTTATTGTTTCCTTCTGTCTCATTGTTTCGTTCTGTCTCATTGTTTCGTTCTGTCTCATTGTTTCGTTCTGTCTCATTGTTTCGTTCTGTCTCATTGTTTTGTTGTGTCTTATTGTAGTACCACTGCCACCGGGTAAAAACCCATTTGCAGTTAATAATAAATAATAATAATATGATACGATGTCATGTCCACATGAATATATACTTCATAATAATTCTCAAATCTCTTTAGAAATCTTGTACGGAAATCACACACTCTGATGCATCTTACCTTTCCATTTTTTAAAAAAAAATTCCTGGCATCAATAGTACAAAGTGGCGGATGGGCGAAAATAGGAGTTATAAGCGACCTCAGGACTTCGGTGTTATGGCGTCTGTTTCTGTAGTCTTCGAAACAACTTTGGTTTTGGTGCCGGTCTTCTGCCGTGCTTAGTGTCTGAGCTACAGAATCCATTTTCACTTGGAATCGAACCGAGGACAATTTTCCTGATTTCTGACTTCTGATTCCGCAACCTCCTCTTCGAAAACGCCGTCACCGATAACTGAACGCGGAACTTAATTCCTGGTCTCAAGGAATAAGGATGCCAAGTTTGGTACAAATCTGTTAATCCATTCTCAAATATAAAGATTGTACATTATACAATGATAGTGTCCCTCCCACCTCAGAAGTTGCAGCTAAATTCGTATCAGAGTCGACAGAAAATGAAGAAAAAATCAATTCTCTGGGCAAAATTATTTTCGTACCAAAATTAATAAAAATATGTATAATATTTAAGAAATTACCATTTCTTCCTTTTAAGGGAAGAAAGAGTTCTAAAAGCGACAGAAGAGTATCGACTGAGAATAAAGACGTTAGTGTAACGCGCTTGAGTTGTGGTATTAGACTCGGCTGACTGACCACAGGCCTCTCTGCGGTGCTGACCTTGCAAGATCTGACTGCCCTGCGGTTCACCGTGGCCCACGTTCCTGCAGATTGTTTGCACTACGAGTGTCACCACACACAGGCCGTGTTACGTAAGCTCAAACACACCCAGTTTTCCAACTCTCTTGCCAGTGAAACTAAAACCATGAGCTAAATTCTGGTTACTAAACTTCGAAAAACATTATTCAAAAGTCGACTGACGTGGCCTATGGCAAATAATCCGTTTAGGAATGCTATTGCTTTCTGCTTATTCTAGGCATGTATAGTCAACCAGCACAGGGTTATAATGCCGCTATTCCACATTTAAGTTCATCCACGATGTTTTCTGAACTGCAGAGCGCGAACTGGTGTGCAGACCAACGTTTAAAGTTTATGTGCTTTATCATTTCGAAATCCTGTCCACATATTTCAGTAAATAGCTCTTTAGCTATGTATTCCCTACCACTACAGCCTTCACATTTGACCATGGTGGCAGCGATGCTATAAAATGACGAAAAGATGTAACATAGTTGTTGTGAGAGTTGCGTACGATTATGAAAGGGGGTGAGATGGTAGGTTGAACAATCTGGGTATTGTGCTGTCTTCATCAAATGTTCTGTACGAGTTAGTCGGTCGAATTCCTTTTCATAATGGTCGGTTTTCCCTGTAGTGAATACTAGCCAGACACACAGACATTTTGATGGTGGTCCTAAGTGGAGCTTAAATCAAGTTTCGTGTAGGTCGCTGAGTTGCTACTGGAAATTGCACACCCAACGATTTCCATCTTGTTATAAGTACCTTTGTCTAATGCATATGTAGATTAGTATTTTGCATAAACAGATATATATAATGGCACAATCGTGTTTAGACTGATGATTCAGGATATGTAATTCTACATCTCGATACGATTGATCGACTCAGTAGCCGCAGCTATTAACTTTAAATGCTATTTTTATCAAGAAAAATACATCGCCCTTCTCAACTGAGCGAAACGTACTTCCAAGTACACTAAATTTAATTTGAAATGAGGAACAATTCTGTAGTTTCAATTTATATGCAAAGTTATATACAGAAGTTTGTATTATTTATCAAATATTATTAGGGTAATCATATCCAGCAGACATTTAGCACGCAATGGAGAGAAGGCAAATGTACAGTCGGTAAAGGAAAGACACTACTTTAAAAGCTTAAGCTAAAATTGGAAGATAAAATCGATCTTAAAGAAATATGATGTGTGCGTGAACTAAATTTACTGTTGTTATTATTATAATTATTATCATTATCATATTTAACCAGTATATTCATGTATTTAAAAATTGTGACGGATAGAAATATATTCTTAATACGACAGGTATTTCATACTTCTTCGCGTAATTTAAAACTGATTATGTAACTACTTGTGTTTGCATGGTGCTCATCAGTATACGAAATTATGATGCAACTGTGCAATTTCTTTGGGATAACTCCTGTGGCAGATAAAATGATCAGTATTGTTTGAACTAGCAGACAAAACGTCTCTCCAATCTCACAACTCAAATTATTACGGAGCGGTGTCCCCTAAACTATAGACTTCTCTGTGTCTCACAGGACAAGATCTCGCTGATGAGCTATTAGCTTGTTCTCGTATTATCATCATTATACTTCTGGAATTTGTAACGCGTTATAAATCAAACGAAGACGTCATCAACTTCAATTTCGCCGCAAGGGATTTCTTTGGTAAATACTGTATATGTTAAATATCCAAAAACCAATCTCTTGCGTGATGCTTTAAAGACAGGGGTGAACAAACTTGGGCGCGAGAGGCGATATACAAATATTAATAGTCCAATGATCCACAAACTTTTGATGAGCTATTAGCTTGTTCTCGTATTATCATCATTATACTTCTGGAATTTGTAACGCGTTATAAATCAAACGAAGACGTCATCAACTTCAATTTCGCCGCAAGGGATTTCTTTGGTAAATACTGTATATGGTAAATATCCAAAACCCATCTCTTGCGTGATGCTTTAAGACAGGGGTGAACAAACTTGGGCGCGAGCGGCGATATACAAATATTAATATTCCAATGATCCACAAACTTCCCCCCTAATATAGGAAATACATTGTAGCTCGATTAATAAATTATATAATAAGAGACAGTGACAAAAATGCTAACATAATGTTCACTGGCACTAATATGTACTACTCATATTTCCATTTAGTGCTTTGCAAAGCATACAGAGTTCAGGACATCGTATCCTTAATAACTGGCGTGTTGTTGACAACCGATCCTGCTTTTTAAGCTATGAAGTCCTCTGTGAGATTTTAGGTTTTCACGGCGGCGACTGTGAAGATGGCTGTCTTCTGATTGGTTGGTAGGATGAGATATGGAGTACCTCGACATCTAACCCCTTTATCTTTAAGCCCCTTATGCATTATACGTAGTTTTCTGTTAAATTTTCAGCATACATCCATAAACGCAACTAAAGGGCATTTGTATCTCCTGGTACACCTATAAAGTGTATAAAGCTCGGAGCTTCTGCTTCTGGGGATGAGTAGCGTCGAATTGTGAGGATTATACGTTTCGGCACAAATTGCAGTTGCCATCCTCAGGGTGAATGTATAATGGCTAGACGTCTTTGGAAGCCTTAACTACATGCTCATCTCCAATTCGCCACCGACTGCCTGTCCTATGTAAAACTCCTAAAGACACCTAAGCATTACCTTCTCACTTCGAAGTTAGCAACTTCAATGACTGCCGAAACGTTGGATAATTCTCACAATTCGACACTACTCATCGCCGAAAGCCGAAGTTGCACATTGAACCTAAGGACAAGGGCCTAGAAAGTGTGTTCAGTTGATGCGAATAATTTATTATTAGTTAACAATTTTAAGCCTTATGAAAACTATAGGCCGAACTCGTGAGGCGCCTCTGTCCGTGGTCACTTCAGAAGAGCTCCATCTGGCACCGGGCAAACATAACTGCCGAGCCCTGCTTTAGTCCATGAGGACTTGAAGTATCTGAGATGATAGGATAAAAGAGAATGCAAGAACACAAGAAATAAATGAAAATAAGACTCTGGATGAAGGAGGACGAAGGAAAAAAGATAGTAACTAACAATTGTGAACTCCACCAGGTGGCAGTGGAAGAAAAAGCTTGGTGAGGAAAGAGGAAGGGGTCGACCTCTCTATATTACAGTATTGATCTTCAGGATGAAAAATTAATGAAACTTCTTCCACTGATGTGGAATGAAGAAAGTGCTGCTAGGTGCAACGACGTAAGGAAAAGGTTCTTCTTCGCTCCGCTTGAGGCAGTGCGAAACGATATGACGCAGTCCATGCTAATAAGGACGGGCCACCAGAACTGAAGAATTAAACTGAAATCTGCAAGCAGCACGAGAAACGGAATAAAGGTGAAGCGAAGTGAGATAATTACGAAAGGGGAGGTTCTTTTGGGAAATTGAAATTAGTTTCTTAAAAACTGTAACTAAGATTTAAGGTTGTGGAGAAAATTGGCAAATGTACCGTGTGATACATTCTAGCAATCTTATTAACATTCGCTGAAGAGACATCGTTGTTCCAGAGACAAAGTAACAGAAAGATTTCATTTGTGTCTTGACTTCACAGGTCACGCATATTAAAGTCATTACTTAGCTGTTTATCACTTCTTTCTTCTGGTTTATTTTTATTTTGATAATATTTAACTATATTAAAATTGTGTTGAGTATTCACACTGGATTCTAGTGACTCAGGATAGGATGCGGTGGCGGGCTCTTGTGGTGACGGTAATAAATTGTATTGTTCCATAAAAGACGGCTAATTTGCCTACCTGAACGTACTGATGGCGCCAATAGACGAGTATTCTGGTAAGAACGTTTGTAAACACCTCTTCAGCAGTGCATAACATCTGAATGCCGACATACAATTCGTAAACCACTGCGACTGGTACTTGACAAACACGAAGAGATTTCGGGGGGTGGGGGGGGTTGGGTTGGAGCTCATGGGGTAGTTAGATGTCGGAGGAAGGGAAAACTACACAAGAATTTGTGGATATTGGGGAGGAAGGTTTCCCCTAAGATGTTACTCCCTCCCTATTTATCTACGACAGGGGTAACACAATTTTCTGTAGCCTGCTGTTGCCGTAAAATATATTCTGGGCCCTTTAAAGCCGAATACTGTCCAAATTATATTTAAGAATTTAGTTTGTACCGCAAAGAACACTAAACAACACCATTAAAAAGATCGGTTGGTTAATTCCGTTTAAGGAAATCATCATTGTTTACAGTAATAATCATACGAAAGACATAAATACAAAATGAAGAGTTTACGATCAAATCTGACGCACAAGCAGAAACCGGAAGAGAGTGCGCCCTGAGCCACTACGGCATGCTTAATAGGGTGGCAGTGTTCTTCTTCGACAAGACATTTCTCGCCTTTTTATGGAACCGGAAGGAAAATTAGTCTATTCACGGCGTTCACGACAGCCCGCCACTGGGCCCTGTCGAGTCAGATAAATGCAGTTCACACTCTCACGTATGGCCAAGTTGGGCTGCGACAGGAATGGACAGCCCTTACCAGGATGGGAGACGAACCACCCCGGATTTACTGTGGGTTTCCGGAGACAGATTTCTATAAAGATAGATGCTCTGTGCAAGAGTTAAGTTGAAAGCAGGCAAGCGGATGATATGGGGGGGCGTACAGTATCATCTGAGACTCCGAGGGTATGGAATATGGCGAAAATCTCCTCCTCTCCTTCTTGTCTTCTTGTTGGAATGTTCAGTTGTTGGCGGAAACCCCACGGAGACGTGTAAATCTGACCCCTGGTGACGTAGGAAAAGGCATTTCTCCTTCTATTCTCTCTAGCGAGATCAAACTTGTAGACAGAATGGTATAACACACTAGCTGAGTCAGAAACGTCTCATCGTTCTGTGTTCCACGCCCTGGTAATTTTAATCGGAATACTCGAAATTACAAGACAAAACGCAAAACTTACAGGATCAATTATTCAATAACATAATTTCTGAGCACTATCTAAAAATATTCATGTAAATGAAAACTCACATTGAATTTTATATCACAAATGGAGACATTTCAGTGGTTTTAAGTGAACGTTTAATGAAATAACTTTGAGCATTCTTAATAAATTACCATGAAGAGTCAGTGGATTGTCCTCATTTACATATCGGCAGCCCACAAGTGGATGATAAGGGGTGGGGTAAATGTGGCACCCGATCTAAAAAGGTTGAGGACCCCTCATCTTAACTGAGTAGGCGTTTTTTTGAGCAGCAGCACAGTCAGTTACGAAATATCGGAGTTCGATTTCCACTGAGACCTGTCTAGAGGGCCTCTGTGGGACAGCAGACAGCCTAGCTTATCCGTTCCGGGAGCTGTTTCTCCGACGGTAAAGGACAAAGCCCGTGACACTAACCACCCAGTCCCGAATAAGGGATTCATAGATAACCCTACATGCTTCACGGCATTGTGCTAAGCATGGGAATAGCTTTATGCTTGTCAGTTGTCTATATAGGCGAATTTAATTGTTCCTACCACTATGTCTGTTGTAACTTGCCTCGTAAAGAGTTTGGAAAACGCCAGCCGTCCGTACCTGTGACTCTACGTTAGAACAGAATAGCCTAGAACATTCCGAGGAAGTTAAGACAACAAATTCAATCCTCTTAGCAATAGATTTCATGTTTGTTTTCTCCTGTACAACCCTCGCCATTCTTCGAAAAGTTTACTTTGCTTCTTCAGTTCCCAACCTCTTACTTGCACTTATTCTCACACTAATCACTATGTTTTCTCACCTCTAGCCAGTTAGTTCTATCTCTGTAAGCCCTCACTCCAGCCCAGTGCAACCAATGAAACTTTACTTTTCTTTATAGACTGGACAATTGTCGATTTAAATTTACCCCCTAATTCGTTTCAGCTTCCCTGTTCCTTATAGTTATACAACCAAGAATTTACAGAATTAAGTTGTATTCCAGGAGCACTTAGAATACAGTTCTGATATGTCTGTTTTCCCAGTTCTGTGGTCCGTTTTGTACACTTATCCTGGGATTAACAGTGGGCTAACCCACAAATTTGTAAAACCTGGAATAATGAAAAAAAGTAGCCTCACTGCCACACTCTGCTCAAATTCCTCGGCGTAAGATTCTGAAAAGGTGGGAATTTAACGCCTCTACATAGAAACGAGAGTTTACAAGAATATGTCTGTCTTCTAGGATGGTGGCCGTGTATTCTCATAGATGTTCACCGAAGATGACGTCTGAAACGTCGGCAAACGTCTACGTATAAGCTACTTAAACGAAGGTCAAAATTAATTTTATCGATCAAAATTCGTAACGTAAGCAAATCTCGTGGGTGGTAAAATAAATGGCCCACGTCTCACTGAGATTTATAAATTCCATATTAAATCTCTTTCATCGATTTTGAAAACACAAAGTAAGCCTACAGGAAAAGATAAGTTGTGGCTCTATGCAGTGCCGATACATTATTGCGATTAGCTTAGCCAAAATATATTTGTATCTGTAATAAATGAGCATTAAGCTCAGTGTTGTACGAAACATATCAGAGAACTTATCTGGAAAATATGCATATGCCTACTTCCCTTATATGAAGTTAGAACTTCACATTCAAATGGCAATTCAGTCTTCAATCTTATGCTTGAAAGTAAAGGGCTAGACACAGAACAAAGTTTCTACTTACGACTAGTTTGGTGTGACACTTGCAGATTTGCAAGACTTGCAGATGGCGTAGACAAGCCCAGTAATGGAGATCGGGCATTTGTTATGAGGTTTGGAGTCGCTTAATCTTCTGTTATGGAGGGATGAGAATCAAGGACGGAAGTACAGATAAATGTAGTAAGCGCACGCTGGGAGATACCAAACAGAAGGGGGTTGGAAGGAGGCTGGTTACAGCTTTGTCGTTACTAACTTTGTGTACTGCTATCCATAAGAGCAGATATTGCTCAGCCTTCTCCTTCAACTGTCCCATGGGACTGTCCGATAAAATGAGGATCCTCTCTATGCAACCAAGATACTGGGCTACCTTTTTATTTGTTTGTTATATTTTTATGTTCTTGTCGTTTCTTTATGGCCTATGAAGTTGTTAAGAACTTTATAATGGATACAATCCACACGAAAAGCTGCACCGGGAAAGCTTCCTTGAAGGCCAAACGATACAAAAATAAAGTGCTGGTAGCCAGATTTCTCGTAAGAAGGATTAGCACATATCACAGACGTAAAACCACAACCAAACTTACCTAGATGTCTTTATGGGATGTACTCAACGACATTTTATATTGCGATAAGAAGATAAAATATTCAATTTCGTCATATTTTGTAGACAACTTCGTATAATCCGAGTGCAGAGTTAGACGTTATAATTTCCTGCTTTTGATAACAAAAATGGTCATGTCGGAGAGAATATGCATATTTATTTTTAACAGAATCAGCTTACGTAGAGATCTATTACGTATTCTTTGTTGGCTGAAGTGTTGGCGAACATACACACTAAGCAAACAAATTTAAAAGATAAGACTTCAGGCGGGGAGATAAACAGATGACGCATACACCCTGTTATGGGATGGTATTCTCTGTGCATTCATGTTTTATTCTGGTAAGCGAAATGCACGCCACGTTTAGTGTCCTATTCAGGAATACCACTTCCACTCGTAATACTAACCTCAAAGCATTTCCGTGATTGCTAGTCTTCGAATTGATGTGCACAATTTTCTCTATCGTCCATAAGGAAGAAGGAAATAACACTATCTTTTTTCTTGCCTTTTTTAAATCTCTCCTCCTTTCTGTCATCCACGTTCTTTCTAAAAACAAAAGGGAAGGAATTCCCACAGTCGGACAAAAACAAATATGGGGCCTTGTAAACGGGAGGATATTTTCCTGGCTATGTTTTTAGTCTCAAAATACGAATGGCCTGCCTGACTTTTATCCTCAACAACTTGGACTGGGGTTATGGCATATTAGAAATTTCACTTTTCTTCTCACTACAATAATCTTTCCTTTATTTTTGAATTCCGGTTTTGAGAGTTTACAGGCCAGAGTGTTACTGAAAATGGGTGGGATCTTTGAAACAAAAATTGTTCAAATCTAGCGCGCCTTCCACATTCCAGCTCTGGAAACTTCGGAAGCCAACATAACAGCAGACAACAACTTAACGTTTACATTTACATGATTTTGAAGTTCCGCTAAAAGTTCTGCCAGCAGTATGAATAGTAGTAATCCCTGGCAATTTATTTTTGTTCCTTTATTTCGTAATAACTTTTTTTTTACTTTTCTGGCCTCAAAATGTAGAAAGCTAAAAGCAGTGCTAACAGGTGCTATTTCGCCTGCTATTGACACCAAAGCAGAGAGCTTTTGAAGTCAGAAAGCCTCTGAACTCTGCAGTACTGTTTGCATTTTCTTTAATAAACAAGTTTCCTGCGTAACAGAACACAAAAACCACTGCATGTACTCCACTGTAATAATAGAGTGGTTCACGAAATACGTTGAAAATACGACCAGACAAAAGCAACGTTACTGGGGTGGTCAAATTGAGGATGATATGGGGAACGTGCAGTTTTAGTCGGAAAACCTGAAGGGAACATATTACTTGAGACCTCTTGGTGTAAGCGGGAGCATATTATTTAGTGAAGATCAAAGAAACGGGGTTTAGATATACGGAGTGAATTCGTTTGCTTATGAGTACTACATGTCTCACCCATTTCCAAAGAAATAAAATATGCTAATCAAATATTTTACTTGTAAATTAAACTGAACAAGGCTTTATATAGTGTAAAAATCGATTATGTTCCGTCGGTATAATTGGATCATATAATGAAATGTATGTGTAAAAATATTAAATTATACTCGTTATCAATTTCTGTAATCAGCTGCCATGTTCGAGTGTTTGGTTCATTAAGCGAGTGAGTGGTACGGCAATGTTAGCTGCATCGACTATCTTGCCCTTAACTTCTGGGCTGCATGATATGTACATGAGCAGAAAAACAATTTTCTTAAAGTTCCTTACCTTGACGTACCTCCCATCCGTTACAAAAGACATCTTGATCCAAACGAGAGATACCGGCTCCGCCAGTCATTACGCTGAAAAAGTTAAAACATATTTTCACAATTAGGCCTACGCTTCAAGACCGTAACTGACACTTAAAATAATATTTTGTACACAATTCAACATCCAATAGGTGAGATTTCAGATTTTCATTAAAATTATTGTCTTCTGGACTGTTGCGCTGTGTACTCTGGTAGAACTTTGCCGACATTTCAACATTCTCTCCTAGTGATTTCTTAGTAATCTTCTATTTATGTATAAATTTAATTTTATTTAAATTACACGCGTAAAGTCTGTCGACCCCTGACAACACACGGAATCCTCCTCACTGCTTCCAGCAATTCCAAACCAAACCAACTCACTGCAGTGTCTACTGCAGACTTCAACCAGGAAGGTAGTACAAATGGAAATAAATTCTGCCGAGAGAACAAATATTAAAATGAAGGGAAAAAGGAGTGTAATAACTTATGGTTCTCAGACACTAACATAATTAATTAATTCGGTAACATAGACAAAGGATATATAAAGTGACTATAGGTACATATTTTTTTTTATGTTAAAGTGTCCAAAATTATAATTCACTTGTTCTATATGAGTGCGACTCACCCCGAGCGAAGAAGAAAATTTAGGGTACTTGAGAACAAAAGTGGTGAGAATACTTTTATCCAGGACAGAGGAGGAAAGCATATGAGAAACTTAATAATTTGTACTCTTCATCAAATATTTTACGATACTTAAATTAAATGACACAATTTTAGATCTATGATGGTGATGGGTTTACGCCTAACGTTCACCATATACTATCGGATCCAAAGAAATAAAATATGCTAATCAAATATTTTACTTGTAAATTAAACTGAACAAGGCTTTATATAGTGTAAAAATCGATTATGTTCCGTCGGTATAATTGGATCATATAATGAAATGTATGTGTAAAAATATTAAATTATACTCGTTATCAATTTCTGTAATCAGCTGCCATGTTCGAGTGTTTGGTTCATTAAGCGAGTGAGTGGTACGGCAATGTTAGCTGCATCGACTATCTTGCCCTTAACTTCTGGGCTGCATGATATGTACATGAGCAGAAAAACAATTTTCTTAAAGTTCCTTACCTTGACGTACCTCCCATCCGTTACAAAAGACATCTTGATCCAAACGAGAGATACCGGCTCCGCCAGTCATTACGCTGAAAAAGTTAAAACATATTTTCACAATTAGGCCTACGCTTCAAGACCGTAACTGACACTTAAAATAATATTTTGTACACAATTCAACATCCAATAGGTGAGATTTCAGATTTTCATTAAAATTATTGTCTTCTGGACTGTTGCGCTGTGTACTCTGGTAGAACTTTGCCGACATTTCAACATTCTCTCCTAGTGATTTCTTAGTAATCTTCTATTTATGTATAAATTTAATTTTATTTAAATTACACGCGTAAAGTCTGTCGACCCCTGACAACACACGGAATCCTCCTCACTGCTTCCAGCAATTCCAAACCAAACCAACTCACTGCAGTGTCTACTGCAGACTTCAACCAGGAAGGTAGTACAAATGGAAATAAATTCTGCCGAGAGAACAAATATTAAAATGAAGGGAAAAAGGAGTGTAATAACTTATGGTTCTCAGACACTAACATAATTAATTAATTCGGTAACATAGACAAAGGATATATAAAGTGACTATAGGTACATATTTTTTTTTATGTTAAAGTGTCCAAAATTATAATTCACTTGTTCTATATGAGTGCGACTCACCCCGAGCGAAGAAGAAAATTTAGGGTACTTGAGAACAAAAGTGGTGAGAATACTTTTATCCAGGACAGAGGAGGAAAGCATATGAGAAACTTAATAATTTGTACTCTTCATCAAATATTTTACGATACTTAAATTAAATGACACAATTTTAGATCTATGATGGTGATGGGTTTACGCCTAACGTTCACCATATACTATCGGATGATCAAATGAAAAATGGTGACATGAGTGGGAAATGTAGCACGCATACGAGATACGAGAAACTCACACAAAGTTTTGGTCGGGAACTCCGAGAGGAAAATACAGCTTGGAATACCTCGGCCTGTATGTAATCATGATATTAAAATAGATTCAAAAGCAACTGGATGGGAGTGTGGACTGGACTCGTTCAGCTCAGGGTAGGGAGCAGGGGTAGCCTCCTGTGAGCACAGTCAGGATTCAGGCTACTGAGAGGGCTCTAAGTCTGTGGTGTTAGCTAGTTGCTGGTGTTTCATTTTTTAAGACTGTGGACTCACGAAATTTTGTGCAACACCAACTACATCTGCTATTATTGCAGTGAAATTAGCTCTACTCTGAATTTTAAACCGGAGGCTCCCATGTGGACCAATCCTGAAGCAAACTTAGTCTTCCCAACTGGTTCACAGAGAGTAAAGCGTAATGGTACGTATTAATATTCGGAGCAACTTGTTTCAGTAGTTGGTAACATTTATAGTATTTATTCCTTCTCGCTAGCTGTTTCAGTAGTTGGTAACATTTATAGTTTTTATTCATTCTCGCTAGGTTCTGTACTTACACCCAGATAACTATATGGGTATAAACCCTCTGCAGACTAAAGACCTTAAGTTTTAATATGGACGAGCTTTAAAATAAACTGCACTTATAGAGAAAATAAATAAATGAGAGAGATAATTTATCGTAGATACGGTGATTTCTTGTTCCCCGTTTAAATAAAAAAAAGAAATGAAGTGGCTTAGCTTCTGCAAACAGTCAGCTACTTTCATAAACTTCTCGTAGTCCGGTTCAGAAAAGAATTCCCACATGATACAGCCTATAAGCTACAGAACACACACGTGTCCTACAACTTCATATTGGAGCGTCGTAATTAAGAGCTTACAGTTACTCAGCTGTTCAAAAGAAATCAGTTTTTACGGAGGCAGAGTTTAAAAGAGCACTCAGACCCGTGCCAGTTGAATCCATCCCATACGTTCACGGGCTACTTCGAAAATTCCATTTTAAGATTGTTCTCTCAGTAACGCCAAATAACCTTATTTTTTTAATTCTTATCCCAGCAACGATTTCGAGGGGGGGATTTTACAGTACTTTCTTTAACAGTTAAAAAGTTTCTCCTGTCTTAGAAGCATAACTCAAGGTAGTTTTTTAATACTGATAGAAACCACGGAGATTTCTTTATTGACGATAATTAAATTTCCCCTCTGCCTTCGGTGCCCTCTGTCCCACTGTGTGCTACAAAAATTTCCACTTCGAATTTCCATTATTTATGAGTTTTATAAAAAAAATTCACAAGATAATTTCTGGTACGTTATGGAATTGCACAGAGGCTCATTTAATATCAAATGTAAGATGAAAGATACGTGTATTGTTACAGCGTTCACTTTGTGCAACCAGACAACACGCCTCAGGCTTTCAACCGAACTGCAAATTAAATAAAACTCAGACACATGTAATTATACGTTTTTAATTCTGCATGGTCTCATTGTGTGTATTATTTCCCTGTATCAGCACTAGAATAACATAATTCTTCATTCTCCTGCACTGTCCAAATTTACGTCGGGTCATGCCATTTTTCATTTTGCAGTGATCAAATGCAGTAATAATTATTCGCGACTGTCAACACACTGAATAAACAAAAGGAACTATTAAAGAAATTAAATATGTAGTGGAATTTCATTTGCATCGTAACTCACTTCTTGTTTAATTAGGTAGTGGTATTTCTTCCAATACAGATAGAATAATTATACCGCAATGCCTCGTTCGTAGGTACAAAATGTATCACGTGAAGGTGACAGTGGTCTTTGTCCTTCTGTATATCCCACACTTCCATTCCATTGAAACTAAGGCCAGAACAAATCTAATTTTAGGCTGGTCACCTGTAAATAAAATCCAGAATACAGCGAACGCTCTGTATGTTTGAGAATTGTTTTCGGAGACAGACCACAAACATAAATTCTGCGTGGTACATGTATATGATACGCTGTACTTTAAGAATACACAGGGAAAATTTAAAACAGTCACAGTCTGTTCCAGTGAAAATTATGTACAGAAATTGATGACTAAACAATGCACTTACGGTAATTTATAATTCTTGCCAGCCTCGAAGTAAAATATATTCCGTGTGTTCTAATAATATCTTTTTTTTTTCTCCCAAATGCGGTTTAATGGGCCAATGCAGTTAAATGGGTATGCGAGCCACATGTTTGTTGTTGGTTGGTGGGCAGAGAGACAGCGATAAAGCAGAGCATTGTAAAAAGCTATATGCGAGAGTGGTTGGCTAATGTAAGACCGGAAATTGGGAATCTCTAACCAAGACTACGATTTATTCAACGACAGAGCATTCATCAAAGATATTACCGTAATAATGTGTGGAATAAATCCATCTTTCATTTCAAATAAACCGCCATAATTAAAGCACTCATATACGTTACAATATAATAACAGCACCCAAGACTAGACGAACATGAACGCGCACTTTCCCTTCGCTGAATTAACATGTTATCTGCTATTCAGATCCCTTGCACCTCATCTACATACTTAAATGGACATGAAGTGACGTTAACAACACTGCAACATCAATTAAGTGTTTGCGCACGTAAATGATAACATCTGAACACGTGGGTGAGAGTCAGGCGCTCTGCGGTTATCTCGAGAAGGAGAAATCGATAGGGCCCATCATTCTCAGTTTATCACGAAATGCATACCATATTAGCGTGCTTATGTTCCTTGAAACAAGTGCATTATTAGACACAAAAACTGTACATGTGCCCCACATACGTGTTCTGAGCCAACAGACTCATCTCATGGGATTACGCACGAAAATATCCAGTACTCAGAAATGTTGTCTTTATGAACCGTTACGTTAAAGATTTCGGTCGCACATGAAATCCAATAAATAATTGCCAAAATTATTGTCTAAATAGCACGAAGCCATCAAAAAGTGTCTTATAACCCTGAAAGTGCCAGCTGTAAGATGACATGTCGCATTTTCTGGGTAGGAGAGTGTCGCTCTGACAGCGGAGATGTTTGTTGGGTTGGGTACTTCCATCTAAACACAGGGAAACGTCACTTCGTACCTTCTTTTTATAGCATGGATGTCCATTTCTATTCCCATCCCTCCTTGCCATCAAACCTCTTTATAAAAGCTGTTATTTTTTGTCTATTTACGTGCGTGTCTCCTCCTTTCCTGGTCCCTGCCCTTTATAGGTCACTTCTTACTTCTCTACTTCTTTACATGCGATCCTACTATAAAGGTTTATCACCTACATATCTCTAGGTACATACAACGAAAACAGGGTTTGGGGCAGACGAAGATGAAAAAGGAAAGTCAGCCTACACATACACGCACAAAGAATAACGAAAGCAGAAGAGAAAAGCGAAAAACAGCGGAGCAAAACTTTCTATTACACAGTGTTGGCATGGATGTCCATTTCTATTCCCATCCCTCCTTGCCATCAAACCTCTTTATAAAAGCTGTTACACAGTGTTACTTGAGGCATCAGATGTGTTTGGCTCGTGTATATTCTGATATGTTGTATCTTCATTATAATGCTACAGGGCGTGTGTTTCTCATAGGCTTATGTGAAAAATCCTGGTTAAGAAAGGGTAGAAAGGTGTACTCCAACGCAACATGCATATTTTCCAAATACCTGTTCTTTTGCAAACGTTCACATCTTAAGATCTCTAGTGACTGTATGAGCTCTGTATTTTATATAATGAATAATATTTTGTGATAAGATACAGTTGATGAATTTTGATTTGAACTTCGCGTACAGAAGGAGTTAAATGGGCTTGTACAATCAGAATTGTAATTTGTACTTTACTGTGGATCTAAATAATGGATTTTGTCTAAACCTGTTCAGGAATTTCGGTGCTAAACCTTGCGGACATAAATGCGTTAATTGAACATCTTATGTAGTCTGTTTCTTGGACAGAAGTCATATTCCTCACAACGGACTTGAACTAAATCACGCGGAATAGAGTTCTCTTCATAAGAAAAATTTATCGATTATCGATCGACTCCGTTGAATTTTCATATAACACGGACTGTTTAAAAATATACACACTAATACAAAGCAAACAAAGTAATTAAACTTTATTAAGAGCAGGAACAAATTTAATATTCTATGTACCCAAAAGACTGTGTTTCTGTGTACACAAATGATCGTGCTTCGTCAAACCACTAACCCACAATCTAACGTGTGAAAACCATGACAGAAATTCGCATGACTTTGAACTACTGAGTTATTAAACGATCCTGAACACGCGTGAACGTGCGTCCGGTGACATGAATTTTCAACTCAGTTCCAAACACGGTCAACACACTTGGTAATTAATTATTACTAGTTTGAGATGATGGCCGTGTGTGAGATAAAAACCACAATGTGGAAGACCTACCATATGTTAAAACATTGAGAGCAATCTTCTGTTGTGCAGTAACCCTCCACACGAAAACCTGTTAAGGAAACGTCACGCCTCTCCATACATCAACCATTACACTTCTTCAAATCTTATTATTCTTCTTGTTAAGTCGGTTCCATCTGATAACTAAGCCTCTCCGTTTATCCATGTCCTCCTACGGCTTCTCCTCAGTTTCTTCCCATGCTCTTACTTCCATCCTTCTGTGTGACATTTTCTCTAACCGGTTCATTTCATCTTGAGCGTTTTCCTTTTACTTTCATGTTCAAAACCTTCTTCGGATTTGTCTTCATTCGTTGTTAAAAAGTGTTCATACCATCTTATTTTTGCCAGTTACCTTCCAATGCATTTTTCTTCAAATTAATTCTGACTTTCTCGGTTATTATAAAATACCTTTACGTTTTTATGTCTGCTTAAAAATCTCATCTCTGCTGCCTTTATCTTCTATTTTCCTTCGTCCAAGTTCCTTCTGCATTCTTTAATATGACCTTACGGTATACTAACTTTTAAACATGTATATTTCCCCCTTCTTGGGCATTTTCCATTAATTTGTGACATTTGCAGTTCGCCGATCTGTTTAGTGTATATTTTCTATTTAATCTCAGTGCGGGACAACTCGAGTCAACATAGTTACCGGCTATAATCCCGACAACTGAGGTTCGATACCTGAGATGGGGGTCGTAGATTATTTAACAACAATAGTTCCTTCAACGACAGCGATTACAAAGAAGAGGCTTCAGTTGTATCAACTGACGCCATGAGTTACTAAAGAGCACAACAGTCTCTCGACATTAGCCATTTTAAAATATTATCTCAGGTCTCGATTCCACGGTAATTACGCTACATTACGTTCTTAAATATTTCTATACTATAACTATACTGTATAAACCTGATGTGGTAAGTTTAATTTCTTGCTACAGTCAACCAGTTAAACATCCCATTTAGGCTGTTTCATTCCTTTTCTCCCCTTCCCTTCAAGTACGAAGAGGCACCCGTAGGCTCGAAACTATCAAGGGAGCAAGATTCCTGCAGATATTTCTAGGAAGCAATTCTTTACGAAGTTTATAATCTCAGTAGGGGAGAGGCGACGTAGATTTGTGTGTTTAAACCGCGTAATGTTCATCAGTAGGTTTCGTGGACCCTTAAGTGAAATGGGGTGAGTTGAACGGAGCGGTGAGTAATTCCAACACAATGAATGAAGTCACAGGACAAACCCCGGTTAATTATTCACGGCTTCTTGCTGGACTTGCTGTAAATGTAACGATACAGCACGAAGTATATTCCGTATAAATCAAACTGTCCTGAGGGAACAAATTTCTTCAAGATTTATGATGTCTTCGTTGCTAATTAAACCATAGAATTATTAATGAAATCAGGAAATCTAAGAGCATCAATAGAGAACTGATAGCTCTGCAGCAACATATGGAATGTGTGAGATTCGAGGTTTCCACATTCATTACAGAGTTTTCCGTGTATAAGACAATTTAAATGCGGTAACACGGTAAATATTACACTTTTCGCCATTTCGTTAACTATTATTCACAGAGAAAAAAGTGTATTTAAAAAAAAGTTGTGCATATACCTATAGTACATTTTCTGTTCTAAACAATATTCTCACATCTCACTGTTTCCGACGTTATACCAATAACAGTAACTAACTCGTATGCCACTGACGCATTGTCGAACTTTTATAAAATCATTTCCGCCAATTGAAGAAGACCTGGAATGGACCTAACGTGTCTTTGGAAATAAGTAGATACGTCATTTTTACACGTATGCAGAATATGAAATTGTTTCGTTGTGACTGTGCAGACGCCCAGATTAAAGGCTTCTTGCATAGCGCGCAAATATGAAGTAGTTTCAAACAGCGTCACTTTCATCGCAAAATAATACAATTCCCTGTTTCATATCGTAGAATATATTACTCCGGCTGCTTCTATTGCAGGCTATTGCCGTTATATTGTAAGTGGTTTTGTGCGTATGTCTTGAAACGGATAGGCTTATACGTCATTCTCTTTCACAGCTGTATTGAAACGCTCTAAGATAAAAAACACGCGGTAACACAGTACACACTTTCTTTACATCCGATGTTTACAGTTTCGCCAAGCATATTCAGTTGCAAAATAAACGAACTGCATTCGATATTGGACAAATTCAAGGAAGGAAAGAAGGGGAATGCAGTTTGTGTGTTAGACCAATTGGCCGATACGAAAATAAAAATACTTGCATGTCTTATATTCTACAAAACACACATTGCGTGCCGTGTGGTACTCAGAAATTTCTTTCTCTAGGTGGACCCCTAGCTTTTTAGTACACTGGTACGCTAAAAATAAAGTTAATTAATTACGACACCATATATATTATGGAGAAATGCTTAATGAGCGACCCTCGTATATTATGGAAAAATTGACGCATGCACTAGACTTAGGTAAGTGCACTGGTACACAACTTCACTTCTCTTAACACGGGTCATGCCAATCATTCAGCCTGTGGCAGTCTCTTATGAAAGGAAAAGGAAAATTTTACTGAATTGAATCTGAGTCTCCTCATTGTGTATTTCAACAAATTTCTGTGATTGATACGACTTGAACTCTTCGTCAAATAATATTACGATGATCAAATCAGGGAAGCTAAGATTGGCGGAAACTGTAGCACGTATGGGGATATAAGAAATGAGGTCAATTCTTCATTGAAATCCTTGAATGGATAATATTAAAATGTAGTCGATTGAACGCATGTGGCTTTTAACAGAGAATAATGGCTGGGACTTGTGAAGAAAGTTATGAACCATTGGGTACCATGAAAGACGTTCTAGTAGAATCCAATCACCTCTTCCCCCTCTCATTTTTAATATCTCCGCGGTGAGGTGTTCTTCAGTAAGACCAGAGGATTAATGTATGGGACCTGTTACATATATGATTGACTGAACGGTCCAACATTAGCTTCTCGCTTCACCCACGAGGTGACAGCAGGTGAGAAATGACATCTGACTATCACTCAGCATCACTCTACCGTAGCAAAACTGAGCTATAATATGAGTGGGCTACGTGGAAACTAATATGAATTATTACCGATATTGCTAAAGGCACAGGATGATGAATCACACCAACATCCTTCACTATGTTCAAGCAAAGGCTACAATTTTATCATACTGACGCTCATTAATGATCCACCTTATAAATGACAAGATTAAAACATTACTTTTTAACATTTCCTTGTTCAGTTCTTAATTAGCGTAACGTTTACAAGAGGGACTGTTCTTCCCGAAGAAATGCTATTTTTATGACAAAAATGATACTGTCTGAAAATATTACCTTTTTTATTCACTTTCGTTGATGGTAAAATTACACGAGAAACCAGTGTTTTAAATCAGACATTAAATTTACACAGTAACTTAATTTTCATGCATCTTGTTGCAATCTGACGAAAAACAGAAAAAAAGAGATTAGAAAACATTCTCTGCATCTCAGCCCTAATGTACAGAACACCTAAAAACGTTAGTACACATTTTTGCTATCTGAATTAGTGGTGGAATCAAAACGTATCAATCTTTCTGTGCTCGTGGATTCTCTTTGCCAATTTCACTAATTGTATGGTGACTTCAACGACGCTACCGTAGATTTAATTGTGAAAAATACAATAAAGTGAATTAAATATGCAATATGTATACACAAGTACAAAGGCTGGCAGAAGAAAGCTCTCTGCTGGGTTGTTGCGCCTTCTAGTCTGGTAGAGGTTTGCCGACGTGTTAAACTGTACATCCTGTATTTCCAAGGCTCGAATTTAATTTGCTCTGGTAGAGGTTTGCCGACGTGTTAAATTGTACATCCTATATTTCCAAGGCGCGAATTTAATTTATATTGCCCTCTTTTACACAACACAAATTTGATGGACATAGATTCTGCTACTTATAAGTGATAAGACTCGGCATTTTAATGAGAATTCCAAAAGAGGAACACGAACAGGGTCGGAGATTCAAACTCGTCCATCCGAGCTGAGATAGGAAAGCCCAGCACACCTGCCTTTCCGTCTCTGTAAATGCTGAGGAGAGATTTAGCCTATTCTTTTTCCTTTGATGAAGAAAAGATTCCCCTTCATTGGAGTGTCTGGTGTTGAAGGCACGGACCTAGCTGTTGACAAGAGGGCTGTTCTTCTAGAAAGTGGGAGATATGTTGTCGGGAATGATGTGAAAGAAAAAGATAAACTGCTGGCCAGTCAGTTGGCAGACAACTTGTGTCATGTGTGCTTCTAGTTGCATCGTGACGAGTCTGCAGCATGCAATACACTTTCCGTGTAATAATTTTTCATTACTTCCTGCAAAATCCTCCGTAAGACCGTAAACAAATCAAGTTCCTGGGTTAATTTAACGTAACTTGACCATTAAAGGACCGTGTTATTGACAGATTAATATTATAATTGCCGGGCGGGAAGTTTTTATTTCGCCAGCCGCGTGTTCTCCATTTCTGGTTTAGGTAGAATAACAATTTATTATTCTGAACGCTAATTAAGTTCCTGCTTGTAAACTGCAGAGAAGTATGACAAATAATATTAGTCACCCCTGATTTATTTGGTCAGGAGCCAAGCCACGTCCTCCATATCGCGTCACCGTCTCCGTCCAACTCAATCAGGAGTCAACCCCAGACAGGCTTCTGTCTGACCGAGTCTCTGTTTGGGGATACTCTGAAATTCTCGTCCTTCCTCGCCCGGTGTTACAGCCTACCCAAACAACGTGGTTAGAATTCCAGCAGCGAGTTGACACACAGACAATTCCAATCATGGCTGACAGTCGCGGCAGCTCGCCGAGTTCGTCGGCGAACAATTCTATCGCGCTTGACGTAATACACTGGATTTGTTTTAGATTCGTTTCTAAAAGAACAGGACACACAGACTACGAAATTCTTTGAAATGCCGGTGGTAGCAGATATCCGCGTAATCTAGGCAGAGGAGGGAATGGAGGCCATAGCACGGGCTGTAGCAGTATCCGCGTTAAAGTTCTTTGCTTATACTGTAGATAAATCTGGACTGATAACCAAGAAGAAGTCACTTGCTTATGTGACTGCTATTGTCGGTAACCTGGCTGCTTGCTGAACAGTCAATAAAACAGCGCTCTGAGCTCCGCAGCGTGGTACAGGTAGGCGCGCACAGGCTGTTCTGAAGTATTCATTATTCAACGCAACTCACCCCTTACATGATATCTGCGGTTAGGTCACCGCTGGAACTGTGGATTCTGGTCTTCTAGGGTGTGACGCAGTATAGCCTTGCATGTGGTTACCAACATTTCGAATAAATCTGCACTCCCAAAGTTCAGGTAAAATATTAAGGCGACACGTTTCACCGAAAGGTTGGATAACCATCTACAACACCACGCAGCGTGGAAGCACCCCTTACATGATATCTGCGGTTAGGTCACCGCTGGAACTGTGGATTCTGGTCTTCTAGGGTGTGACGCAGTATAGCCTTGCATGTGGTTACCAACATTTCGAATAAATCTGCACTCCCAAAGTTCAGGTAAAATATTAAGGCGACACGTTTCACCGAAAGGTTGGTAACCATCTACAACACCACGCAGAGTGGAAACCCAAAATATAACAATCAATAATTCATAACTGTCATGTTGGTAAGAAATTTAAAGATTGGGGTATGCAATATTCACCTATGGCATATGTCCATACCAAGTTTCGTTAAATTCCGTCCATTCATTCTACAGTGACACAGGCGACTTCCGAGGTATCCAGTCACATCAGAACCCTGATGATGGGGACAGAATTGGTTCCCGAAACGTCGGTTTCCTACGGTAACCAGTTGATTGCCCGAGAAGTTTTTATTGACTGTAGTCGCCGCGAAAGTCTCAAATCCTAGGTCTTATTTAAGTTACTTCTTTCTAGCACACTGAAATGGTTACGTACTTTGAAGGAGATGCACTGCACAAACACGGCTAAATGATACCATTCCCCTTTTTTCATAACTTTGGTTCCCGAAACGTCGGTTTCCTACGGTAACCAGTTGATTGCCCGAGAAGTTTTTATTGACTGTAGTCGCCGCGAAAGTCTCAAATCCTAGGTCTTATTTAAGATACTACTTTCTATCACACTGAAATGGCTACGTACTTTGAAGGAGATGCACTGCACAAACACAGCTAAATGATACCATTCCCCTTTTTTTTATAACTCACTCGCCACCACAAACTGTACGATTCTTTTGAGTGTTACTGTACTTATATGGAAAAGTTTGGTCCGGACGAAGAAAATTTATTACCTGTGAGCACAAATGCGCCTTCGTGCTGTGAATATCCCACGGAGAGTTAAAGGTTGCATGGCGGGAGTAGGTTTGTTTCATTTAGGTGCCTCAATAACGCAGTGTAGTCTACATCAACAGGGGGGAATAACCACAGACGACGCCTGTGCAGTTTTATCGAGGACTTCGACTGCCTCGGGGGGAGGGGGAGGGGGGTTAAATATTGCGGTAAACAATAAGCTGAGTAGGTTGAAGTGAGTCAACGAAAGCAAGGACAATAACACAAATAGCCTATTTGATTTGGGCTTGTTTCAAGACTGCGTTATTTTGACATTTATTCTGCTTTCGCCAGTGGGCACGACAACCATATAACGCCATCAACTCTGCCATTCTACTTGTTAAACATACCAACGTCCTTTCGATGTTGTTGTTAATTTTCTGAGCGAAAACACCCTTATAAAAGAAACATATTTTAAAGAGATGGCTGTCTTCTGAGATACTGTGTCGTGTTAGTCTGGTACGTACTAACCGACGTTTCAGAGGTGTATCTCTGAAACGTCAGTATCTACAAAACTACATGGCGTAACATCCCAGAAAAACGCCGTCTTCACACCTAACAAGCTCAAATCTAAATCTAATGTGACAAGTATATTACACAAATATGGTGCCTAACTCCGGTATAATAGGCTACAAGTTTTTCTAATGAGCAGGCAAGTGTGCTACATGTAAGTTGCAATTACAAGTTTTATTAGAAGTGCTGAGATTACAAATACGCAATGGCATAAAATGTTATGAAAAATCGAAAAAAAATTAAGGTACTACGTAATAGTGGTGCTTGGTGCTAGGAACTAATATATAAAGTCACTAAATTGTATTAGGGTGTATAAACTTACAATTTTTCCGACAGTTTCTATACAGATTCAGGCACTTGAAAGGTGTCAGACGTCATCGGTACACTTTTCCCTA
>NW_019060642.1:286761-305871 GCF_000696155.1 Zootermopsis nevadensis | reverse complement strand
CTATTGATTAGGGAGTATATACAGTTTTGCAGGCATGTTCTGGACATTGCACAGTGAAAGAATAGGAAGAAACAATCCATTCCTCTTCCTGAATCAACACCGATCAGTGATCACGTTTATCAGTTCATGTTTGTGTGTGCATGATTTCTTTTGTTTGCTTATAAAGCGTGGCCAAATCAGCTATTTCTATAGGCACATATCCATATTCCACTACAATACGACTAGAACACCATATGGTACTGAAATAATGCAATGCACAAACCCCAGAATAATAAATACAATGGCAATCATCCAGATTGGAATAGGCGTATAAGTACGGCCACATTTTAAAATTAAAATTTTTCATAATTCGAGAAGTAAACTGGAATCGAATATGTGATATGTTGGGAACAACTTTCATTATCTTTTCGGTACCCATCCATCTCTAAATTGTTAAGTCTCATGTTCTCCTGCTGCCATTAATAATTTACCACCAGGTACATCTGATTGTAAACTAGAAAAATCAATATGACGTTCCGAACCTCCAAAATAATATGTGGTGTTGATGTATAGGATTCCATTTAGTTTTCCTTTTTGTCTTATTTCCCTTAATTTACTGTTTTCTAAATAGGTCTATTTATTTCAAAATTCAAAAGCTAGATTATATTAAATTAATTGTGTGTGCCACAAATGATGCAAACACGTTATAATGTGTAGTACTTGCAAGTTTTCAAAACTCTATCTCTTGCAAAAACCAGAAGATGATATAAAATGTATATTTTAATTCATAAATGCTTACGTTTGTTTTCAATTAAAATTGTACTGACATTAATAAAGGGGAAACATATAGGTACTGAATACTTTTACGACTTAAATTTTAATTTCATGAATGGGAGAACATTAATCACCTTGACTCGGAATGATTCCAATCAAGTTCTCAACGTCAGATCCTTTATAAATATTATCAAAAACTTCGAAAACTGAGGTCGCCCCCTATCTGCATTAGGAAGTCCGACCAGCAATAAAAAGCCAATTTCCCTCACATTTCTTCGTCAGTATCACTGCAGAATTATACGTGAAATTGGAAAAGGCGATCAATGGCAATTAATATTCCGGTTATTTTTTATACATCGAAATATGTTGTATATGTCCCTATTTGGATTTAATTTCATTGTGAAATAATTAACACTTTCAAAAATAAATCACAAAAATTGTCATTAACAACTATAAAATTTATAAGTATGTTAGCGGTACTATTTGAATTATTTCATTTAAAGATTCTCCCGAATGTTCCATTCATTATAGAGGGGTGTACTGTGAAAACACGTACCACGTATTGATTCAACAGTTTCAGTTAGGATTAGGTTTGTTCAGCCATAATCTGGACCGTTTGTTCATGCATTATAACTCGCAAATACTTCTTACCTCACCTTGAGGAAGTAGATTTGATGTCACGTGGTTGGCCTTGCGTTTGAAACATAAAACCGCAATATGTCCCATCATGTCGTTGCGTCAAATTCAAGTTGTACTGATTCTATCTACTTCATACATAAATGTTCTTGAAGCACACACAGTGTAACAGTCTAAACTATATGCAATTTCACATTTCGTCACATTCGTCTTCAAACAGTTTTGGCGCCATAACAAAACTTTGGCACACCGACATCTGTCTCACATGAAAACGCCATATTGTACTACCGCTACGATTCGGATGAATCCGACTTGCATCGATAATTATCGATTTATCCACACAAGGAAGTAGGACGGGCCTTGTATCGTTTCCGCTTAGAGGAACAGTCACCAAGAGGACGCGTTACCGTTCTAGCTGGACTTGTATTTAGGAAACCGATCGTGTTGAATCTTGAACATCAACCAAGATACCAAATTATCAAGAGATAAATCTTGAGTACCTTCTTAATGCGATCTTTTGAAAACTGCATACCGCAGTGACATAAGCATGCACACAAACACGTGTAATTAAAAATAATATAATGTTCTGTAATGTAAATATAAAACAGTTCACAGGTAAGCAAATCATCAAAATATGCAGTTACCAGAGAACAGCAACGAAAGCAAGTCAGTCAGTCTTTGTATTACGTAATTATAAAAGTTTTTCTTAATGTCCGCTTTGTGAACGCAAGCAAATGTGAAAGCAATAAAATATCTTGAGACAACTGATGACGTGTAACTTCAATTTCATGTAAAGCAGGGGTTGATTATCTGTTAAGATAAGTGCAGATTTTCCCGGAGGATTTCTGCACTCACGAGCGGTACAGAGGCTGGTACGATGAGCCCGCATCACAATGTACTGCAGTATATTCTGTTCCGTGCAGTTGGAAGCGAACAATTGACCCACAGACCTCAACGACTTGTGAGGGCAAACTAGTACAGCGTCTCGTCGAGGAACGACCAATTTAGATAAATCTCAGAGAGGCTGACCATAAGTGAAAAGGACTAACTTCATGGAGTAGAGTCCGATTTGAGAAGCTGATGGTCACGAAATTCCTTGCTTACTACGGAAACCGAAGGTTCATTACCGTGGACAAGAGCTGCCACTGGAATATCGCCTGAGCCAGATTAATCCAATCGAAACCCTCACACCTCTTTGAAGATCCATTTTAATATCCTTCCATACATGCCTACGTCTTGTAATTTGTGTATTTCCTTTTCCAAGATATTTCAATAATTTCTCGTCCTGGTCATGCTATGTGCCCCGGCCGTCTAATCCTCATTGGTTTGCAAGTATTTATAATGAATCTCATTAAGTAGTTTTCTCCAACCTCCTATTTATTCCTCTCTCTCATTCTTGAGATCACTATTATTAATTTATAGTTGTTGCCAAGACCCACCAGAAAGATCAAAGCGTTTGAGAGAAAATGTCTTCAGTGATTAATTCATAGAAATGCCTGTTCCCTGTTTCGCTTACTTTGGTGTAAACAGATCCATCGTATTTCACACCGCTGCCACCCAACAGGAAGGTATATTTGTGCGCTCGTATATGCCGTAGTGACCCATTACGTTCATACTTACGCCTTAATGAACAGAATTAACCAGACATCGGTAAATGACCCACTTTTTACGTGGAGTTGTTCCAGCCTTCGAAATAATTGAGTTTTATGACGTAAACCTCAGTGAGGATAGTCGGTCCTTGGCTGTGAATTAAAAATACGGTGAGCTAACACTCTCAGTGGTAAGTCCATAAAGTGGCATGACCTCGTAAAATGTAGTAGTAATATATGTCGTTTTAATACGTGTTTGTGTAATAGGCATATATTACAATGGCACAATGACAAATGAATATGAACCACAATAATTACATTTGTTGAAACACAGTTCACTATCGTCATATTACATAAAATACAGTAGTTACAAATTTGCTTCGTTTGTTGTAATGAGAAATTCATATAAATATACTAATAACTGGATAACTAACAACGAGGCGTGATATGTTTGACGTTAATTAAATATACTGGTGAATACAAAAGCTTATATTTTGGTAAATACGTACGTGACACAACTGTATTTGTGGCCTGGTGTTGACGTATTAGTATTGAAACATGTTATTTCGAACGGTTGCATCCTTTGTAAACAATAAAACTATTAACGATGAAACTGTCTGCACACCTTTCTGTTTCATACGCATTACTTACTAGAACTCATTTTACTACAGATAAAACCAACACAGTCCCAAATCACTGCAGTTTAATTTATACTTTAGTTAATGTGATGTTAAGTTAGGTCAGGATAGGTAAATTTAGGTCAGATTTCGTTAGGTTAGTTTTGGTTGGATTGGGTTAGGTTAACGTATTTAAACATACCTGTGCAAACAGCGGTAAGTGGAAAATATGTGGTATTTAATGGCGGGACTCTGTCCTACAATCGATACTAAGTTGGTATTCATGTTTAAGAACAAACAGGCTGAACTAGTAGAATCCTTTTTTCTCGCATTTCGATTGAGTTAGTATGCAGCCGCTGTTCCGACATTGTCTCGAGACACTAAAACCTCAAGCAAGATAACCCCTAAGCCGGCCGATATTTGAACAAAGTGTCTCTCAAACACAGATCTAAAAAGAGTTGCCGCTACGTCATGTTACTTGTGTAGCGAAATAAGGCTGATCATATGGCACGAAGAGAAAATAAAATCAGTCATTTTCCCTCAAAATTTTGTGTGGAGAGCATGATATGAATAAATCATTCAAGCAGAACATGTGTGTGTTTGTGTACGCATATATTCATGTATGTATATTTGTTTGTGTGTGCAGCGTTACAGTCGCGTTCGAGAACACTTTGCGAAACATTATGACCAATGTACTGTAACATTCAGAACGACTAAACAAGAAATGTCAATTTCTGTGACACCTAATGTGACGTTAGAATATCCTCGACAACGGTTATGTCCTTAAAAATGTTCCTCTATAATATGCAATCGGGAATTCGGTGAGGATAAGAACATGAACGGTGTAAATAAACTTAAGATTCGTTGTAGGAGGCTGGGTGGACTCAGAGGCTAGAGAAAAAATCCTTTGCCTCCGTCCGGGATCTAACCCCAGTCTCCCAGTCCGGAAATATCACTTATATTATCTTCGGCTTCAAAAGGATAAACAACAAAAGTCCATATGCACCGTGGTTAGATGGTTCATATTGCGTGACAGTTACACAGCTTCTATCGTAGATCGTCTAAGGAAGCTCCGTGTACTCCAAGGCAGAGTGTAAAGATGCATGAATGTAACATGAGACTGGTCTTACTGAATAAAGTTTTCAGAATTGAAACAGCTTCGTATTCTAGACATAAAACCGTTGTAAGTGTATCTTCCTGGAACAAGGTAATGCTTCTAGACCCGTTCGCCTTAACGTCTGAATCTTTCTTGTCTGCGTATCACTTAATGGCTGTCTTACTAAATTACTGCTAAAAGTCCATTAAAGCCAACGAGGTACGAGACAGGCACAGAACAGTACCGTTCCGTCAGACTTCTGCAAGGGTAGAATTAACAAACAAACCTGCTTCCAGCCAAAACAAAGGGACAGGCAAAGGGCAATTTCCTACGTTTTTGTCATGGTTTTGCACGGAAGTAGTCCAGACAACGAAAGCGCTGTCACGGACAGCTAAACTGGACAGTGAAGAAATACGTTTTCACTCGCTGTAAATTACATGTCGTTCAGGTTGTGACGATGGTTCGATTTATTTTTGATCTCGTCGTGACAACTGATTTCCTGCCGGAGGACGTCAGCTTATAGTCAGTGCCATTTACAGCAGGCACACCTGACGGCCTCAAACAGAAATACGGGTGTTAGTTATATTCAATAACACTGTGTAGATACTTTACGGAACGAACGCATAACGCTCGTAAAAATGCACTATTAAACATTTCTGAGGTAATACAAGCCTCCTTAAAGTTGACACGTCCATTTCAGGAGAGAAAAAAGGCAACTCCACAAAAATGAACTTCTTGCTACAGATCTGGACCAGATATGTGTGTGTCAGAACCTTTTAACTGAAAACATGGATTCTGAGGGCATGTACTGTTTTATCTTAAATTTTATGGAGAATGTTTGTGGTCTAAACGTGTTGCCCAAAAATCATCATCTAAATATTAAAGTAAAGTACAGGAAAACCATCCATCCTTTTGCATGCCAATACTGGCAGTTGGGGGAGAGGAGGTACATCTCCTATTCAATCTCAACCTCGGCACTAAATAGGGGTGAATGGTCAGCAGCACACCCCGGTCGCGTTTTACACCCGGGAAAGGACCCTGGTACCCACTGGACAGGAGACAGGGTAGGCCCCAAGCCGGTCTGGACGCAGAGGCCACCACAGAATAATAGTACTGTAGCTAGTCCATTTTATGTGCTGTGGTAGGTACGTACAACGCTACAAACAGTAATGCAATTATGGCGTTGTTTAGTTTATGAAGGAAATAGCTTCGTTGTGGCGTGCTCTGGATTGTTCGCCTGTCACGACTCGACTAAGGTCACAAAGGACATGTTACGAGCTGCATATTTTAGACAGGAACTAGACCGATTAAAATTATGTTGATTTGTGAATTTTTTCCATAAAATAGTTAATTATAACATGTGGTTTGCATCAAAAAAATTATTAAATGTCATTCCAAGTCATAAATAAGAAGCGACTCATTGCGATCATTGAAGATCAATTTATTTCTCATATTTCTTTGTAGCAAAAAGATTTTGCGGATTTAATGTAACAGACAATGGGAACAACATTCTTAATTAAAGTGCGTTAAGTTATTTTTTTAATATTTAGTGTTTTCTTAATACAAATTAAATGTTATAAAACGACTGTCGAGAACAGGGCAACTAAATTAACTTACAATAGTCAAATGTCCATTCAGTATGAATGCAAACACCAACGTAACAAATACCTAACCTTAACATTATCCTAAAGGTTTGTCCCTTAATTGTCTGTGCTCATTGAGGCTTTCAGCGGTTCCCCTCTGTCTCTCCACACAAATGCAGGAAAAGTGCCTTAAAATAGGGCACGGCCACTTCCTTTCACGTCATTCCCAATGCATGATCTACACGTACTCTTACCATCTGACAGTTGAAGAACTTCGTTATATAAACTGCGAATAGAACGTCAAGCCGGTCTGGACGCAGAGGCCACCACAGAATAATAGTACTGTAGCTAGTCCATTTTATGTGCTGTGGTAGGTACGTACAACGCTACAAACAGTAATGCAATTATGGCGTTGTTTAGTTTATGAAGGAAATAGCTTCGTTGTGGCGTGCTCTGGATTGTTCGCCTGTCACGACTCGACTAAGGTCACAAAGGACATGTTACGGGCTGCATATTTTAGACAGGAACTAGACCGATTAAAATTATGTTGATTTGTGAATTTTTTTTCCATAAAATAGTTAATTATAACATGTGGTTTGCATCCAAAAATTATTAAATGTCATTCCAAGTCATAAATAAGGAGCGACTCATTGCGATATTTGTAGCAAAAAGATTTTGCGGATTTAATGTAACTGACACTGGGAACAACATTCTTAATTAAAGTGCGTTAAGTTATTTTTTTAATATTTAGTGTTTTCTTAATACAAATTAAATGTTATAAAACGACTGTCGAAAACAGGGCAACTAAATTAACTTACAATAGTCAAATGTCCATTCAGTATGAATGCAAACACCAACGTAACAAATACCTAACCTTAACATTATCCTAAAGGTTTGTCCCTTAATTGTCTGTGCTCATTGAGGCTTTCAGCGGTTCCCCTCTGTCTCTCCACACAAATGCAGGAAAAGTGCCTTAAAATAGGGCACGGCCACTTCCTTTCACGTCATTCCCAATGCATGATCTACACGTACTCTTACCATCTGACAGTTGAAGAACTTCGTTATATAAACTGCGAATAGAACGTGCGATGGCAAGACAAAACGTGAGCAGCAAGAACCAGGCAGGATTTGCTTAATGGTGTTTTCCATCCGACAGTCTCTCTTCGCAGTCTCTTACAAAGCTCAGCAACACGGATGAGAGACTTTCAGCGCCAAGTAACGTTTTAAAAAAAACAATAACATTGCGCCTCGGACTTAACTCTTATTTTAAGTCGCGCAGTGGAAACAGAAGTTCACATCATTCTTTAATGTAAGACAGAATTATATTTTCAGTGACCTGGCAAGCGATTTACTATTTCTTGCTTGTAAACTCCATCTCTGTACATTTCAACTAGGTTTGTGTAGTAACTGATCTTTATGTCTTTATTCTTGTACTCGCTCTAGGCCCCTGGTTTGAATCTCGACTGGGTTACAGGCTACCCTGCCTGAGGGAAGGAATTTGGATTGTTCGCGACTGCTCCTTCCTAACCTTTACCAACTCAGCATTCACGTACTTGCCATAACATACAGCGTTATATAATCAGTGCAGTGGAAACAGTCGTTAAAAATTCAGTATTGATAAATAATTCGTCTGTTCAGTGGCAGGTGAAATCTCTGTGACGCTAAGCTGCATCCCGTCTCATCGGTGTACTATGACATGTGTTATTCCATTTTCAGGTGTTTATGCTTCAATTCGTATTCTGAGGCTAGGAAAAATATAAATTAACTACGGAATCCAGTGATCATATCTGTACACAGTCTGCAATGCTACATATTCTGACTATGATACACTTGTCACATATATTTACTCTCGCACCGTTGACATCATATTAACTATTAAAACGTAAATATATATGATACAACATTCTAGGATTCTATTGTACGGCCCATATTTCTGTAGACTACAAAATATAATTTGCTACTTCCAGTAATTCACCAGTTCTCGCAATGAAACCTACATCCTAAAACACTTCAAACCTGGCAAGTTTTACTGAACATACAGGTCTACAACCACGTACAAAACTTGAGGACTCTAAGAAGACCAATGTGTTTTGTAAGAAACTCTGAAACGTCGGAAAGCTTCTAACACACTGCACATCCCAGCTAGTATAAATTCTGCTTCAGAGTTTTACGTGATCGCCATAATGGTAGTAGGAAATTACAAATTCAAAGGCAGAATGACCCCTAGTGTCATGACACTCATAAAGAGTTTCCTGGAATTTCGGCAACAGATTTAAAAGGTTTCTAGTGGGAGAAAGACGAGCAGATGTGATACAATTTAGCTCTGCCCTTTTCAATAAATGACCTAAAGAAAATTCACTTAAAAACACTGTGTAATTTTGTGTTGGATCATGATAATTACTTTATAAAGTCCTGTACTCCAGACAGTACATTCTTATACCTTTATTCATAAGTTGGAAAACCACGCCTGGTATAAGTGAAAGGAAATTTGGCCGATTATATGAGTTAGAAAGGAAAGGGAAGAAAACGAGACAGGAAAGAAAAACATTGCATTGCAATGCTCGGAGTATGCCGTAATGCCTTTATCGTTTAGGATGGAACATTCCATTCATTCCGTACGCAGTAACTTCCATTTCAGAAAACTGTTATTACGAAAGACAGCACAGCGACGAGTGATCCTTTTCACTACACTCCAAGATCTATATTATGTAAATCACACTGCAATTTTTATATGCGATAACAAACACAGTGTACCTGTCAAGTGCGGTTGAGATAACACATAAAACAATAACCCTAAGTAAACTTTGCTGTAATTATAAGGAAATGAGATAATAGAGAATGGCCTCATTTTTAAAGTGGTTATCAAATCCCATGCACTTTTCGTGACAGAATAGATTAAACAGTAATGATGTTATAAATATCTAAGTATAATGTTATAAATTTTCTAAAATAGTAATTTATACGAGAGAATCATAACCTTCTACTTCCAAATACCATTTATCATTATCATAGCAGTAATGATAAGCTTATTATTTCTACATAAAACACGATCAAACAATAATAATGAATGCAATAAATCCTACAATATCGTAATTGGCAAACTGTAAGTTTACAAATTTATCAAGAGCGAATATTATTATTATTATTATTATTATCTAACTGTTGATGCAGCACTCTAATAAAAAATAATTAAATTGAATTATTATACCCACTATATATATAAGAAATGTCCGGATTCAAACGTAGTTATGGAACTAGGAATAACGTATTGGTAATTTAATGATACGATTATTAATTTTATTATGAAACATAGTCAAAACTGTAGTACTGAACTCTCGAAATACGTGCTACCATTCAGTTTGTAAAACTATCATCTCGTTTTGTTCCCAAAAAGTTGAAGATCGTGATACGAAAAACAATAATTTCTTCTTTCGTTTTGTAACGTTTTGTAAGGTAATTAAATCAGTGAAGCCAAGATGATCTGTAAATGTAGCCAGGATGGGGAGAGAATAAATGCATGTAGAACTTTTGCGGAGAAAGTTTTAAAAAACAATTGCAAGACCGAGGAGAACGAGAGGAGAACACAAAGATGGATCTTAGGGAGACGAGGAACTCTCTTAATATCGTGACAAGTGGCAGCGTTTGATCTTCGTGGTGTTCAATCTTCCGTTTCGACTACCATAACGTTGTTGCTCGTACCGCATCGCTACTGTCATGTCGCTTCTCTTGAAATAGCACGGCCCTGATTGTGAGATGTGTACGCCAGGCATTCGCATGTGTGTGTCGGTTTCCCTAGTACCATTTCCCGGTGTGTTCAACTATAACGTGAATGAGACGTCCTGGATCTGACAGACCCTTCAACCCGTTAGCCCATCTACCCCCGCTCATTCAACCCCCAGTGGCTTCTTCGGAGATGGAAGGTTCATCATGCAGAACTGTCAGAGGACGAGAACAGCTAATATCAGACAGACCACAGAGAGCAAGAAACAGGAAATAAGTAACCTAGCGCTGAGAGCAACGGAGAAAAGAATGAATAGAAAGTAACACACCACCTAAAATGTCAGCGTATTTTAAATTCTACGAACGAACTACATTCGAATATTAAGGGCATAAAAATACCAGAGTTCACACCCAAGGCGAGACATATTAGTCATTATTAAGAGACCTAACCTGCGCGTTTGAGTACAGCAAGCTGAGAAAATTTCGACCCAAACGAGAGGAAATGACATGAGGACAGAGAGAATTACATAATCATGAGCTTCACACTATGTAGTGTTCACGGAATATTAAGGAAATCAATTATAACGTAAGTCTGGTGAGACATACAGGACGTATGGCGATTACAAACGTATACAAAACATGACACTATCGTTATACACGGCGGTTGCATTACCACGAATCGCCGCGTATACTCAAAACAGGAAACGTACAACAAACGCCATTTTAATGGCGCCACAATTTGTCTGATGTTAAGCTTGTTATCTGAATCATATTCCCTGATAATCTTGGAGATGGATGACCGCACGCAGCAGGCTTTAAAATTTGGCTGCAGATATGACATTGATGCTCCTCAACATACTGAAATAAAACCGCGGATACCGAAAGAGCGTATAACGAGAGTCACCTGTATTGTAATCACAAAACCTGATGACAAGACTTCGTTTGGAATATGGGAGGAAATAATAATAATAATAATAATAATAATAATAATAATAGGGTGTGAGAATAAAGAGTGGATTCAGCAGGCTCATCAAGGGCTGAGATGATTCGACAACTCATAGCCGGATGTCTCTGACTGGGCTGTTTTGCCTGAATGAAAGTCTCCTTCCCAGTTACCACGCACATACCATCTACAAATTAGGCATACAAGTGGCCTAACATTCGAATTAACACAACACCGCCAGCCCTGGTGACCGAGCAAATCCACAGATAACAGAACGAGTCCGCTCTGGTTAAGTGGCAACTACGTCCGTCTCTCGCACGAAATGCTCTGTTAGCGTAAAAGGTGTATGATAATAGAATTCAGTATGTGAGAGATTTTTATAATACAATTGATAAAACTTTTTTGCCTTATGAGACAAGGGGAAAAATAACATTTTGCTTTTCAGCGTTCACCCTCCCCTTCAATCCACCCATATTTAATTCAAAATGGCGCCAGACCTAGAGATATGATTTTATTTTGAAATGTATAAATGGGTATAGACCTATACGATGAAATAGACCTATAAAGAATTTATACAATCGCTTTCAGCCTGAAAAAACATTGATTTTATGCAAAGATTCTATTTCAACAGCACGAAACGACATCAATATAGGACGGGGGTCGTAATATTAATTATTTGATATTAATTTAGTGTTTTTGAGAGTCTCGTGTAATTAATCTTCAGTCCTCTACTTCCCAGTTCATCTGTTATCTTAGCGTACTTCTCTTTGTAAGTTGGACATCTCGTCAATTCTTCATTTCTCAAACATTCTGATTTAAGGACACCGGCGAGACATCAGTAATATCAAACGTGGATGCTCATATTTTGAAACCGTCTAGTTTCACAGCTTTTCTTTCGTTCCACAGATTAATTTTTTATTATATTTTGTTTGCTGTTAGAAGTCTGCGGAAATGAAACCTTTCCTTGCTTTTTGCCAGTTCGTTAAAAGGTTACGTAAGTTTCGATTAACGTGCAGAATTCATTTCACGTTGCGTGAATTTGGTAAAAGGAAATTAATGATACGGATGAAAAGATAAGTCTATGGAAAAAATAAATAAAAAATATTCACAGGTTACACAGTACTATATAGACCTACACATACATACATATTTGCGTGTGTATGTGGGGGGGGGGGAGACTGAACCTTTACAATTCAACTATTATTGTCATCACTGAGAATAAAATTCTACGGATAATTAAATGTTAGATATGTGAAATAATATGATTACAACCACTTCAGTTACAATGGTTAAAAAGCCGGGCTGGTCAGAGACCCGACTATAAAATTACAGAGTCCAATGGTGATTACCCTTCGTAAATGAATACGGGCCCATCACTGAAAATATTACGCAGAAATGTAAAACAATCCAACTAATATCAGGTAACATCACAACCGACAGTTTCCTTGCGTACACAACAGCGGAGCGGTTTACTCCAAACTGGAGTACATATAGATTAGAACGCATTCATTGTAATGTTACATACCTCAGCCTCTTTTATATTTATTTATCGCTAATATATATATATATATCGGGGCAATAGAAATCTGTTGCGTTATAGCATTAAATGTACAATCTCACCATTTTAAATCGTGTAACCCTTTAGAATATCTCTCTGAAAGAAGTTCAGCAGCTTTAATTTAATAGTATTTAATTGTATTACAGCGATTCACATGACATAAACTAACATTCTAACATTTAAATCTTGAATGAATATTATGCACTGATAACCAGTATTCAGACTGCCCAATACCGTAAACTTCCTATACTGAGCGACAACTGATATCAGGTCAGAAAATACTTAACCAAAGTAAATGTTACTTTGGACCTATTCTTAGTTCACGAGAAGAGCATATTTTAACACCTTCATGACAATTAAATATTATCACTAAAGTAACAAATAACTGTAAAATGGGACATACGTAAATAAGTTAGCGTTAATTTAAATCTCAGATGATTTTCTTACCAATGTTAAACAGATAATATACAGAGTCTTTTTTTATTTTTTTATTTTGTTGCCGGTTTTGAAATTATATTAAGGACATGTATTTATTCATGCAAAGAACAAAGACTTCAACTTCAAAATGTAAAGTCTAAGCAATTAACGAAACTTGAAAACTATACAGTCGATATTTTCACGTGATATCTCGCAGTCGCGTTACTACACTGCACTAAAAAGTCAATGGTCCGGACGAGGCAGAATTAAGACGTGCCGTCAGAAATGGACAGATTAAATATAAAACGAAATTAATTATGCAGCTTTGCTATACAATTAAGTTCCCCAGTGCCGCATAATTAACTCTTCGTTATTTTATAGCCTGATTTAGTACTGACTTGTGACTATTCAGCAAAGATAAATGGAAACGGCTGTAATTCGATGATACAGAAGCTAAATGATGTACCAAGCTAGGATGTTAAATAACTTTAGTACTTGTCGCAGTTGAAGGGGTCCAAAGAGCAATAAAACCACGGCGTTCAAGAAGTAATTATCCAGTATTTACCGTATTTTGCGTTTAATCCAAGAAGTTTCTTCTGCATAAGTGCAAGTCCACATTTTACAGTGAACCTTACATTTAGGATGTATATAATATGTAACTGAGGTATGATCCATACATAAACACAACACTGAACCGGTAAAATGCTTTAATAAAAAGAACTTTGTTGCGTTATAGCATTAAATGTACAATCTCACCATTTTAAATCGTGTAACCCTTTAGAATATCTCTCTGAAAGAAGTTCAGCAGCTTTAATTTAATAGTATTTAATTGTATTACAGCGATTCACATGACATAAACTAACATTCTAACATTTAAATCTTGAATGAATATTATGCACTGATAACCAGTATTCAGACTGCCCAATACCGTAAACTTCCTATACTGAGCGACAACTGATATCAGGTCAGAAAATACTTAACCAAAGTAAATGTTACTTTGGACCTATTCTTAGTTCACGAGAAGAGCATATTTTAACACCTTCATGACTAAAGTACCAAATAACTGTAAAATGGGACATACGTAAATAAGTTAGCGTTAATTTAAATCTCAGATGATTTTCTTACCAATGTTAAACAGATAATATACAGAGTCTATTTTTATTTTTTTATTTTGTTACCGGTTTTGAAATTATATTAAGGACATGTATTTATTCATGCAAAGAACAAAGACTTCAACTTCAAAATGTAAAGTCTAAGCAATTAACTAAACTTGAAAACTACACAATCGATATTTTCACGTGATATCTCGCAGTCGCGTTACTACACTGCACTAAAAAGTCAATGGTCCGGACGAGGCAGAATTAAGACGTGCTGTCAGAAATGGACAGATTAAATATAATTAACTCTTCGTTATTTTATAGCCTGATTTAGTACTGACTTGTGACTATTCAGCAAAGATAAATGGAAACGGCTGTAATTCGATGATACAGAAGCTAAATGATGTACCAAGCTAGGATGTTAAATAACTTTAGTACTTGTCGCAGTTGAAGGGGTCCAAAGAGCAATAAAACCACGGCGTTCAAGAAGTAATTATCCAGTATTTACCGTATTTTGCGTTTAATCCAAGAAGTTTCTTCTGCATAAGTGCAAGTCCACATTTTACAGTGAACCTTACATTTAGGATGTATATAATATGTAACTGAGGTATGATCCATACATAAACACAACACTGAACCGGTAAAATGCTTTAATAAAAAGAACTTTCACAATAAAACTTGATCACCTCAAATAATGTAAAATGGGTTAAAAATAAGACGCTGATTTGTGAATATGATGAAGACGGTCCGTGACAAAATATAAATATTTTATAAAGGAAACAATAACATAAAATCAAACTATGGACGTCAGATACTTAAGGCAGAGGATACATGAGGAATTTAATTAACAGACAACGCATCCATTTGGAACAGTGTGGTGGAAAACGTCATCACATAAGGTCAGGATTAATCAAGAAAGAAGAATATAATCAACATAACCTGAATACAAATTGCAAAATGGGACATACGTAAATAAGTTAGCGTTAATTTAAATCTCAGATGATTTTCTTACCAATGTTAAACAGATAATATACAGAGTCTATTTTTATTTTTTTATTTTGTTACCGGTTTTGAAATTATATTAAGGACATGTATTTATTCATGCAAAGAACAAAGACTTCAACTTCAAAATGTAAAGTCTAAGCAATTAACTAAACTTGAAAACTACACAATCGATATTTTCACGTGATATCTCGCAGTCGCGTTACTACACTGCACTAAAAAGTCAATGGTCCGGACGAGGCAGAATTAAGACGTGCTGTCAGAAATGGACAGATTAAATATAAAACGAAATTAATTATGCAGCTTTGCTATACAATTAAGTTCCCCAGTGCCGCATAATTAACTCTTCGTTATTTTATAGCCTGATTTAGTACTGACTTGTGACTATTCAGCAAAGATAAATGGAAACGGCTGTAATTCGATGATACAGAAGCTAAATGATGTACCAAGCTAGGATGTTAAATAACTTTAGTACTTGTCGCAGTTGAAGGGGTCCAAAGAGCAATAAAACCACGGCGTTCAAGAAGTAATTATCCAGTATTTACCGTATTTTGCGTTTAATCCAAGAAGTTTCTTCTGCATAAGTGCAAGTCCACATTTTACAGTGAACCTTACATTTAGGATGTATATAATATGTAACTGAGGTATGATCCATACATAAACACAACACTGAACCGGTAAAATGCTTTAATAAAAAGAACTTTCACAATAAAACTTGATCACCTCAAATAATGTAAAATGGGTTAAAAATAAGACGCTGATTTGTGAATATGATGAAGACGGTCCGTGACAAAATATAAATATTTTATAAAGGAAACAATAACATAAAATCAAACTATGGACGTCAGATACTTAAGGCAGAGGATACATGAGGAATTTAATTAACAGACAACGCATCCATTTGGAACAGTGTGGTGGAAAACGTCATCACATAAGGTCAGGATTAATCAAGAAAGAAGAATATAATCAACATAACCTGAATACAAATTGCAGTATGCCAAACAAACATAAATTAAAGAATAGCGAACATAATTATGGAAGCATAACATATTAATGTGTACTCGAAACAGAATTATCCTCTGGAGTACTTCAACTTCACAGGGCAATAACAAACAGGGGGAAAAACTACGTGCATATATCACACATGTTTTAAATTATCATCTCTGTAGGTTTGAATACTGAAAAACTAGCCAAAGGAGTGACGATGGTAAAGAAATAAAGTGAATGAAAGAATGGACGAAACGGGGTTAGAAAAGGAGTATGAAAGAAATAATTATCCAGTAATTTCAACTGGAGCTTTTCCACTAGTTACATATATATGCTATTTCTTTAAATATATTCCTTTCCATCATGTAACTGTGTAAAGCTATCACGTGTGTGCGCAAATTTCTTTCGATGTTTATGTCAATAATTTCACTAATATTATAGAGGTAGAAAATCAATTAAGTCTGAAGGTTTATGACGACGGTGAGTTATAATCTGTAACAGTGGCATTTTAGACTTTGTTAATCGTCTATATTTCAGTAAAATTACAATGTTTCGGAGGCTGGATTGTCTTCCGTCTTCAGGCAAAAAAAACTGGGATGCCCAACAGCCAAGGTTCCTGTGTTTCCCTTTCTTTGACTGAAGACGGAACAAGACACATTTTCCGAAGATTTTTTTAAAATCTAGACGATGGGCAAAGTCCAAAATATCATTTTCACAACTAAAAAATTAATTCAACACGAATTAGATTTGCTAAAACTTGAGTAGGTAGACCTGTAAGTAGTTTCAAAATCCATTCTTCGAAATTTTGCATACCTTATTAATAGGCCTTCAAGTTTAACTTTTTGTTGATACATACATAATGAGGCAATTAAAAAGTATTTGTTGGCGAATGAGAAGCGAAAGTAGGAGGCCGAAACTAGTCCTCTTCCACTGTTTCCTGGATTACTGACAACCACCAAGTATGTCATCCGCAGAAAATACAGGCAGCGTTGTTGGTTATAGAAGCCATGAATGAGTCATGCGAGAACGAAACATACACAAAGGGACAAAACTTTTTCATTCAAAGAATAAATAAAACATCAAAGAGGACAAACTTATACATAATCAACGTTCTTTTCATTTAGTGTGATAAGAGTTTTCTACGTAAAAGTTTACTTTCCAGCGCACCACACGACAGTGAATAAGGGTAGTTAAGATCCCGCAATATTAAAGTCGGAAGAATCTCCAACATTGAAAAGCATCGCGTGCTTTGTGTAAATTTCTCCAACGCCAGGGAATCTGGATTTTACAATTATTTCTTCTTGCTGATTTATTCTTCTTTCCGCTTTTCCTTAGTTTCACAACTCGGAAACCCAAGGCACGTATACGGTGTGGCGTTTCTAGCTAATTCAAGCTGTTTAATCCAATTTACTGTAAGGGGTTTCTTTCTTTTTTAAAACGAAAATTGAATCAATGTAAAATGTATATGCGACTCTCAGTTCGTCTTCGTCAGACTGTAAACTTTCGAACATGTTTCACGTTCCTGTCTTCTTGTGTCTGAAAACTAATTCGTATGCAAATGTAACATGTGCAAACCAAAGCCAAACCGGAGCATTTGCCACTGGAATGTCTTAATTCCGGGAACTAACATTATACACACTTACGCTTGACAATTTCCTATTCATTCTTTTACATCCAGCTCTTCAAATTATTATTAGAAATTATCTTCTTACATATCTAAGATGATGCTAAGTCCGTTACGGATTGTTTTATCTGATGGGCGAGCGTATTCCTTCTCTTTCATTTAAAATTCTCGTTCCAATCTAAACTGGATCTAGAATCCATTCGCTGTGATAAATCTGTCTTAATAGACAATTTTCAGCCAACCAAGGACGTAAATGTGTTTTATACTTTTATTCTTTTAAGTTCTTTAGTTGTCCACTTGGCGCCAGTCTGTAACCCAGATAAATTTCATTGTTTCATCTACACGATAAAATGGCACTGGGATGTAGCATAAGTCATAATAATACAATACATGTTATACAAATACAAGTCATATAAATGTCACAAAAATACAAACAAAGGATAAATTACGACTTACTTGTAGACATTAGGAATTCATCGACAGAGTAAAAGGAGTGTGTAATTAAGTATCTTTTCAATGCTGTTTTAAATTGCGTCTTTTTATTTACAAGACTTGAGAGATTAGATGGTAGACTGTTGAAAATTTTGATCCCTGCATAATATGCACTCTGTCTAAACTCAAAGCAATGTTTGAGAAATTTAAATACCACTGTTAATAATGTGACGCGTTTGTTAGCCCTTTGAAACCCTAAACAAGTACACAGTATATAAAAATTCAGGTCCGTCTTGAAACGAATAAGACGCATCTCCATTATAAATATTAACTGGTTAATAACGTTTAGGTAAATTATCGCTGGTTCTTTAGCTTTCTCAGCAGAATTGGTCCTTACACAAACAGGAATATTACATGGTTACAGATTAATGTTTGCTTGCATTATTTGTATGACTATCATTGTCATACATGTTCAGATGAACGACAGTGAGAATGCTTAATGCAAATACAATAATGTAAACTACACAATATGTTAAACTGAAATGGCTGACGAATAATTCCAGATAATGTAGTTTTTATTCTTTGATTATGAATCTGGTTAACCGCTGCCAGCCGAATGGGATGCCTCCCGCTTCAATCCACGTCAAAAAACCGGACGAAACACAACACTCTCATGACATAAGAAATAAAGCAAAATTATCTACAGACCGCCGTTAAATCCTTAGGATTTACAGGTTATCTCAGACAAATTCTGTAGTTAGGTACTAAATTACACTGCATTGTTTATTTCCTGATTGTTGACTTGGATTAAAAGGAAACATGGTCCTTCCCGAAACAAGTTTTTATAATTTAATGACGCCTTTCAACTGTACACGTTATATAGCATCGAACAATAAAATGTCCATAAGTAATTAATGTAGGGAGAAAAGATCGTGGCCTATTTTATACTGTTCTTCCTTCAATCGCTTCAAGTTAACAAGACAAATACGAAAACTCAAACGAATAACAAATCAGTTATGAAACAGAAACTTCAGCGCTTACCAACCTAAATGCTTA
>NW_019060642.1:273578-286433 GCF_000696155.1 Zootermopsis nevadensis | reverse complement strand
TGTATTGTAATAATATAATTTCGTTACAAGTATTCATAAAAATTTATCAGATGAATTCAAACGTTGTTAGGACATAAACAAACGTATGGTCACACGACATGAGAGTCTACATCGACATAAGAACGTTCACCGATATTTTAAACGTGCTTACTGTCTCCATCATCAGGGCGATCATCGCCCTGATGATGGAAGCAAGATAAAAACTGTTACAGGAGCAAATTTAAAACAACGTATAACTATAGTTGTTTGTGCATATTTCAATATCGTTCATATTTAAGCGTATCATGTGAAATATTTTCATTTTTCAATAGCTTTTGTTAAATAAAAGATTAAAATTGGCCCTTGGGTCGAACGAAGAAACTGTTCTTAACCCGAGGGGAAAGAAGCCGAACTAACCTGGCACAGACTACTGAATTTATTCCAGCTCGTCACTCCTTGATTCAGAGAAGCAGTACAAGGGAATTTAAAACGCCTAATGTTCACATTGTACAATGGAGTTTCATTGGCCAAATCTGCACTTAAGAGGAAAAAAGTCATTAAAAGGATTTTCCTGTACATTCATAGTTAAAGTTCCTTTTTTTTTAGTACAAAGCGTAGATTTCAGAGTCTAAAAATTACGAACCACATGCAAACATTACCGAAGCAAATTTCCATACAGCAAGGACCTTTATTGGCGATTTCAACTGATAATTACATTACGACATATGGACTCCTATGTGACGGGCAGCGTGTCAACAAATCTAGGCATGTCAGCTAGCGAGCGGGGAGGGGGGGGGGCAGAGACACGATGATGGTCCAAATAATAAAAAACGCCATCACACAAATATCGAGCCTAGCCGTGCAGTGGTGTAAAAAGGACTTGCAAACGTGAACGAGGGGCAGAGAGCGCAAGAGGACGGAAACGGTGGTAAAATTCCTATTCACTTTGACTAATTAGGTCCGAGTACTAATTGAGCCTGGCACACGAGTCCTTTCTGCCATTGCTGTGACGTTACACGTTGCAACTACCCGTATCAAAACAGTAGTCCACCAATGAGCAGGCCGAAGAAGGGCCCGACCTCGGCTAGGTTCGTAATTCATAAAGAAAATATAGCAGGTATCTGACTCATACTTGCCTCAAAATGCTTGATTTCATAAACTATATTCGAATAATCATAACGTCAGTAGTCCATTTTCTCTATATAATTTCCAGTAGATCCAGATACAGATTCAGTTTGCCATATATATTAATTTAAGAGTTTTGCAACGCCGTCATGTTTGTTGAAATAAAATTTGTGATACGTTTTAGATATATTTCCGTACAAGGTTAGGAACCCCTAGCTTAAATAACTTATTAGTTATTACCATGAAAATGAAAAAGGGATAGTTCGAGGGGCCGCCATGTTTCTTGAAATTCCATAAAACGTGACCTTGGCAAACGGATATTTTCCCAAATTTCTCTATGCACACATATTCCATGATCAAGAAAAGGTGGTATAACAGCCATGTAAATGCTCTTGTTGGTAGAAAATTAAGAAACAGGTGGATACCATTGTCTGCAATGTCATTATGTTCATATTAAGTTTCATAAAGATGTGAATATTAGTTCACTTGTTCCTGGGGAAGACATTTTATTTGTATCTACACAGACAAACGCACTTGTTCCTGGGGAAGACATTTTATTCGTATCTAAACAGACAAACCATAAAATTACGCCATAAATTACCACACCAAATAAATCAGAGAATTGTGTTGGAGACGCTGTAATGTTCCATGAGAGGTCTTCCAATATAGTGTCCCGATTGTTTAGAAACCGTTAATATAATTTAGTGATAACCGCTAGACGAAGTGATCGAAGAATCAATACCTGGATCATGTATCCCTGCTGTGGAGCATACAATCCGATGCAGGATATGTTCAACACCGGTGACATCAATTATTCAATTTACTCTGTCCGTATACTGTACATAACTTACAAAACTTCCCCGTACACGGTTTAAATAATATACAGCTGGTAACATATAATATATGACATAAATGGATAAGTCGTGCAACGTTGTAAATTTTACCTGTTAGGTCGATTTATAACGGTAACCCATCGGATATGTATTTGTGAAGTACTCCATTCGAAATTCGGATAGACGTCTACTATCCTAAACTGATGTTCGTATTTGTACCTCATTCAATGCTCCCACAGTATGTAGAATACAGAGTGTCCCAAAAAGATATGGACACACGATAAATGAACGAAACAAAGATATATTCATAACTAAACTATTACATACGTCAACAGTGGCACTTCGATAATAATTAGCTAATCTAGTGTAGGTGTTACAAACGGCCACCAAAGGCCCCCTTCCAAAGTCATTAATAAATTATCGAAGTTTCTAATAAAAAACAAAAGGGAGAAGATTGATGCAGAATGTTCCTCCGAAACGTTGCTATCTACCAAGTCCACACAGCGTTACAGCCTAAAAGACCAATATGGTCATCGCTCATTAGCTCTTGAACTTTTCCTGTCATCTTAACATCCTCATTCGATCCTACATGACAATAGCAGTTGATTCAGCATCGTACGTTAAATGAATAAGCGATAAGTTGACTGTAACTCTAATTTCTGTGACATCTGAGGTATTCGCGGCTGTGAGAATAATGATGTTGTTCTGGGTTTTAGCACCGTGCATACTCGACACTAAAACCCAGAAGATCATCATCATTACCACATTACGGACAAGGAAAATAAGTACGATGTGTTTTCGGCCCGAGAAGCTGAGGACAATCGAAACGTATAAGCCGAAAGCTGAAACACGTATTGTAATCGCAACTCAAGTCGTCTGTAATGTGTTAAAACGTGTTGATTAATGTGTCGTGTATTGTGTTCTTGCAGGTTGATGTAGCTCGCTGGTCAAAACCATCAACAAGGACCTTGCAGCGCGGTCCAGAAATCTTCCCAACGGTACGTGTTCCAACATAACATAGGTTAGTCTCAATTCTTTACGTAACTTTGGAACAAACCAGAGTTAACTGGTCGATCGTCATCTTTTGTGTTATGACGCCATGTAATCTTGTACCTGGTCACTTCACCCTGAACATGGAGGCGGTACGTTACTCCAAAACTTCAGTAACCAACTACAAGGCCATCGTCAACATCTCATACCTTACATAATAATCTTGAGCAGGTAATATAATTTTTCATCACTTGGTGGTACGGAAAAAATCTATTTATTGATATGGTAAAACCTGAATACTTAACTGATTATTAATCTGTCTTATGGGCAGCTGAATCGCAATCTACAGTGGGGATATCTGGCCGCACGGCAAGGTGTTTTCCATTATCCGCGACCACTACATCGGTTGCTACACCTTTCTCCTCACTCCAGCGGCACAGCCGCCAAGCGCCCTCATTGTATTACTACGAGATTCTGTCCTCTGACCTTTTCAAGGCTTTCAGACATTTTGTAGGATTTCTAGGGCGTGGGATAGGCTTATTCAAAAGCCACCACTTACAGAAGGCGAAAGACATAGAAGGTTCAAACCCGCGATCTTAGTGTTTAATGTCAAAATCTAAAGAAACGATTTTCCACTTACGAACATGGCAAATCTAACGCGTTCTCAGTCTGTAATTATGTAATGCAGCCCACAAATAAATTGCGTAATTATTACACTAATTTAAAATGCACCTTAGCATCACTGTACGTATAATCCTTAAGCGCTCGAAGAAAAGGCCTCATTAAGTTCTCTCACGACTACTTGTTTTCATCTACTATGTAGTTCCTTGCTCCGAAATATTACGTCTTCCATAGCTCCTAGAAAACTACTGACGTTTCTTCAAAAAGTAACCAAAATTAAGCACTTAAATGTACACTGTTTTGGGTCGAAACAACTACTTCTAAGGCAGCTTCCAGTCACTCTGGTCCAAGTACTCAACTTCAATTCTGGCCTTGCATAGGATACAGGCAGTTGCTGTACGTAAAGGATTATTTGCTGAGTGGTGAACCAACTCAACATTTACTAAGCCGTTCGTATGCATTTCTATGACGTAAAATTGTGTTTTCAAATACAGCCACTCAATATTCGTTCCATTCACTGGGGTTTCAAAGCAGATAAGTTTACTATTCTTTTATTAAGCTCGTATTATAAACATGTTCGCCATACTTATTGATGCCAGTAACACAATATTTATATCACTTTCACTCCATGTATTTCTAAAAGCTTCGTCATCGACGTAAATAATTCGCTCTCATTTTCAAACCCTGGTGATAATGACAAAAGGTCATTGTGGCCTGTGAATCGCCCTTTGTCCCGGTTCTAAAGTCACTGTAGAATTATTTTAATTAAAATTATACTGCAATCACTGTTAGTACCTGTACATGAACACAGGTTCTGAAAAAGCTGTAACAAACCCAATTTACACGGTTCATTGCTTAAAAGCGTCACATAAATTAATACTTTTCTTTTACTGTTAAGAAAGGGGATTACTTTCCTGGGCGGATATTTTGATGTTAAATTTGCCGTTTGAGAGTCTTATTTCGTTAATTCACCTTGAAATATATAATGCAAGAAAATGTTGAAGGAACACCCGATGGTGTCCCTTTTGAGATGCTTATAATTGCTCACCTCGTCAGTATTTCCCCAAAAGTTCATTACCATGTTTACAAGACCACATAATCCACTGAACCCCAGTCAAATCCAGTCCAAATTTCTTGAAAACGCATTTGAATATTACCCTCCCATCTCCGTCTGTCTCTCCCAAGTGGTCTCTTCCGTCCACGTTTTCATAGCTCTCGTTCCTTCGTTCGATAACTATAGATGTTTGAGATTCCAGACTGCAATATCCAATGTAAAATAGGCGCCTTCTAATTTCTTTACGGTAAAAGAAAAGAACGGAATCAGCAACGTATATGTAAGTATGAGGCTCGTAAGTCGATGTTCTTCACAATTAAAACATGTCATACCGGAACAGAGTAAATACACTTAAGTACACTAATATAAGATGTAGGTTATTTTAAATGCAATCACTGCTTTCATACCATATTGTGACGAAAGCATTGAAATGTCATATTTGATATTAATTAACAATCCCTGAACACTAAATTTATTCGAAAATCACCAGACAGATGTATCGAAACAAATGAACTTTGAAAAATACAGGTGTTCATTCATACGCTAGATTTGTTACGCCATCAAAAAACTCACAACCATTGTCCTCACTTTGTTGATTATTACAAACAGAATTACTGGACAAATGGCCATATCACTGCAATAATTTCCTAATACCTCGTCCTACTTAGCCACGATTCTGAAATACACTCTATAATTTTGATGGGATATATCAGTAACTGCCGCAAAATGGTGCTCAACTCTATAAATCCGCTCTGATTGAATACAAATACAGTAATACAGACAAGGCCTCCTTTCCAATTAATGTTCTGTTATTATTAGTCCAATTAATTTCCATTATCCTCTTGGACATTGTCTGCCGTTTGTCCGTATCTGACCTCCATTAAAAATATGAGAGAACATTCAATTTACTATAAGCTTATCAGATCGCAGTGACAGTGATTAGGAATAAGATTATTCTTATGTTAATGGTAATTCTCGTCCACAGCTTATTTACCGTGCGTCATGTCACTTGTTTTGTGATTCGAGCTGCCTTAATGTCGCAAACCGAGCTACGCGATTTTCAAACTCAGAAATCAGGTGACGTAACAATGTACTCTATATAATTTGCAGAAAATACAGGGCATTATGCCATTACAGAATACAAAATTACTGCCATCTAGTTTTGTACCGGCTTTCATTTGTATTACGTACACATATCTCGATCAGTTAGTTTTCCTTCATTCTACGACACTGTGCCGACTGCTTAGATTATGTGACGTCGAAATACATGCAACTGCAAGAAACACAGTCCTTCTTAATAAGCTGTTGATCGTCCAGCTGGTCAAAAATTTCCTCGCCTCTTATGGAACCAGAAGGTCTATTACTGTGTTGAAAAGAGCCCGATTGTGGGCCCCGTCCGAAGCCAGATGAATCCAGCCCACACCACAATACACTGTGTTTAAATATCATTTTTAAAACTATTCAGACACCCATGTAAATTTTTCTTCCTTCATATTTCCAGACTAAAATTTTATAAGCATTTAAAATGCGTTCAGTTTCTCTAATTAGCAGAAACATACGTACATTTTAAAATATAATCACAAGAGATTAACTGTCTGCAGTTCCACACCTCTAAAGCTGTTACCCAAGTGGATTAAATTACTGTATTTTTTTTAAATCCTCTTGAATCAGCCTTAGACATTATTTATTTTCTTTTTCAGGCTTACGGACTTCAAGATACGCAGTGAAACAGCGGTGGATGAAGAACATTGCTTCTGCAGGAACAAAGATACAGTAATGAACTGGCAACTGTTCTTACAGTATTTTGTTTTCTACGTGATATCACAAAAGATCTCTGCCGTCGTAACTTTGCTATTAAATAATGACTGGCAAAACTGACATTTAGTCGCCTTTGCGCCAAATCGATGCACATTAGAAAGAGAACTAATTGCGAGTTCATACAACATATTTATAACAAACCAATGAACCATAAATCATAGATCGACGAAAAATATTTTGTGTTCTTTATGTGTCATTCCCTATACCAGAATGCGACGGATTGCACACTGTTTTATTTATATTTCTTACCATTGTGTATATATTTATCAACAACTGTTCAAGGATTCTAATCTTTAAAAATTAACAAAACACGATATTTTTAAATGCTTAAACTGAAAAAAAAATTCCGTCAAAAGTGTTTTTCCCGCTTACATCAAATACTAAATCGGTACGTTTTAATGCGGAATATGTAACTGACAAAAGGATTCCGTAGTCCCAGATACACGAAGTTATCCCCCATTTGCTGTGGTCCTATCTGTCCTTACCCAACCACTGAAAATGCTATTACTGTGTAAATACTCGTGTTGTAAGTGCCAGAAAGGCAAAAAGCATCCAAATTCCTAATGGTAAACATTTAAACCCTTTTCCACATCACTTAGAACAGTATCTATACTGTACCTATAGACTATTTATTCTATACCTATTTTCTGACTTGCCTGGTGTTCGCTCACATTCCGAACTTATAATTACAAAACATAAAACATCCGTTTTACTCACATGGTGTGATCTGCTCATCAAAGGTTAACCTTTGTAACAATTTATGGAACCCAAGCTTTGACAAATATTATGATTTCCTCCTTCTAAACTTCTAGTTTGCGTAATATTTAAAACAGCCTAAGAATATTTTCTGGGTCATACAGACCATATAACAAACTGGAATGTCTGAAATCCCAGTTAAACACTTGAAATAATCTTTGTACTTATTAATGGTATTAAATTTTCAGCAAACCAATACTGTTCAGTCATAAAATATACCTGATACATCTGAAAAGCTGATTTCACGGTATTTAACGAGGTATAAACACTCCTTCCTACTAATAATCGTAATGTACAATCCACACTAAAAGTGAATACTATACACGGCCACAATTGGATTACAGTGTTTCTTTCTTTCTTCGTTTCTTAGCAGAATATAAAAAACTTCATCTTTAAACAAATATTACCTATTCCTACGCCATAAGTCGTGATATCGCTTGTTGTAACTTCTTCAGACTGTAACATGGTACGAAAAACTTTAACGTATAACTGATTACTGCAGGTTATTTTCATGAAAGGTACAGCGCTACATGTAATGACAGCATTTAATGCGAAGAATGCCCCTACTCCAAATATTCTGAGTTCTTATTACGAGAAAAAAATAAGTTTTAACCAGCTTCTCCTGTTCACAAGGAAGATTATGTTACAAGAATTGTCCAAGTTTTAATTTTTAAGCATCTTGACATCTAAGACTCTTACGTCACGAAAATGACGTCAGACTTTCAATTCAGGGGAATTCATGACACTGGGAGCTTTCGTCAAAACTTGTCTCAGACGTAAAACGAGCTCCATTACATTACCTGCCCTTCCCCTTATATTGATCGTTAAATTTTTGTATCAAGAATAAAACTAAGTTTATATAAACACGTTTAAGGTGAATATATGTTGTAAAATTTATTCTAATTGCATTAATTCTATCAATAAAATTATTATTATTCCAATTATTTCATTTAACTAAGTCATCATAGAGTACAGATACACTCAGATACAAACGACTGCAGAAATCACGATGTGTCCCACTATGATTAAAAATCGCATTAACAAGATACTACGTAAAGATAATTCATTACAGGTAAAGCTACACCGAAATCTGTAATTGCTTTATCTTATCCTAACTAATAGATTAATACGAGGGGTGTAGGCCTGTACGTGTAATTATTGTCATTAACATACATTGAACTGATTAAAATTTCAGAGTTTCAAAAATGATACAGACATAATTCTTGAATCTCCACCTAAAACTCTATTAGGAATATAATTTATTTCTAAATTTTTCATAAAAATTATTATATTCGGTCCCTTCACTTCTCTATATGAACGACAGCTGAAAGTGGTTTCTCACACTGACAGCATTAAGCAGATGAGCATTGACAATCGAGTGGTGACAATCCAAAGAACGGAAATATGAGGTGAATGTGAAGCCGAAGAAGTGAAGTCTCAAAAATGTAAGAGTTCACAAATGAAGCAAACATCGTAAGACCAACCTGTCCATCTTTCATACGTGACTTTATAAAACGTCTTGAAAGTGTCCTATTTTACGAAAATATAAAATCTGTGACACGGTTACAATATGTTTATATTTGTATGTATTATGAGTACGTGTAACCCCCTATGACAGTCTTATTTATTCATTTGTTTTCTTTAATCGCAGTGCCCCGTGTTTTATGAAACAAGAGTAGGTAGCAGTGCCCCGTGTTTTATGAAACAAGAACCTATATACGGAGTAAGTGAAAAAATCTTATTCTATTTCATTATTAAGCTACTGCAAATTAGTGTCCCTAAAATGAAGGATGTTATAACAGTTCGATAATTACCAATTTTGTTGTTGTATTTAGCATTTCGTTCACGTCAAATGCTCAAACGGACCACCGTTAGCATTTGTTTATGAATGATCACAGACACACATCAACAGTACGACGAACACTGTTCATCACCCAGCAAACAAGACACCATACCCCATCTGGGATGTTGGCAGCACTGCAGGACAATGAATCCTTCACGTGGACTCAAGAATATAATTGAGTTGAAGTCCGGTGATCGTGCAGTACTCACAGACCGCAACACTCCTTCGTTCATAAGTTGTTTGTCACCTAATTTAAGGTGACAAACAACTTGTGGAAGCTGTCCTTTTTGGGCTCAACCATGTTACTCTGTGAGAAACATTCTCCATACGAATTTATATGTACAATTTCCTTGTTAAAAATCACTCGCATTGCAGAATAAGTGTAACATAAATTGGTCTATTGCATGACTTTTAAAAAGACTCGCTTTCTTTAGAATTTTAAAATGAAATGTAATGTATTTATGCAGTGACCTACATGAACATATATTTGATGTAATAAGATGCGTAGGTTTATCCACTGTTTCCAAGCCAGTTATAAGATTCTGATCGCAATATAAATTATTCTAATTGCATACACGTGTGGTGATTTCTCACATTCAGTGCATCACAGAGCAGATAACACAAAAGTGAGTAAATCTGATGTTCATTACCTGTTTTATGCCCACAATTTAATATAGTGTCATAAATAAAGAACTGAAGGTCATGTAAGGTAATAATAATAATAATAATAATAATAATAATAATAATAATAATAATAATAATAATAATAATAATGCGAAAGGAAAGAGGCATAAATAATAGTGTTTTGTACAAGGTTATACCGATGTGGTGCATATCAGAATAAAATATACATAAATATAAACTATTCACATTGACAGAAAGCCAAAGAAGATATGCATATAATATAGATAAGAACTGTACCAAATTTCCAGTAAAATACATTAAATGATGTAAAATATGATGTAGTCACAAAGAATTAAAATAAAGAAACTTTGAGAAATGCTGGTTTTAAAACTTCATTCACGAAAACTGTTCCAAAATATGGAATATCTCCTTCACGATACAGAACTAAGAGCTAAAAAGAAAAGTCAAAACGAAAGTTGGATTGTATCGCCCATTTCCTGACTCTTTGTATTTCATTTCTCCTTCCTACAAATCTTCCCTCTTTCTGTTTGTTTCGTGTTGAAAATCGCTAGTCGTTGTGAACGCTAGAGTGATAATATTTCTTAAGAATGGAAGCGTGTCAGGGGATGGAAAGCGTCTTCCTATATCTTATATTTCGTCCCGGAAAAATTTATATTTATAAAGCTTCACATATAGAAGCTTCAACCGATGCTTATTGATTCATTCCGTTCCTGATTCCAGTAGGTTGGTATGTTCTAAATATTCTAAAGAATGATTTCTTTTTAAGATACTTTACGATGAAGATTTCTGTCTTCTGGGTTGTTGCGCTGTGTAGTCTGGTAGATGTTTACCAACATCCATCGCCCTGATGACGGAGGCAGTATGACCTCTGAAACGTTGGTTAACATCGACCAGACTACACAGCGCAACAACCCAGAAGACAGACATCTTCATACTCATCGCCCTGATGATGGAGGCAGTATGACCTCTGAAACGTTGGTTAATATCGACCAGACTACACAGCGCAGCAACCCAGAAGACGGAAATCTTCATACTCGCCGTAGTGTGAACCTCAAATCATTCAAACTTTACGGTGTTCTTCAACTGAGCATGTTATGCAGGGTTGAATGGGAACGTGATCGTAAAAATTATGAACTGGCAGGGGTGTGAAAGGAATCGGTAAAGGCTTACTCAAGGCAGTATCAAAACGTTTGCCTTCAGAGACTGACAAACGTCGCGAACAAAAGATGGGTATCACCCTGCACATTCTTTCGCCGCTGTTCTCTTATGATGTTGACTTACTTATTTTTGGGTAATTAACGACGCTTTTTCAGTAGCTCAGACTATATAGCGTAGAGTATCATCTTTAGGCCCGTAAATTCCCTAATTAATTTTTACAATAATATGCTTAAGAGAGTCTTCTTTCACATGGAAATTTGCGGAGTCTCTATAATGATGTAAATGTAAAAGTAGACCTATATTGTCGAGGGAATTTATTTGAACAAGTTACGAATAACATTTTAATTTCTTTTACATGTTATTGATACATTTATTACTCACATTTTAAATCAGAATTTAGGGTTAGCTTCGAAGAATGTCTTACTAATGAGAAAAATGTGTTTGTTCCTTAATCCGATTTCAACAAATCAGTAACGACAACGGCAGAAGGAGGAAACAGAGCAAAGCCTCTTTTTTTCTGCTATTTACGGGGAGAAAATCTCGTCATTCAAAGAGCGTGCACGAGAGACCAGTCATTTATTTTTCAAGCTTAAAAATGATGCATTTAATAAAAGGCAAAGGGTATCGAGTTTACATGGAACTTTCATCTTTCTCGAATTCGTTCCTCTAACCGACCTTCAACCCCCGTTTTTTCTACACGAAGGCGCATTACCCCTCCCAGTCACCGCGATACTTCCCGCTTCCCTCAACACTCTAAAAACCTTTAAGCCGTGTTCGATAATACAAGTTATAACCAGTTAATTTAACAGATGAAAACACTCGTAAGTAAGAATTACGAACTCTGAAAGTGAACTATTATATAATGAAGCCCTAATTTGTCTGCTGATAAGAAATACTGGATTGTCCAAAAGCTTTGCAGAGATTGTAATTTCAGATAAAAGTACGGTATTTAACTCGACAATAAGTGGGAAAAGGGTTCAGGACCGGAGGCGGGGAGGGGGGGGGTACGAGAGATCTACTGAAAAGAAGTTTCTGGTTCCAGTTCTTTACAGTGGGAGTCCAGAGAGAAAGCATTTCTTGCAACAGGAAAAGGACAGAAACAAAACGTGGTAGAGTTGTGTTTTATGTTTAATAAGAACTGTAAATATATGCCTAATACGGAATTAAATTCATATTTACAAATTAACATTGAGTTAAGCCGTGCCTACATCCCTATTGACAAACGTTTCTCACAGTAGAGTTAAGCCGTGCCTACATCCCTATTGCACAAACATTTCTCACAGTCTCATAACATAAGCCATGAGAACTCCATGACTGTCAACAAAAAAGAACATGACAGAATCAGCTGTTCCTAGAAACGACGTGGCGATGCAAGACATTATCTGATGATCGATACGGCTCCATGTAATTTCCTTTCTAAGGAAGACAAGTTGCGTTTCGGTGTGTTTATCTCATGTGATAACTTGTTCGGTCAATTGACAGATTTTAATTAAACTTTGGTGGGATATCAGGGGACACTTTAATTCCCTACCACCAATAATATCAACAAGGAGAGAGTTCGAACTTTTCAGACGATTACCACACTGGATGTGCTTTAATTTAGAAGCGTCAGTTCAATAATATTAGATTTAAAAATACACACACACACACACACACACAAAAATTTTCGTTTGATTTTATGAGTAGAACGTGATACTTATATTTACTGCGTGTAATTAAGAATCATCCTACATATACATACAAACGAAGGCGTACATACAAAAAAATGTGTATTTGTGAATGTAGAGTAAGTAATACGTAGTGCTGATCATTGATTGCAAAACTAACAAACTAACAAACAAGCGACTAATAATCGAATGAGTGGCTTGGCTCAGTGACCAAAAATGTAAATTCATCGGGCCGGGTCCCTAAAAGTCGTTGATTACGATCTAGGACGTGGTTAAAATGGTAGAAGCTTCGTGCTAAAGACTCACCTCCAACTAATTCCGAGGTTAAGAACGTGAGGCGCTTTGTCTCATCAACCCAAATGCATT
>NW_019060642.1:223785-251480 GCF_000696155.1 Zootermopsis nevadensis | reverse complement strand
TGAATATTTAATGGGATAATAATAATACAGCAATCAAGTAGGTCTCCGGTTCAAACCTCGGCCGGATAATAGGATAACCTGACTGAAATAATATCGTCGTATTTCTTAGTTACTCCAGACAAATAATTATAGGGATAACGCCTTAAAATGGGACATGACCTCTCCTTCCAAAGTTATTCAGAATTATATGTTTTCCAAAATACGCAAACCTTTACTGCTGACACGCAGTTACGCAATTCTACAAGCTTTTATTTACTTATTTATTTAGCTTTAATGAAGTGAATTTAAGTAGCTCAGGGTTGAGTTAAATGTCGGATTCTTGTGAAGAAGGTAATAAAATTTCGGGTTTCATAAAAGGCAAAGACTTTGACTAGTCGAGCACAATCAAGTTATCAAGGACTCTAATCCATGGATTTCGGATCTGTCCCATCGTCTTCTTACTTGTAGCTAAATTGCTATCAAAATACTGAAATTCGTTGCAGTATCCCAGCGTCCTATACGTTCAAAGAAAATAGGTACAATTAGGCTAGTTCGACACACTTTTGGAACGTTTCAAAGCAGTTTCATGTGGCACATCATGGGGAAACCATGTTAAGTCTCGCGGCACATTTCCCGAAGGAAATACAGGACAAACCGGAATCGCCAACATCTCCCTCTAAAGATCCCATGAGAGCTGCAATATATTTTGTACTATCGTTTGGATGGCATGCGACAAGATACATTTGGTTGCTGTTATATTTCTCATTCCAAACTTTTTGTGACGTTTTGCTCATTGAAATTATGTCAAAACGTATTTCTTAAGCTCCACTTCGACTTAAATGCATATCTGGCAATAAAATGTGTTTTAGAATTGTTGTCTATTGGCCTACTTCAAGTTCTAACATTCTTTTCATACTAACTTACCCTCGTAACTTCCTTTCAGTATAAGGAGGCTGGATAAAATTTCATAAAAGAAGCTTCACAGTTGATACTCTTCATTAGTTATTATTACAGTGATCAAATCAAGGAGGATAAGATGGACAGGGTACTTAAGACGCATGGGCCAAACGAGAAATGCAAACAAAATTTCATCGTAAAACCTGAAGGAAACACCTAAACTTAGATGGGATTTATTGTCTTAAAGAACGTTTACAATAAAGTGGAATTTAAAGATGGAGTATAATATTTTTGATGTCGTCTTCCCAGATTAATCTGGTGATGCGGTTTGTCATAACCGTTATATCAGCATCATTCCCGAGTTATCTGTTGCCCGAGACATAATCCATGATGCTTAGCACAGGATACGTCTCCCTGTATTATTCTTCGTGAATGACAGCTCACTTGACGGGGACATGCAGTGTGGAAGTGGCAGCAGACCACTACAGCACGTCACACGAACATTTTTCATCATTAATTTACGGCTATTACACGCTAAACATAAACAAGTAGTCTTTTTGCCTTGTGGCAATGACAAGATAACACTGGATAATAAAATTTCAAGGAGTTTCGTCATGTAGCGTGTAAAAATCAATAAGCCAAGAAGTCCCTCTAGCGCTAATGTTTTCAGGTTGGGTTATATAACGAGGCTGTGTATCTCACCAACCCCCCCCCCCCCCCCCCCCGGGGCCATGGTGCTAATACTGTTGGAACCAGTCGGCTGACGTTGATGAAAGCAGATGCAAAAATAAAACAACAGCGTTTAATCAGCTGGTAATTGATAAACGGTCTAACTTATTGCATTTTTATTGTGAGTTAGTTAGACAAAGTGCGTAAAATGAAAGCATAATGAGATGTCTCGTCTGGACCATTCATCTAACCACCTAAACGACTACACGGTTCTCTGTTTAATTTGACATTGAGGAGAAGGCGGGGTGGGCTAAACTAAAACTGTGCCTCTCCAAGTCAAAATTGTTTAGCATCGATTCAATTTATGACTCCTACTTCATTTAAATCCCGTCTCCTTGCGTCTCTTGAACATGAAGTGAGCGTTCCAGCCAGTAGGTCTGTACGTTGTTATTTCTTCCAATTAAGGTTACAGCATGTTGTGAATTTTGAGTTCCCCAGGAGGCGCTTGTGGGAAGAGAAGGTGTGGCTCCTACTGATTCTTGACCTCGGCGCTTTACCCCGGGGAAAGGGACCCCGGTACCCATCCGACATGAGGCTAGGTGGACCTCAGAGTCGGTCTAAACTCAGACTGCCGTCCCTGAAGAGTGAGGCAGTATGTTCCTCCAAAAACGATGGTAGTCACTTATAAGATAACCCAGAAGACCACCGTGGACATCTCCACCGCCTTGAGAACTTTAGTCTTTTAACCTGGCGGTAAATCTTCTCCGTCGTTAAACAACGTAGATGAACACCTAGCTTCTAGCCGTGTTGATGACAGAAGGAGATGAGTTGAGAATTTCGTCCACCTTGGTGTCGTACTGAAACAAGTCCATTGCTAGTGCGCACAGTTTCTGCCGTTAATAGATCTGCTAGGGTTATGAAGTTGAGACCCTCTCTAGGGATTTCGGACCTGTGGGGGTGAGACAGAAACCTTATTACGGTCCATTAATTGGGTTCGCGAGCACAGAACATTACTTCTCTGAATATACGAGGAAACGTAACGTAGCCTTCAGTTTCTCTTTCGAGTACCACGCGACTGTTTGTAAGAACTTCTTGGAAAGAACTATAATAACTCAGAAGACAAATCCCCTTTCTCTCATTTCTACTTCTGTTGGCTTTCTTCGTGTTATCTTGTTGTATGTCTCTACTGCTATGTGACTGCGTCCTCTGCCTACTTTCCGTTTCGTAGATTATTTAACAAGGAACTTCCATAATTTATACACATCAATAATAACTTACTGATAGTGAAATCAGGTGGTTTAAGACAGGCGTTGGACACGTAGCACGGGCAGGGAAGATGTATAGGATTCTGATGGGAAAACCTCTAAGACAAATGTTACTTGAAAGGCGGAAGATGAATTTAGCATTAATGTAGACAATACGGAAACTGTGTAATAGTCACTTATATAAAGAGGTTGCATCAAATATAAAGAACGTACTGACGAGTATGACAATGTGAGGATGGCCAAATTGTTGAACATGAAAGACGAGTGGTGTATTAATCCATGCTTAACATTCATTAACTCTGCATTTTGCCTACTCAGTCTATTCATACATTTCGTATGAATCTCAGAATAATGAACAATTAATTTCTTAAAAAACATAACCCAGTTTATCCTCGTAATGGAGATATTTTTCTTTGACGTAATAACTGAATTCTTACATAACGAGGGCAACATGCCGGATGATATGTGTCTAGGAGACCACTGTCGACAGTTTTCATTAAAGTATTAGTTCAACATTCCGAAGAATGTAAAAGCATCTTTATATTTTAAAACGGAAAAAACTTATCACGTTCTTCCATCAGACATTAAAATTACACAGATGAAATAAAGTAAAATTACATTGTAAGATTTGAGGTTTTCACAGCGGTGAATATGAAGATTTCTGTCTTCATAAAATTACACTGATTCTGCAGCCTCAAGACTGTAAATGGAAAGCTAACGGGAGCCTCACCAAACAGTGGATAACTTTTATATTTATTTGAATAGGAGCGAGATTTTAAACGCAATAATTAGTTTTAAAATCAGACTGTTTGCAACATGATGGGAATGAAGGCGTTTTTTAAACTTGTTTGCTTTTACTTTGGTCCACTGGGACTAGAAGTTTGGAACTCTGAATGAAAAGCTACTCTACAACAAGATCGTGACCAGGGTATGAACTGAGAGCTTCAAAAAGACCCACTGGCACGGAGAAGAACTTCAGAAAACTACATGGAACTCTATTGTAGGAAAGGGTGCAGGTGAATTTATGTACTTTCTCAAAGTTGGGGTAATAATCACCAAACATTACCAAGAGCAGCAACAATATGGCCTAAATTACCCGGACAGTTACCCTTAAACACCCGATTCACCAATAAGTTGGATACACAGCTATAACCAAAGAACACTAGACGACTTAGCCTACAAGTTACTAATAAATTACAATTTTGTACAAGAATTACATATGGAAGTAGCATTTCACATAGTACTGTAATTATCACAATAACTACATAATTACTTTCAAAAGACTTCATTGCAAATGTAAAAATTCGCTAATGGTAAGTAACATAATGTCAATGTACCTGCCCCTCCACTAGTAAATGGAATTAGGTTCGAACCTCATGTCACTAAGGCCACTACATTTTTATACTTCGTAATTCCATCATTAACACGGACATGTAAGACACGCGAAATTCTGAGATGGGAATGACACTTTACCTAATTAAAAAATGTTAACACTATTTTATGTGGCAATATGCATCAAAATGCAAACTTTGTTAAGGTATTTTTCGCTGTTCCGGGTCTTTACAAGTGATCAATATTTCTCAAAATAACCTTCATACTAAAAATTATCTATAGTAGTTCTACATGTTGAGTGGCTTCCCTGATTTTCCTTCTTAAATTTCTCTCTACTCCAAATGATACGATCAAAATCAGGTCAGTCAATGTTATGACATGGTCTTGGCTAGAAGTGGATATTTTCCAGATACATTTGCATACAAATCATTTATGTACGTCTAGTACAAAATGTAAACAAACTGCGCAAGTCTCTGGCAATTTTGTGATGGCGCCGCGCATCTGAGAGAGAGAAACCACTCGTCTCTGGTAAGGAATCATGTTACTGACAGAGCTCTTTCTCCTTCCCTCGAGGGACACTTCCGGCGCCAGCTCTCCGAGAAGAGTTCCTTGCAATGAGAAGGGGCATCCCCTTGAGAATTGTTGAGGTCATGTGACAAAGCTACTCAGAAAACGGAGGGCGGAATACGGAATAATAACAAAAACAAGAAAAAATAATGGTAAATTTAGAATGAGAAATGATGGAACAGGGAAGAAAATGACAAGGCAGGATACGAGTAAAAATGACAAAAACGTATGTTACTAGTTCTCAAGCTAGCTTAACTTCCATTTCTGTTTCCTTCACGACAGTCTTCCGATGAGATACGTGACTGTATGGGCTCCGTCACACAAAAACAAAGAAATTAACCCATTGAAACAAAATGGTAATTATATGTACCATCTGCTTTATCATTCAATAACTGTGCATTCTGTCCACTGCGTTTATTAATGGATTTCGTACGATTCTAAGAATAAAGTGATTACGAAATTTAAAAACATTAACCGATCGATCTTTTCAATGGATACGTGCTGTGTTTTCTTTGAGATAAGAGTTGTTTTTTTTTTAAATAGTACATAGACGAGCTTCTGCTTCAAGAGGTTAAGGAGATTACGTAGGGCTCGTCGTGTGGTTAGGATGGCAGAACAAGGGTGGGGGTTCTGAAATATGATGTTCTCACGGCGGTGAAAAGTTGACAACGGGAACCAATCACAACGCCATCCGACCAGGATATGTGAACCTTTAGTAGAACAAACTTCTTAGCAAACCACTTTTTACTGTCCATGTGAAAAAATAGTCCTCTCTTAAACCAATTCCCATTTGTTCTAAAAACTAACCATGAGCGCGAAATATACTTTAACTGGAAATTAAATGTTTAAACTGGAAAGGATAGTCGGACGGTATTAATGGTAGGTATTGCGGAAACAAACACAGTTCCGCCTTTTGCATATAATGTTAAAAATGTGATTTAAATTTAACCTGAAGTCTTGTTACGTTACATAATTTTGGGGGCAATCCCCTCCCCGAAGAAGATTGTATTGCAATTGTTGTGTCTTCATATATAGTTCATTTGTCTTCAGTCAACTACCGCAATTTGTTGTCAATATACAGAAAACAACCCATCTTCACCAGAATTCAAACCGAAGACACTCCTATTCGGACCGTGAATTTTGTTCCTGTAATCTCCTAGGTTAAAATGAGAAGCTGCGAATAGGGAAAACTGGCCAACTCTTTTTGGGCAGAACAATGGACCTGTCGTCAGACAGAACACTAAATAATAATAATCTCCTAGCCGAAAAAATGTATTTCTATGTCTATCAATGTCTTTCTATCATCATTAGTTTCTAAGGTACAGAAAACACCTTCACCAGGACTCAAACCCAGGACAACATTTCAGTTTGTGACCTTGTTCCTGAAATATTAACGCAAAATGCGGGTCTCATCAATGTTCTTCTGCTGTCATTATTTGGAAAATAAGTATATTCCTACTCAGATAAAGATGGCTGTCTTCTTACATCTCTACTAGAATACAGTTTTCTACGTTTGTCTTCTATTTCGATGTGTGTGCTATGCAAACGTTTCATTCATGCATGTCCAACGAACAGGGAAATCGCGCTAGAAATCAAGAAACCGAACATCACTGGATCGAGTCCCCTCAGGAAGGGCGACTGATGAAATGATTAGAACCAGCAACGGCTCTCGTCCCTATAAGCAGAGATCTGGCCGTTACCATGACGAATTATGGAGAGGTGAACTGACCAATCCGATCGCGTCCCCCAGTGTCCACAGTGCCAACATTTCCCTAACAGATGTTGTAAACCACACGCCTACCACGCACTTTGAAACAATGCCAGCGGGTGTTTTGTCCTGAAGATCCCTACGGAATCACCACACTGGCAAATTATCGTGCAATTGACGACACTAATCTGCCTATAGTTTGATAAAAGCATAATTAGGTTCTAGGTATTATGTTCTTCCACAAAGTTCTCAACTTAGCCTATAAAACCCTACAGGTTACGATGCTATACCAATAATGAGAAGAGAGTTTACGTTTCCCATATTTTACAGAAGGCGTTCTAGATTCGCTATCCTCTTCGGTGTCTCGTTTCTCGATTATGCACGATGTTCGGCCCCAAATATCCAACTTTAATAAATCTCAAGTTTCAAATGCGGAGTTCATTACCGTGTCCACAAGTGCCGGGCACGCCGAAGCCTATCGTGATGCAATTGAATGCAGTCAACACCCTCACACAACTAAGACTTTATGATCCATTTTATGATCATCGTACCACATGCACACAGGTCTCCCACGTGATTTCTCTCATTCTGACCTTAGACTAAAATTGTAAACGCATCTCTCCTCTTTCCCATGCGTTCTACATGCCCCGCCCACCTCAACCTCCTTGATTTGATCATAAAATAACACCTAAATAAGCTCTCCGCTAATGTAAGTTTCTTGACATTCCTCTTAACCAATTATTCTCCTCAGCATCCCTAGCTCTTTGCCTGAAATGAGAAACCAACTTTCACACCCCTACAAAGTAACAGATAAAAGTATAATTTTCTGTTTTAATCTTTGCGTTTTAGGTACGGGCGAGAAGAGAAAAGATTCTGAAGTGAATGGTGACAAGCATTGCCCAAATTGAATTTCCTCCTAATTGCCATCCTGCTTCATGAACAGTTTCTTTCGTTACAAAAGACGTGGATAGGACAGAAACGTGTTGAGGAAACACTTTTGAAACATCCGGTAACTTGAAATACCGCTAAAGACTAAGAATAGGAAGCAGACGTAAGAGATTCAATTATGACACAATTCCTCTTTGATGAGTTCGCAGCAAGCCAGACTTCCTTCGTACCGGAAAACCTGACGAACGGAATATAAATCAAGTTTTCAGAAAAGAAATAATTTATGTTGTACTAACGAGACGTTTTGGGGCAACGATTTTAAGAATACCAGCTATTTCTCACTTTGGAATCAGTACAGGATTTGCTCAAACATCGATCTCTACCCAATCACACAACCAGTGACTTCCTTCTTAAGCCTACTGTAGAGCTAGCTTAGTGCACCTATCAGCAATGACGTACATTTTAGCTTACTTTAAGGTAAACTATGCTTAAGATACCATCATGTCCGAATGTACTTCCAAATAGTCTTATAACCACAAGCGCATTTATTTTTAATTTAATGTGAGCAGAATTTTACTGAAGATCATTTTACTTTCGTGCTTTTTCATTCACATGGTGTCCCAAAAAGATATGTACACGTATTCAATGAATTAAATAAATACATTGTAACAAACCATTACGTACGTCAGCATTGGCACTTAGTGAAATAACTGATCTAGTGCAGGCGTTAAAAATGACCACCGTCCACGTCTTCAGAAAACACAACACACGGGGATCAGGAACTCAGATTACAGAGAAGCAACATACATCAGGCTATAAGTTTGGGCTGTACTTACGTTGCAGCTGTTTAGCAGGTACATAAATATGGACAAGTACTCAGGTATTTCATGTAAAGCAGCCCATAACTTTATCAAATACGAAATGAACTAACAATTCGTACATTTAAAATAATTGTATGTCGTGCTTATATTTCTTTCTGTGTCGTTAAATTAAGTATGCCCCTGTACATTGTCTGGTATTATTAACACGGGTAGAAAATCACGCACTACGTTAAAAGAATAAATAATAAGACTTTTTTACATTCGATAACGAAAAATTGCCACTCGTAACGAAAACAAAAAACATATACCTTGCGCTCTCGTAAAGTAAAACAATGAAACAGAGTTCGAAATATGAACTACATTTCATAGCCATGGGTCAATTGGCAATGTGTACAGAACTTAAAATCATAAAAGTGTGTATATTTACCTTATCTGCGAATAATAATTTAAAAAGCAAACAAAAGATTTTTCATTTTTAAAATAATAAAGTGTCAGAACAAATTCAATGCAAAGATACCGTCATATCAACAAATTAAAGAATCACAAGGTAATCAAAACAGCACACAAGTCATACTAAAAATGAAAATGTTATAGAAAGTTCATGTGAAATTTCTCAACCTGATGTTGCAATGTTGTCTAATTCTTGCCGCGACCATGAGCCAGCATAAAAGGCGTTTGCTTGTGAGCGTACGTTAAAAATCGAAAAGAATGGAACAGTGCGAAACTCCATACGTATGTCAAGAGATTGATCACGGCGCGGTATAATTATTAAAACTTACAAATCGTACTAGCATTACATTTCAGGCCTACATTCAAGAAGGTAAGCACGTACCGTAAGTTATTTTCGGAACTTTTAGTTAAGTTACAGAAGAGTCCTTCTTTCGAAGCTGATAATCGTTCAGTTCGTCAATAAATTCCCCGTCTTTTATGGAATCCGATAACTCATTGCCATGTTCTCTTCGTCGATGTATATTCACTTCATTCCGTCAAAAACTACAAATAAGTTTCTTAGCCTCCGAAAGTGTGAATCGACTAATATTTTTTCTGTTCACGCTGCTTTCCGGTAGGTGATGCTCCTTAAAATACGCCAGAGCCAAACCATGTTCTGTCTCGCTTATTCCACAGCAGTTAATATAGTAATAAGAATCAGAAAAGAATACAGGGGAGATAAACGTCAATCATAACATTAACTCGGACAAACATTTGCAAACATATCACTGAACCTCCCACGGACCACAATTATCACATTACAGGTAGCTTTTGTACAAAAGCTTACTTCAATGGCCAGCAGGTGGCTCCGTAGCCTAATAAGTCGTCCTGCCATCTGTCGATAGAATGGACTATTATTACATTTCGGATGAGCATTGAGTTCCCTTCAATACGTCAAATCAACACATTTTGGGCACATCATCTCTTAAACTGAAGACCGGACATGCAAACATAATAAACATTCAAAACGATAACAAATTTACAAAAATATCCTAAATCCAGCTACCCATGTAACTACATGCCTGCAATGAAAATGGATTAAACCAAATAATGGAAAATTACAATTTGCCATTTAGTTCATAGAAATATGTATAATGTTACAACTAAATCGTAATCACGGTAAGGCAATCAGTATTAAAAACTGAACTTTATTTTTGTCTAACCATGTTTAATTGGAAGTGAAAACAATGATTTGCTTTTTTGTGAACTGAAAAATTTCCTCCACATTCTCACAACAAAACACAACATTTGCAACTTGCTAGCATTTTGCAATGTTAACTGTTAACACCCCACCCCCTCCTAGGTGGGATCATTGACACCTAATGATGGAACATTCTGTGGTTACAATGAACTCATGTAACCAAATGTATACTCTTCAATAAGTATTACTGAGATCATCAAATCAGGCAAAATGTTTGTCAGATAAGCTGAAGAAAAACAATAAATAGGCACAGATTTGATTATGACAATATTAAGCTGAATCTTAAAATGCCTGGATTTATCTGGCTTAGGATGAGATAAAATAATGATGAAATAATTTAATTTATTATTCACTTTAATGTCCCAAATTTGAGTCATGATTATAGTGAACAATCAAACATATCCCACATCGGCCTCAACTGCCTATCTTTGATGTTCTTAACTGTATTGAGATACAGTTGTGAGGCAGCACAGCAACCATTTAATGGATAACATAAGAGGGTAAAAGAGAGAGCCTCTTGTAGGGAATTATTTAAGAAGTTTAATATTCTTCCACTACCCAGTGAATTCTTACTCTCACTATTATCATTTCTAGTGGATAACATGGAAAAATTTCAAACAAATTCAGATATCCACAATATAAGAAAAGGATACAGATACAACCTTCATGTGCCAAATTCTAACCTCAGTAAATATCAAAAAGGAGTTTACTATAATGGAATTAAGTTATTCAATAATTTTCCACCTACTATCAAAAGTTTAAACCACGATATGAAAATATTTAAGCCAGCGTTAAAAGAGTGTCTCACTCTTTCTATTCATTAGAAGAATTTATAAACACATATAAGTAACAATTGTGGTGGTTTCTAATCATAATTATTTTGCTTTAAGACTGTAGCTCGAAAAATCTGTAAATAGCTATTTTACCTATGTATTTATATTTGTACTAGAAACAAGTATTGTATTTGTGCTATGACCTATTCTACATCCTTTGGCCTATGAAGGGTCTATGGAATGTAAATAAATTCTATTCTAAATATTGTTTTATGATTTGAACGTAGAGGGTGGTTTGGATAACTTTATCACAGCATACAATATTCTGCTTGCTCTTTGGCCTTTGCCAATGGAATGTAGTTCATATACAAATCTTATACTTCCATAACCACATTTATTGTTCCCAGAAGTACCATATCTATTGGACATCACAATTTAATTTTACTACACTAGCTGTACTATTAAAACTACTCCTTTTGAGAATTTTTCGAAAAATATTCTTTACTATAATGCTGTACTTACAATTTATAGAAACGTTCAGGCCACTGTAAGTCATACATGCAATATACAATTCCTACGTTACTTTTATATTATTATTATTATTATTTAAGGATCTGTATCTCTCACTGTACACTCTTCGAACATTTTCATTAGGCATAGTATCACGTTGAACTGTAAAATCTATCTAACCTAAAGCTTAGACTGTCAGATATCTAGTGAGTTACTTACCATATTCAGAGATTTATTACTTCTTTAACCACAGCAGCCTGGAATTTAATTGAACAATCATTTTCTGCGATGACACGTAAATATGCGATACTGTGAATACGTACAATTATTTACAGGATTATGCACTAAACCAAAATACAAATGGAAATAAAGCGCGCCAGTAACAGAAACAGCCATTGACCTAATTTCCCTACCAGGAGGAAAAACATTCCCTTACCGATAATATAGAAGGGACATTTCTTCCCAATCGATATATCTGAAAATGATGCGTTTTAGCATTTTTTACATGGTATTCAAATGTTTTTTCTGTTAATTTTAAGCCAAAATGTCGCTGTAATATTATAAATCAGCCTACTGAGTGCCAAAATTTACCAGAAACTTCAAATTGATTTTTTATCTAAACCATTTTACAAAATACGCTTTTGACACAAGAGAAATATCATCTTTTGTTTGTTTCTGTGCAATTTTTCATCGGGAAATTTAAGCTCTTGTTCTCGAGAAATTTTGACAGCCACCAGTGAAATTTCTTTATAATACTCGTGCACTCATTCATAAACACTATAAAGTTTACATACTCTTTACGTCATTTCTAACAGGTTTTGGATTTTTTTGCATAGTAACACACTAGCATACTTTCGTATTTGAATGGAGTTCATGCTATTTCATTTGACAAAAGAAGAGTCTTTTTTATCGTGTAGTATGTTTGTTCTATCAGCTTTCACTCCTTTTATTAGTTTCACTGTTGTTTAGATTAAAGTTTTTCATATTATTGTTCCTTATGCTAGGCCTGACAATTTTTAACACAATTAACTTTCATTGACTGTGTATGACAGCTTATGTATGGTCCAGGTAGCCATGCATTGCAATAGCATACTGCTAAACCATTAAACCCTGGCCAGCAGCTCCATAATGTGAGGGTTTAAATCCACTACTCCCACATGATGAAGAAGGTTAAGTGTCTTTGTGAGATTTACTAAGAATATTCATGTACATTCTCATAGGGAGATATGTGATAGAGACCCTAAGTTTAGTGAAACTAGTTTTGATTCATTACTTGCCAAAATAAAACTTTCAAGTTGAAAGTGAAACAGAAAAAGAGCTAAACAACAATGTCAAGATTAGGATTATCCTGACAAAAGACAGAACAGAAAAACAACTAAGTAGTAGCATCAAAGTAAGATTATCTTGACAAAACTTGATTTAACCCTGTGAAGTCTTATCAAGTGTTCAGGCTTGTGAAGATAATATTGTTTATATTTGTCTCCTGGGCTTTAATTTCATGTAGACTTCAGGTAGATACCAATGTTTTGGAGAAAAATACTGACTCCCTATTTTTCTGTACACAAGAAACAACTCATGAAAGGATAACCTGGTTTCAATTAAATTTTTATCTTGTAAAATGTAATGAAAAACTGACAAACTACATAAATTTTCATTTAGACTGGACAACCATTTTACATAACAGTACAAATATTTACTTCATTTACCATGGTTACTTGGGAAAGGAGAAATATTCATGACAATCATGTAGCCAGACACCCCACCCACATAAATGTAACTGAACCATCACTGGCACAATTAAATACTTCAAGTGGCAATTCTGCCAAATGCACACTTCCTAACTTGTTTCCTCTTACATGTCTACGATTTACTAGAAGGATGAACATAGAAAAAAATCAGATAAATGTTTTAGGGAGGTTCTACTACAAGAGAGAGATTAACGCATCTTTTTTGGAAAGACCTTATATATATAGTGAAATGTGATAAATTTAAAATTATAGGAAAAATACATATGAGCAGCATGCTGTGGTAACTTTTATCACAAAGTTTTCCATACTTTGGTCACACATTATATCATTAATAAGTCAAATAATGCACACCCCTACGTTATTCATTTGACAACAACTACCTGACTACCTATATCTTACAATGGTGTCATGAAAGTTGTCTTTATCCTAAACTTTTATTGTTTGTACATCGTGGCTCACGTGTGAGACACTGACCATGCGCTGCACTAGCAAACAGCTGGAACTTAATCCTGGAGTTATAGTTTTTGCTGTCAACCCCACAGTATGAGAGTTTACATCCCCTGTATCTATATGATAAAGGTTAAATGGATAGGTCAGCCCCTTCCCATCAAAGTATACCAACAGCTTAACATATCCAATGGCATTTTTAAACTCTGTAATTGTTCTTGTGCATTGCCATTTATTTTAATACATATAATCTTCCCTTGAGAACAAATTGAATGTGTTCCAGCTCAAATGGAAGCATTGAGTCCAAAGACTGCATTGCAACTCATCTCTTAGCTGTCAAATAAACAGTAATATTATATAGTTATAAATGATACATCAAGAGGTCTTGTAGATAGCTAGGTTTTCCAACCGTGAACCGAGCTTTCAGAATTGAGTTTATCAAATAGCAGGGTATGTTGATGGGTTAAGTCTCCAATGAATAAACTTGTAAGATTTGAGGTTTTCACAGCGGTGAGTATGAAGATTTCTGTCTTCTGGGTTGTTGCTCTATGTAGTCTGGTCGATGTTAACCAACGTTTCAGAGGTCATACTGCCTCCGTCATCAGGGCGATGAATATTTCATCGACCAGACTACACAGCGCAACAACCCAGAAGACAGAAATATTCATGAATAAACTTCACTATCAGGGGCACAACTTATAACCCTGTTGCACAAAGGCCAATGAAACACACAAGCTGAGATCCATCATGAAGAAACATGTACGGCCATATACTACCAAACAACGTTTGAACGTGTTTGTAGCTCAGGATGCGCTGGAGAAGTTTCCACTGTGCCATTTTCAATTGGCTCATACAGCTCTTCAGTTTCTATTTGTTTTAAGGGTTCATGTTTCATATGGTATCCAACAGAACGTTTGTTTCCATTGCCAAGAGATGCTTCCATTTTCTTGATAATATGTTGGATGCGAGCTCCATTTCCTCCAGATCCTTCTTGACGAAAGGCAGACAACTTTATCGCTACGTGGTCTTGTTCGGTAAATCCGATATCATCATAAATATCATCCCCTTCTTCCTCATTGTTCTCTATATTAGATTCTTCGGGTTCTTGCTGTTGCAACTCTCCTGCACTGGCACCAATCATATTACAGTACACACTACTAGAACTGGCAATTCCAATGTCATCATACACTGCATCTTCTTGTAATGGATCCTCCTGAGGCACAGGTGGGATGGAAGGTTCTTCTTCTGTATGTTTTAATTCAGAACCGGACTTTGATTGAACTTGTGATCCTTTTTGATAAACATCTGCAATATCATGATAAAGTTCCTCTCCATCAGATTGAACTGGTTCATAATTTTTTTGCCTGTTATCATTAAAGTTTATTGTCGAGCCAACATCATCATATGTTTCACTGTCACTATCGGGAAGTGAGGGTAATTGTCGTTTGCCGAGCAAAGTCCTCTCGTGCACACGATGCGGTACTGTAGGAGTTGGTTGGGTACTTGCTAGACGAATAGCAACCACCCACTGACCCATATCCTTAGCAGTTCGTGCGACAAACTGAAACAGATGCGTTACAATTTTAAATTCACTGTCACGCGCATATTACAAAGCACTTAAATTTTTTCCACGTTATTTAAAACTTGTTGCCATTAAAATACTCATATTTCAGTGTAATCAAAGAAACCCTAATGACAATTCTTATGTTTTTATTAACTTTTATTTGAAATATAAAAATTATAGTAAAACTGAAGCAGTAGAAATTTAATTTTAAGTGCGTAAATTTACGGGCCCAACTGGGAAAAATTAAAGATGGGAACATTTTTTACAGAACTAAATATGTATCTGGTACATTGAAGAATATATGACTACAAACAAAAACTGTTAACTCGTTACAACAGACTGGAAAATCACAGACTCCCAAATTCGCTCTTAAAGATAAAGAAACAGGATACGGACACAGGAAAACCATTCAGCATGGTGTGCATTGGTGGTTAGCAGGATTCGCGACCCATCAGTACATGGGTTCGATGGGACCACGACATTTAACGCTCCTGCTGTGTCCCCCTTTATACATTCAATGAAAGAAATAAAGACCCTCTGCCATTTTGTTTACATGAATCATGGGAAAATACGTAGCAATATCATCTGTTACGTGTAGAACACACTGGGTTTTCCTCGTAAACACTACACATGAAGATCAGTAGTAAGGTTAATATTCTGTATTATAATGTGTACACATCTTTTTGGGACATACTGTATATGTAAATTAATTTACCTGATATGTTCTCTTCCCTGGACATACAATCTCAAATGCAGAAACTTTCCTTTTAGGATCCTTGTAATTATTGGTAGTTAAGGGTCGAGCGTCATAACCCTGTACGTCAAAGGAACTGCTTGGTTTAGCATCACGTTCAGAGTTGTACAAGAGCACGACATGACCATAGATTCCGGCGCAACATCGTCGCCACTGATCCAAGAAGATGAACTTTTCTTTACGCCACAATGGTCCGCACTTATTAGTCATTGTCCGAAGTTCGCTATAAGGAAGTGATAAGTTCACATAATCCTCAGACTGGCCAGAACTTGAAGTAAGCGATGTCTGACTTTCTACCGGAAGTTTTGCAGGAATTGGTGTGTGACTCAGCTCTGGAAACTCTTCATATTCTTCCTCCACTTTGTCGGCATTCACTTCGGCGTCCACATATTCTTCGCGGGCACCTGTACGCAAAATATACGTATGCTATGACGTATCATATATGGTATAAACTATTTCAAATCTGAAACTTACGCGTCTATGACGCAGAAGACTAAGGCTTATTCATGGGTTAGAGGAAACTGAAAATAAATTAATATTAAGAAAACGAAACACCTTGTAAACTGCTGGTAATCAGTGTGTGATGTACCAGAGTACTGCAAAATTTAAAAACACGATCGAGCAATGTATGATTTTAATGAGGACACATCGTGTTTTCCATATGGCAGAAACTAAACTTTTAAATATTGTTTAGACAAACATCATGCATCGCAAAGTTCAATATCATGTTCATAAAATTTAATTACAAGACCCCATTCTGCTACAGATGACTCCAGTCTCTATCTTCATAATTGTTTCTCTAAATCCATTTGAAAACTTTCCTCCCATCTATGCAAACGTTTCCCAGCCAAAATCATGTATGAATTTCTCATTTTCTCCATGCAAGCTACATGATCCACCCGTATCAAAATCCTTGACTTCATTTCGTAATTTTCTTTTTTTTTGGGGGGGGGGGGTAACTAAAAATTATGAAGATATTCACTACACAGTTTTACCCATTGTGCCTGTTACTTTCTCTTTATAAACATGAAAACATTCTCATCAGCAATTTGTTCTTAATCCCTCTCAATCTAAATTATTTACAAAAATTTGAGGACCACCGACTGTCGACTACCCGCAAAAGCTTATTTAACTTTTTCGCAGTTGTCTTCCATTATCTGAATCCTCAAATTTTTTGCATTCAGGGAATATTACCTTTGGGTCCATTCATGTCGAGGTAAGGCGGCGGTGTGTTCGGAGAAGCCGTAACTTCGGACCGCCGAATGTGAGGTTCCAGGCGCTGCAGAAGCCCAGCCCGCTGTACTTCCGCCCTCGGCGAGAGAGGCTCTCCGACCAGGGTCTCTCCAAGAAACCGCCCCATCTCTATTGTAAAAGATATGTGTACGTCAGTCCATTGCAAGTTCTGCAAACCCACTAGTAAAGTTCTTACTCTGAGCATTACCAGGGATACAGTGTTTCGCAAATATTCAATTTGCGTTTGAATAATCAAATATCAGTTCTGATAATAATATTATTGTACTTTTATTTGATTTATTTAGTGTTCTGTCTGACGACAGGTACATATGAACAGGATCCTTCCATCCTTTTCTCGGACTGGGACCTGTTCATATACGTTCTTGGCAGATGATCCACAAGTGGTTTGCCATTGCCTTCTTCTGTGTGTGAATGGAGTAATTGTTGGGATGCCATGGAGAAACCGGGAAAGCCCCCCGGAGGAAAACTCCGTGTTGCCTAGACCACGGCCTTGCCCAAAACAAGTTATAAATTCGGGCACCGCCGGGAATCGAACCCGAAACCCCAGGATTACAAGGCCAGCGTTCTAACCGCTAGACCACCGTGGCTCGTACGTTTATACAGAATATAAATTATAAACTACCAAATATTCGCAAATTTATATCACTAATTCCTAGACTGATTATTCTGCGTTTTGAATAGTGAAAACAAGCAACGTAGATAATTCCCATGGGAGTGCAATTCCATGTTCATGTTCTGCTTAATGGGATTTCCATGCAAACTGAGAAGTGCTAAAAACACAAACACTATACAAATACTCTGCAGGGAACACTGATATCTAACTCCACACGGTACAATTCTTGAGAAGAAAATGGTACCACCGTTTTTAAAGAAATTGCCATCTTTTATGGAACTAAAACGTTCATTAACCATAGGGGATACGACCCTTGAGCTTGGTTCCCAGATAATTACCGGATATGGCTGTAATACGTAACTAAGGCGGTCGCGTGTCACATCGGCTTTTGAGAGCCCACGCGTTGCTATAGTGATGCCTCAGCAGAGTGCCAGTAAGCGTTGCCAGCTGCCGCTCGTTGGAACATCCTCAAGAATGTCCGAATGTTGTACAAATGTAACATCAAAAGTCAGTACAGTTTTCATACGCTGTTATCAACAACACACATTAGGCATGAATGACATATCATAGCTGGATTTATAGTTCGTCTAAAATCTAAATTCCATGAACAGCTACAAAGTAACAAAGTAGACGCTACTGAGTTCCAAAACGATTTCATCCTCACACACCTGCCAAGGTGACATTCGTTTTGAAACATATTAAGTCTCTTCACTACAGGATAAAGCCGGTTTTATCTCCACGCCCCAAACATCTCCATAAAGTTATATTGTACTTATTTATCTTATCCGTTTCTGTGGTCTAATGACGCAAAGGTGAAGTCGTCTTCGAGGCTTAACTAAACACCACGCCATGAAGATGTGTGCTTGCAACATCCGATATTTCAGGTTCTCGCGGACATGTCACAGAAATGGCGGGCAGTTTGTATACCTCTGGGTTACACGCAGAAACAATATTTGTATTCTGTACGCATGATGTCTTCCAAATACAACATCTGAGACGTCGCATACCAGTAGGTAATGGCCTCTATATTTAGTGTCTCATTTGCATGATGACAGACCATCTTATTCAGCGGAAGTAGCCTACAATGATTGTTCTATCCGCTGATAAGAAACGTTTCCTTTGTTTGATAACTTCGAGTGATAATTAACAACATCCACTGCTCTACACTTCTACTGTACTTTCAGGCCCTCATTATTTATGACGATGAGTTGGAAAAGTCTAATAGGCCACGACCAACAAGTCTATAATTATTGAAACTTCAAAGCGAAAGGAATTATTAGATATAAGAGTATTTAATCAACAGGAGACCAGAGATAATTACCGGAGCTTCAAGTTGTCAACTCCATTTAGTGCCGAGTTTAATTAAGAATTAGTGGATCTATACTTACCTACTTCATGCACCATCAAGGCGTAGTCCTGAAATGAACAGGCCCACAGGGGCAAATTCACTTCTTACTGACACCAAAACTATGTAGCACAGACACTTCGTTCAAACTGCCAATTCGTTGGATTTTCATGAGACTGGATATAAACATACGATTATAGGCCACCACTAACACCAACATAGTCAAAATTTCCTTCCAAAAATACGCATGTTTTTTGAGGAAATTCTTTTGTAGAATATAAAACAACCTATGAGATTTTAAATTTCCGCGGCAATAAAATTGTAGAGTGAGGTCTTCTCGCGTTGTGTTGTATGTGGTTTTCAACGTTTAGGAAAGTGACCCTAGGTCTGGAAAAGGTTGAGAACCCCAGTCCTAATATAACCTTGTTTTACGCATGCGTGGACAGAACCAAATAATATGGGGAGTAAATACACAGAGCCAGAATTTCTTCGCCGCGTGAAATATTTTAGTCTCTCGCTCGACGTTCAGACGCGTCCGTAAGTGGCACAGGTTATGCAGTGAAAGTGTCCCACCCCACAAGATAATTTAAAATACTCGGGTTAAGAAGCAAAACGCAAATATCCATCATGACATGAAACCGTCTCTACTCATTACATGAGAATATCAGTCAGAGCTGAAGCAAAGTCATATGTAAATCCATTTCATTTGTCCGAGCATTTCTTCCTTCGTTAGACATTATTGAATGACATAACGTTTGACTCAAAGAGTGTATGAGACATCCGCCTGCATTACAGGGCCAATTGAATTCATCAAGACATACGGTACAGTCTCGTTAAAACAACAATGCCACCACCATTTTGTTCCTAGACACAGAATGAACGGAAGCTGACTCAGATATGTGGCTCTTCTTTGTCCGATGAGCACTGAGTTTAGCTGTTTAAATATTATTTAGACGATCTTCGACTTCAAAGTGATAAGTCTTCTGGTGACTTGTCATGACACCGACATCTTCTGTGTTTATATTGATTCAAAGAATCGGGCGATCAACCGAACTATTTAACCTTTACTACTGTACTAATATCTTGTCAAAAATTCCAGTGCTATAACTGTTTCTTTTACTAAATCATATTTATGTTTATATCTGTTAGTACTTGGCAACTAATCAGTTAAAGATGTCAGAAAACTGGATTTGTACAATCAATAAAATCTTCTCGGGCAATCAGCCGCGTTAACTGGCGACTTCCGAGGATCTCGTCACATCAGAACCCTGAAAATGGGGACAGAGTTTGTTCCCGAAACGTCGGTTTACTACGGTAACCAGTTAACGCGGCTGATTGCCCGAGAATATTTTATTGATGTCAGAAAATTATTTAAGACTCTCAAAATATCACAAAAATAAACCTCCAAAACAATGGACAACAAAAAAAAACTTGAAGCGTCTATGAACCCAGCACTGTCACAGAGCGTCTCTCAGTCACGTTCAATTTTTCCACATCGGGATTTCAGGTTTTCTTCAGTCTCCCTGCAAGTAGTTATGTTTGCTTCTCGTATATAATCAGCAAACAGCTCATTCTTCTTTATGACTGCTTCCAATTACCATCACAAAAATAAGTAAATAAATATATACATACTATATTAAAATATTAAACCAAGGACGTCTACTCTGGCTACAGTAGACGTGCACATGTTGCAAAATAGTTTGCAACGAATGTCACAAATATTCGAATTACTTACCAAGTAATAATTCCTTTAATGTGTCAGACGTCGAAGCCATATTTATTCACGTTAATCCTCAAAGCATTGTGATGTTCCTGGAACGCAGCTCCGCTGATAGTCACAGAAGCCACACATGACAGACACTGAACCTCCCGCGGAGTCCGTTCACACTATTTCCATTACATTCGACCAGACCGCAGAGCCACCTATGCGTATATAACATAAAAACAAAAGCAGGACGGGTAATACTCCGTTCGCGTGTATAGTTACGTATTGGAGAGATTTCGTAAAGCGAGTCGGTATTCCCCGTACACACAATGTTGTAATTGGACGTTTGGTTCCGGGAATGCAGAAAAATTCAGAAAACGGAAAAGACGAATCAACAGTTTTATTGCCTGAAACGAAACATTAGATTAAACATATGCTATAAAAATAATTTATTCTTCAACATAAATACATCCTTTTAACAATGTGAAAATGTAATTCTTTTGCGTTCTCGTGGTACGAGTTCGACTTTGTTCGGATGACATGCCAAACGGGCGGCATACGCTTCATTATAAAAGTTTATTGCCCTTCTACTGAAGTTAAAATAAATACACATAGGTGTATGATTATTTAATTTCATAATCTGAGTAAGATACATTCAACATAAAGTCGTGGTCCATTTCAGAGTATCTCTGGCCAATCACAAAATTCCAGAATTATCATGCTATGTATACATCTCCCTGATGATAGAGGCAACATGGACCTCTAAAACGTTGGTAGACATCTACCAGACTACACTTCACAATAACCCAGAAGACAGCAATCTTCTCTCCCATCAACTCCACCCCAATAAAATTAAGTCATAAGATGGATTATAATGAATCTGAGTACTACAAAAATTAATTTTATATGATGTTATAAGTGACAGTTCGTGGGATAAGGTTAATGTGTAAAGGAATCTGAATGGGAGACAAATCAGTGTTATTAAGTTATATAAACTCTTTTCTTTTCTTTTTTCTTTTTTTTTTATCTTACAAAAGGAAAAATAGTATCTATATACACTTTACAAGAAAAAATTAATGCGAGCAACTAAGTATTGCTTAGTTGTGTCAAGAGAGAGCAGTGCATATGAAAATTAAATGTATCAACAATATCTTTCACAATTTTTTAATATAACTAATATTTATAGTAGAAATTCATTTATCTGAAGACTCAAACTGCATTAGGATGTGACATTTCATTCAGTTGACTTAGAAACAATCCATCATATCCAACCGAAGTTACATTCAAGGTCAAACTGTTTCCCACCCACAGCGGTTATAAAATATATGAAGAAATAAGTTTGTACCATAAAATGTAGTTTTAATACTAATATCATAACTTTAAATTAACTGAATTAGTTAGGTGTCAATTCTAGTTCTGTGTTGATTTTATTCTTCACTACTCTCTACGCTACTTAAACACACAGTTATGTAATTTCTTCTAAAAAACATGGCATTGGCAGGAAGATTATGTCAGCTAATGTGCAGAGCCTTTACACATGCATTCAATTCTGCTGGATCTCATATTTTTCTCATCACAAATGTTGAGCAAGATATGGAAAATATCAGAAAGAAAGAAATATTACTGATATGCACAACAAAAATTAGACATTCACTCATTCTAAGGAATGTAGCTAAGGCACTGTGCATACAAACAAGAATTAACACCACAATTAATCATCAATGCATAACTAATCAGAAAATGCATTATGCATAATGAAGACAGAAGTTATCAGTTTTTAAAGAACCAATATAGAAGTCAAAACATCTGAAATGCCCTTGACAGAGAAGAATTCTCTTTACGTGCTCATGACCAATACTGCTTTATGCATTGTTGGGTCTCTGACATTTTAATTATTGTTAGAAATGTGTACCTTTTCTCTTATAAACTGGGTCCTTGCACTAGGTAAATAGGGCAGCAGTTATTTCCGGGATACATATTGTTTTTAGCAAGTGCTACATGTAGTATATAATTTTATTTTATGACAGCGTCTTTCGAATGATGTATGAAGTTCCCAAAATGGCGGTCTTCTGCAGTTCCCTGATGTCGTGTTCGCCCAGGATGTTGGCCAAATATTTTCTGAGTTTATTATTATTATTATCATCTTCTCTCCACCCCACCACCAAGCGCCTAAATGGTGAATAGCAGGACAGCTTTCCTATTTTTTTACATGACATATCAGAGCATAAATATCAAACTGTAACTGAAGTCAAGCCAAAGATGGATGAATGAACAACTTCTGCATGTGATGAAAGGTAATTAGCAGTGAACTGAAGACAGTAATTCTGATCTAAATAAAATAGTTGTGATGATAATGATGGTGATTCTGTACTTATAGTGACAACAGAAACAATTATAATAATTCAGTTAATAGAAAAATAAAATCTGCTAGAAACTCACACATTGTACAAAATGCAAAGGAAAGACATATGAATTATATCACAAGTAAATATCTTTTCTTGTAAAAGCAGTCTTTCCTGAATAGCAGCTACAAGCAACAGGAAGGATGAGAGGTCAGGAAGGCGGTAAAAGTTATCCTATATGTATTTCTTTAGATATATAAAATTTTAGGCAAAGGAACATATCAGTCACAGTACATTAACAAAAAGAAAACTGTATCATCTCAGTACATGACTCTATAAATGTTTAAAATAAAAGTCTGCTTCGTAAAATGTATGACAAGCACGGTTTGTTTGTTTTTATTGACATAACAAAACGTCATTTAGAACATTAAATTTCACATTAAAATTCTTATTACAGGTACCAGGTATTAAAAATAATTTCTTATTTCAAATCTTTGGTTTGTATATACATAGTAAAATAACTAAATGGTTAAATATTTTAAGTGTAATAGAGCAAGTGGCTAAAATAAGTGCACAAATGTCAACTATGCACATCCACATACCAGCTTATGAGATTGTCAAAATGTGCATGATAGTGAAAATATACGGTACATACCTACAGATACATAACATGGCATAAGAAACAAAAAAGAAAATGTCCTAAAACTCACCAAATTATCTCAAAAAGCTCACAACCTACCAAGTTACGTTAAGTATTGCCGTTAAACAAGGGTTGCTGAACGAGGAATGTTCTGATCTTGGTACCAAGCCAACATCTCTGTGGAGAAAGCGTCAGCAAGTGACTCTCCGCTTCCCAATACCAGACTTCCATCCAATGACGCATTTGGTGAAACCACCCGACTCCTGCAAATACAATTCATACATATGTGGCTTTCAACTTAACAGTTGAACATCAAATTAAACTTCAGCCCTTAAGCTGCAGAGAATGCAAAATGTATTCAAGCAATTTTCAGAAACATGGAAAATAATATAAGGGAAAATTTTGTGTAATAATGATAAAATAATGAATCATAATGTTACAAACACAAATACTATGGAACACAAAAATGCACCTTACACTTCACAAGCTTGATTCATGTTCCCTCAGTTCACTAAGAAATCTGTTCCTGAAATTTCGGTACTGCATGTGATTTCATGAGCTTTATACTGACACTTTCCAGGCTAAACATTATAGTTGTGGATCCAACACATAATCATCACAATCAATTGAGCAACAAAATTAAACAAATCTAAAAAACTATCCACCAAATGAAATTAACGAGACTAAATGGTCATGTTCTTTGCATGGTATAATGGTATCCTCAAAACTCACCTTGTGCTTGGATCCAGTGGTTGACAGGTCATTGGTTGCAAGGGTTGATATATTCCTTTCTGCTGGGGAGTAGGAGTTTCCAAATGAGGACCTCGATTAAGGCACATCGCAGGACCATTGAGAACATGGGTGTGGGATCCTGGGGAACTTGCATTGTAAGACGGCTGCTGGCTGTTGTAGTCAGGACAAGGCACCAGAGATGAACGACCCATCTCCTGATTTTTCCGAAACTTTGTGCTATATTTGTAGAAGTCTGACATTTCAAAAGGTTTGGTCACTTCCCGATAAGGCTGCCACTTCCCAGCCTGAACCACTGTGTGATTCTTTGGTGACTCAAATGGCACAACTGTGTCAAAAGTCTCATTTTTACTTGCGGACACATGATGCACAAAAAACTGAGGACGCTGTTCACTGGATACATTGCTACTACTTCTTGAAAGATTACTTGAAGCATCACTTGTTGCTGGTCCACCAGGTTCTGGAGATCGCTTTCGCAAGGATGAAGCTGGTCGGGACTGTGGTTCTTGTGGGACTTGTGAAGGAGCTGCATCCAGTGATGTTTCATACCATTCCTTCTCTTTATGCTTCCTATTTAATGTGTCAGTTGGCTGTGGATCTACACTACCCAGAGACTGTGTTCGGAGCAGTCCTCCCCCACGTCCATCCATTCCCAAACTGTGCTCTGGATATGTCTGATTTGGGAGCAATGCTCCGCCTCCTCCCCCACTCACAGAACGAGTACTGTGCAACACCTGCTGAATATGAGGTTCATCACTTCGACTCTGCTTCGTCTCCACAGCAGGACACAAGATTGAATGATGTGTTGAAGTGTGTCCATATTTGGATACACCATACATAACACCCTGATGTCCTTGCATTTGGCTCTGAATTTCCAAGTCCTCACTACTCCATGACTCCAAACAAGGACTGCTGCTACTGTGTGAGGGAGCAGCAGCTTTCCGTCGATCCAAGCTCCCAAACCTACAATTCAGCATGAATAAGAAACTACCAGCTATTCAAAGAATACAATATTTCATGTCAATCCTTATCTTCTTGGTTGCAGCACTGAGTAGTAGTAGTGGAAGAATGGATAGAGGAGAAACAATCCTATGAAACAATGGTAACAACCTACATGATACGACGACCCAGAAGACTACAGCCACATACTCACCATTGTCAGAAATCCCAATATTTTACAATTCACTGCATTTTAAATTGAACACAAGTATTTAATCAATATATATTTGTTAATTGGATGTTTACTTAACACAAAAATAAATAAATACATAAACTTTTCTAAGTCTAGAAGGAGGCTCTCAAGTCATAGTAAATGCAATATTACATGAGTAACCAAGAAAAAATGCATACATAAGCTTCTTTTACAACTCTACTTAAATATTTTATACAATGACAATAATTGGAGAACAGCATTGTGAATTAATTGAAGACCAAACAATACTATTAAATATTACATTACATCTCACATTTTTGGAAGATGCATCAAACAGAATATAGCGTCATACATGTCAGTGACAGTCACTTCACGCATTCAGAGCTTGGAAATCTGACGTCTGACTAGTTTCTCAAAACCACGTCTGTTCTTCACTTATAATACAAGGTGATTATAAACATTCTTTATATTTTTACAAAATGTATTATAAAAATGTATACTGTGCACAATAATTAAATTTATAAAGCATGAACCGGAATTCTCAAAGTTTTATCACACACTTTCGCTACAAGCCATACTGGTGACTCAACACATCAAAATGATGTCATTTCAAACACTGAACAGATTCACAAACACTTGAATGGAAACTTTGAATGTAGGTTTTCATAAAAAATGCAATAATGTTGTCCAATTTTAACCATGAATTTTTAATAAAATGACCCAATATTACATTTCATGAAAATACATTCTCAAGTATATGCATTCAGACAGACAAAGTAATGTTAACAGGTCCTCTGCAGCGATGCGTACATGTATAAAAAAAGATCCAATTGTATAAGAATTAAAGGAGCATAAGCATGAGCAGGGGTAGCTCAGTGAGTATAGTGACCAACTACAGACTGGATGACCGGGCTTTGATCCCTAATAGAAGCAAAGGATTTATCCTCTAGCCTGTGTCCAGACCTGTTCTGGGGGCTACCCAGCCTCCTGTCTAATGGGTACCAGGGTCCTTTCCCAGGGGTAAAGCGGGGCCGGGGTGTGACGCCAACCACAATAGGAGCTATACTTCTCTCCCCCAAGCACTTACATGGCTTACAGTGGGACAGATTTACTTTTACACATAAGAATAGGAATAATACAAACCTATCGTGATCCCACCTCTTCCTCTCCTGATTCCAACGGGATTGTGCATGAGTTGGGGTTTGTGGAACTAGATATCGTGGCATGGGAGCAGATGTCAGACGCGTGCCAGAATCCACCTCAACATATGGTCCATAATCATGTCGCATCCAGTAACCGGGGAGAGTGGACGCAGATGTTGGAGTGGGGCCTATCTCCAACTTTGGACGGTGATTTTCCAGTTCACTTCCTAGTGTTACATACTGTTGCATGTAGTGTACATTCCCAAATCCAGAGCTCGTTACCAACCCACCACTGCCATGTCTGAATGAACACAGATTAAATAAATTCTTAAATACAATGTGAGGTTTCACAATAAAGCGCCAAAATATGACAGTAACCCCTGATATGAGGCTAACTTGGCCATGCCACAGCTCAGGCAGTTAATCATCAGCTTCTTACCACAGAGGCCTAGGTGCCCATAACAGTCCCTGTAGGATTTGTGGTGGACAAAGTGGCACTGGGACAAGTTTTTCTCTGGGTTCTTCAATTTTTCCATCAATATCATTCCACTGCTACTTCATATTCACTCACTGTAATCTGGGAGCTGAATGATGGGCCCATTAGTAGCGACAGACACAAAGAGACATCTCCACTTTTTTACAAACTAGAGCAGGGCGCTCCTTTCGGAGCTCCTGAGGAGGGTTGGTCAAGTTTGTAAAACGCCACCAACCTTGTGTAAGAAACAAAAAAACCGCTCCGAATTGAGGGTTAAAACAATTGACCAACACCCCCTTCTGGGGGGTTGGTTGCTTTTTGAAATCTTAAGTAACACGCTAAACTAACTCCCCTTCGGGGGGGTTAGTTTAGTGTCTCATTCAAGTGTTTTAACCCCTGAGTAAGAAACTAAACTAACCCCACGAATGGGGGGTTTAACCTCTCCGCGCGGACTGACGTGAAAATTCGTGAGCCATAAATACCCCCTAGTGGATATCGGTACAGTGTACGTCGGCTGCAAGCTTAATTTTTGTAGCCCATAACTTTTTAACGAATAACGCCAGCGGAATGCGGTTTGCACTGCTTTGTTCTGAAAAGATAACTGTATGTGGACATATGGCAACACCGCCACATTCCATTGAGTTCTACCTGGGAATCTAAAAAT
>NW_019060642.1:199529-218999 GCF_000696155.1 Zootermopsis nevadensis | reverse complement strand
GGGGGGGGGGGTTAGTTTAGTTTCTTACTAAGGGGTTAAAACACTTGAATGAGACACTAAACTAACTCCCCTTTGGGACTAACCAAGGTTGGTTGCATTTTACAAATTTAAACAATCCCCCCTAGGAGCTCCGAAAGGAGCGCCCTGCTCTAGTATTTAAAAACTGAATCCAACAATCAAGGTGTCTATATATATCTGGGTGAATATTTTATAATTTGGAGAGATGTCATATGGAGTCTCTTGTTCCATGGTTTAGCATAAAATATATTACTGGCACAAAAATAAATGTAATTCCATTATTTAATATTTCTGTGCTTGAAATGGCTGTTACCTGCCATCACATAAAATGAATTTGAACTTATACTAATCCTGTCTGATCAGACCTCCTTACTATCTACACTTTGCTGAAATATCTTGGCAGAATAAGAGTGTGATGCTGACAACTAACCTCCATCTAGTGCCAAGGTTAAGAAATCAAATCCTAACCACCCAGGTCATACAGTTAGTTACTTTCTACGCTGAACTGTGTGTCTTCTAAATATTTCTTAAAACTCACCGTTGCAATTGAGGATGGGCTCCTTTTATATCTCTCATAGCATGCCGAGACAAGCCATCATAGGTAGCAGAGTGACGAATGTCCCAGTACTGATGACTTTCAACAGAGACTGCTTCAGGACTCAGAGGTGACAAACTCACTCCTCCGTCATGTGACAAAGCATCACCTACCACATCACGATCTATATTTTCCACATCTGAAAAAATAAATACTAAATTAATATGCATAAAAGCTGCAATAAATAAGCTTAATCAATGGCTGTAACATACAATTTTCAACAAAAATCGGAATATGAACCTTTTTCAAGAGACAGAGTGAATCCTACATAATCCAGAGACCTCGAAGGCAAATGTCAGAAGGGACTTGACTAAATACACTTCATCTACTGATCTCTGTGTTGCTTCCAAAGCCAGCACCCTCCATGAATAGTTTCTCAAATTTATTACACAATGATTATTAATTTGCTAATACATCAGTTTTTGTGATAAAGCATATTTCTGTTCACTTAGTAATTTACTAATTGACAGATTTAACTAATTAAAATAAAGTTAACTAACTAAATTTTTAAGGACCTCACTGCAGTTGCATCTATTCATAAATCGGCCTAAATCTATAGAAATGGTAAGATCATACAAGAAATCAAAAAAATAATAAAACCAAGTCAAATTTAAAGGAAAACTCCTGAACAGTCATGATGTCAAGACTGGATAACAGGGGTTTGATCTCCAGCGGGAGCTTTCTCTTCACCACCGCATTCAGACCAGCTCTGATGACTTTACAGTACCAGGAGCACATTCCCCAGAGTTAAAGCGGCTAGATCGCAAAATCCACTGCTCACCCTCATCTAACAAACACTGAGGTTAGGGATACATGGTGCTTTACCTCTTTTCTCACACAGACATTCATAGTGCACACAACTGTCCCCTCTACGCTCTATTGCCTTACTTAATTATATTAAAATTCCAAGCGAATAAATCTGATTCTGAACAGCAAATGTTAAGGGTATGGGTTTATAGCAAAATCAAATTTCTACCACTGTCTAATGGTGGCCGCGGCTTCTTCCTCTGCTTTGGATGTTGAGATTTGCTGGATTGCTGTAACAAGTCAAACTTTGCTTCTAGTTCTAGGAGGCGACGACGACTCTGCTGGTACATAAGCCTGTGCTTCCTCCGAGCAGTTTTGCTCGCAGCAGTGTCATTGGCAAGCCCAAGTGCTGCTTCAGCAATCCCCTTTTGTATTTTACACTCCAATTCCAATGCAGTCAGTGTCTCCTCCTGAAAATCAACCAAGCCCACTGTTTAAGCCTACTGTCACATTTACAGTTCTCTAAAATTGTGCTACATGAAATTTAAAAAAAAAAAAACAGTCCATGCATTTGGTGCAGTGGAGTCACCAGACATCTTATGAGCTGCACTCCTTACTTCTCAGGCCACACTCAAATCAGCATGGTCAGATAAAGATTTGTAGTGGCCTGATGCTGAAGTAGCCATTTCAAGAACAGTAACTGTTGTGGATAGACTATTAAAATTATTTCTTTATCCTTACTATTAAATCAGTCTGTTAAAATCAAATTTCAGTCCCTTTAATGTTAACAGAAAATTAATTTTAACCTAATATCCACACAACTTTCTATTTCAGTCCTGTTGAAAATTTTCTAGCAACTTTTCTATCAGATTAGCATGAATATTTCAACATTTCATAACTAACATCATCTCCAAGACATAGGTGATTACCATGTCAAAACAGCAGTACCATATCTCCAAGATACTTGGTACTTCCTCCTATATAAATGTGGCTGCAAAAGCAAGCATTGTGTCATTCAAAGACACTGTCAAGGGGTTAATATTATTATTATTATTGTTAAAATGTTTTATCATTTTTTAAGTAATCATGTGATTTATCAATTATCACCAAACACTCCAAAATATATTAAGTTCTTGCCATAACATTTTGTAAGTTTTCATAAAACTTTATTACTTTGATAAAGTTTCATGTTTTTCCACAACTCATCACTATGGTGTTGTTTGCACACTGTATGTTCACAGTAACACTACGTTGGTCCTGTACAAAAAAATAACAACAACAACATTTGGCCGTTTGTGGACCAACCAAACAATTGATTCATAATAATAGTAATATGAATATGAATAAAGAAGGTGCCTCCAGCAGAATGATAATGATCCAAAGTTTCAGGAAAACAGGTAAGTTTGTGTCTATATATCTGATATCTACAAAAATACACATAATTCATTAACAGGAATTTAAAAAGCACCAATCTTTCAGAATCACAAAAAGGACATACCTCTTTGGATTTCAACTTGTTGTCATTGATTAGGTTCTCTGGGTAAGTGAATGCTGTTCCCACACGGCGTCTGAATACCGGTGGGAACTCTCCAGGTTCCATAGGAGTTTCTGGTGGTAAAACTCCTGTCAACTCTGCTTCCTGAATGCATAGCAGCTTTAATTCTTGGTTTCTCTCATTAAGTTTGGTTTCCAATTCTTCTCGCCGAGCTTGAAGTGTAGCCACCATGTCACGCACACTTCCTCGTTCTTGCTCTCTTCCCTCACTTTCTGTTGAGACACAGCAGAAATAAATCAAATTCAAGACAAACTGTTACATAAATATTCTAAACCAAATATACAGCAGTAATGCTGCTCCCCTCTCATTGTGGTGTCTTGTCCAAATGTTTTTGACCAGCTTTCATGAACATTAAAACATTTCTTTCTTGGTTCCTCCATTAAATGTTGAAACAGTATCTTAAAATAGGCCATAACAACTTCCTCCAAGTTCCCTTCTATAAAACTATTTAACATTTAATATACACAACATGCCTTGTGAAGGAAGCATTGTAGGAGTTTGCATTTAATACTGAATGCCTCAAAAATGCAAATGTTCCCATGAAACTCTTGATGCTCCTTCTACTAATAAGATTTGACTCCTATGACTCTATTTACTTCGTCTGGGATAAAATCTTTGGACATTATTCAGTGGACTCCATACAGTAACAATAAATACAATGGAGGTAAAAAAATTATAATCACGGGATTATGAAACCCTTCAATTCCAGTTTATCATCACTGATAACTAGACATAAAACAAAGTAAATCTGCAACTGAACTACAATAGAAATTAGAAATATAACAAAATAGTGAAATATACCAGACATAAGGTGACATAGCCGAAGACTTCAAAGTTCAGAAACTTTGTTCACATAACTTTAATACTCAATCTCAACAGTATATGTACTGATAATATATCGTAACAGAACACAATCACTCTCACGCCTTGCCAACATAACGTCAGTATAAAACGCCAACACCAATCACAAAGCTCAATTACGAAAGCGTCAGCGTGAGACTAGACGCCCCGGAAGGAAGAGCACGGATCATACCAACATCGCTCGGATAAACTGCCAGAAGTTAAATTGTATAGAAATAATTGCATTAAAGAAAGAATCTGGATGAGCAGTAAAAATTTCTTCTGTTTTGTGGCAGTAAACGCCATCCATGTGTATGAAATACGCAAACGTACAGATTTAGTCGTTTTCAATGTCGTTGATCAATGACCATATTTTAATTTGTACTATGTTGGTATAAATATGACATTTGCAGAAAGCAAAGTCAGATATTCCGTGGCAACTACCCACATAATCGGTATTCACTTGATTTCACATCGTCACAGATTATTCCAATAAACATCCTGTCAAGCTGTTCTAGTGACGCAAGTCATAAACCGTCACATTTGTCCCTTCTCCAGTCAGTTAAGAATTTTATCATCTGCCAGACCTTGTTTAATTATTCCAGTCCAGACATGAAACGCACGTATATCGAAATGACAGATTCAAAATAATACGCTAATTTTCATAAGTTCCTGTCACACAATGATACACTATTGTGAACGCTAATTAGCAACAAAAGGCGCACAATAAGAAGCTATAATAATATATCATTATTTTTATTTTTCATAACTCTTCCTTCTAATGCTTTTATTCAGGTGCATACATCCTTTCCCTGCGAAGTAATTTGGAGGGTGTCTTGTTTCATTGACCTGTATAACTGGTTGACCTCTCGGCTTAAACAACCTTTTGCTGTTTATTTTTTCCTTAATATAACTCCATATTAAATGATGGAATAGAAATGAGCACACTTATTCTGAAGTAGCTACTTTCAAGGGCGGGGCTTTAAACCGTTTGTCAGGCAAGGAAAAATAACAGTAATGGAATTTTGAAATAAGTCACACTCAGGATTATAAAAACAATATTTGCATCATCAATGATAAGTAAAGTTTGGATTGTGAACTGATGGTCAGGGATAGATCATTCATATAACTAACCAGATGGCATATGGAACCTGAAGGTTCATTACCGAATTAACCAAAGCCCTCCACCGGATCCCGTCCTGGGCCAAAAAAATTCATTCTCCTTCAACTCCTATCTTCCCCAGATCCCACCTGAGATTTTCCTCCCATCTACATCTAGGTCTCCCTAGCGGTCTCTTCCCCTCAGGCTTCCTGACCAATACCTGGTGCACACCTCTTGCCCCATCCATGAGCGCCACAAACCCTGCCTATCTCCTTCTTCTTGACTTTATCACCCTGACAATATTGGGGGATGAGTACAAATTTTTAAGCTCATCATTATGCAGTCTTCTCTCCTCGGCATAATCATTCATATGCAAAAGGAAAAGAACAGGACCACAGATGACTTTGGTCTTTGCAGTCAACCACACAAGAAGTGTTCTTTGTAAGAAAACTCTTGCAAATATATTCAACTTTACTTGCTGCAGACTGTATTGTATCATCTAGCAAAGAAACAATGTCCTAACTGCAATAAATTTACCCACCAGCCAGTCTGGAAATGTTTTCATCATACCTTGTATAGGTGTATGTATAACAATCCAAAATTTTTTACCTTACCAAAATGTATACCTTCTGTTGCTCAATACAGCCTCCACAAGAGGATCCATGAAAGGAATTAAAAGTACTGGCAGACTGTAATGGTTCTACTTTACAAATGCTTGACTATCATGTCATCTGTGGGGAGTATATATAGTTTCTGGAGACTTATGGCACCATGTCCAGTTATCTTAAAATAATACATACATTAGGTAATAATTCTACACATTATATCTAGTTGTTAATCATGACAACTATTCTTTTGATAGTCATTAATAGATCTTGAGTGTTCATGCACTAAAACTTTTCATTTTAGGCACTTCAATGAGGCAATAATAATGAACTAAGCACTTGTTTTTTCAAAATAGGCACTTACATAACCTATTACAAACATAACAAGAAAATATTCTACTACAAATTTCCGATTCATGAAGTTGAAGAATGTATATTAATATTTCTTAAGGTTATATAAGATTTTCAGGGTGGTAGAAATATAGTGTTGTAACAATGAGTAGCCTTGTGGATGGTTACCTATCATTATATGGCACCACAACTTAGAAGGCTACAACTGACATCTTTAAAGGTTATTCATGGTGAAACCAATAACACCATCAATGCTGTAGTAACCAGTACCATATAACTGAAAATGAAACTGCCAGAACAGTTTTCAAGCAGTTCCAGGTTGAAATAAATGGGTATTAATACTGATATAAGGCTGTTCTTGTTTCTAATTAAAGACACCTTTGCACTTTAGAATTTAATTTTATTTCATTCATAACAAATTATGTATGCAATGGAATTTTCATACTAGAGGAAATAGTTTTGTTATTTACTGTTTTATACAAGTCTGTAATTATGTTCCCATAAATTATGTCATGCAAAAAGTAATGCTTGTATGAAGTGCTTCAGAGGCTAGCATTTCCAATACAGCGGCCCTAGTTCATAGCACTAGAAATTCATTTATCATAATGTGAAAGTTTATGTACATACATGTGATATTAGTAAGTACTTGTATGAACTTCATGGTTTTTGCAAATAATATAATTCTGTAAACATTAACAGTTACAATATTAATATTTTACATTTTCATTTATGTATGTATTCATCAAAAATGCTCAGAAAAGAAGAAATCAGAGACACTTCTGATCCTGTGAATTCAGAAAAATAAATGGATGAGGGAGCAGAAGATGAAAGCAAAGTACTAGAATCAAGTGATTCAGACACAGAGGACCCATGTCTTCAGCTCCTGGGTCATCTGGACAGTGAGGTACTTAAAGGACCAAATATATTCAGGCAATGAAAGCAAGGATGACAACAATGAGGAGAAAGAGAAACAGGAGTACTGGTGGCATGATACTAAGCATTCTGATCAATTAAATGTTGATACAGAGATCTGATAGTTGTCAAGAAAAACACCGAAAAGGAAAAACATTTTTCTTCATTGCTCTTAATATCCTAGGGTGTTTCAAAATGACAGCCTTTCAATGATAGTTGTGCATAATATATACAGTCATACTATTGTGTCCCCAAACTAAAACCATTACTTTGTTAAAGATACTTAACACTAGGTGCAATCATAATTTTTCTCCCCACACCACACAATACAGTGGATAAATGGATGCTTTAGGCAGCAGAATCACCTCTACAATACCAGTGGAAGTAGAAAATGGTAGCTCTCTATATGTACAGGAAATCTGGCTTTTTTGAAGAAATGTCCATTTCTCAAACACGCAGAGCTGTAACAGTTTTTAATGCATCAGCACTTATTTAAAACATTTTCCCCCAGTTTCTATGTCAAATTCAGGGCCAGAAATAATGCAGAAATTCTCCTTACCTGAAATACAGCCAATGAACATTAGCTGCTCTGAATTACCAACTTCACTACTGGTAATGGTTTGGTAATAAACTTCAATATCTGGAAATAAAAACTCTTCATAAGGTCGACAAAACTACCTCATTATAACATTCAGCAAAACTGAAATTACATCCTCTAAACATGCTGTTAAAATTATATAAGAAATACTATACACACATTATTCTACTGAAATTCAGATCCAATGTACAGTATATGGAGAAATTACACTTTGGAAGCATGTACTGAAAGTGTATTAAATTACCTTTCTCCAGCTCTGTATTTGTTTTCAACAGTTTCTATGAAGTTTCCATAAGTCAGGAACAGTGACTGTACTAACAATCTCAATATAATGGCTCATTGTAGACTGATCTAGGACACTATGATAACCACTCTCAGCTCAAATTTTTCCACGTACCTGAAGAAAGAAAAGTAAGAAGCATATCTTTACATTTCCACCTGTCATTCTTGAGGGACCATATTTCCACAACTACTGTACAATGCACATACCTGTACAGACACGTGTCACTGTTACCATAGTTGAGCTTGCAGGATACCATACATGCCACTCAGATTTTCAAACATTTGGAATGATATCTCTAGAAGTTTCAAGGGATTAGTGGCATGATGTGTCTGATGAGTAAGCCATTGGGCCATGTTCTGTGTTCTCCTCTTAAGCACCAAATCAGGTAAATATTCAGAAAACCTTCAGGTTCCATCTTGCACTGCATTCTAATAACAGATATAAAAATACATATGCATATAGCTATAGCTATTCATTCAAATGCAAAGGGAACACACTGTTCATCTTTAACTGTACACTATGTATATGAAGCCAAGAAACAAATTTAAAAAATAATGAACATTGGCAAAAGGAATACTAACCACTTTTAACAGTAACTCATACAAAGAATATGAATAAATGTACACGCAAGACCTTCACCAATAAAGCTTTACTCTGCACAATCTTTCACCACACACTGAAACAAATAGACCTGTAATTAGAAAAATAATCAAGAACATAAAAGATAAAATCAGGTCCCCCCAAAATGTTTCTAATAACCTACAAGAATATAGAATATCATAACCCAGCAGCAGCACTGAATCAGACACCATTCTTTCCTGAATTCAGTTTGAACTGAATGATACTTTATGATAGGACATACTTTATTACATACTTCTCAGCAAAACTGCATAAAGATACTGAGTAACAGCATAGTAAATCTCTGGTGCACATTAATATCAACATATATTACTCAATGTCAGCACAAACTGGCAATTCTGCTTACCCTGCCTCTACATATTACCTACATGTCACTGCCTTACTGGAGAAGTGTGCCGGAAAGACTGGTCTGGCTGCGGAGACGAAGGCAACACTCTGACCCCTTCCGAGGGTTTTGGACCCATGGGTCGAACAGGAACTCTGGCATCAGGATCATCTGGCTGCAAAGACTGTACCACTGCGGTCTCGCAAGACCGTAGTTTCAATAATTGTGCTGCGATTCTTACGGTCGATTTTGATACCCCTGTTTCTTCTGCAAGGCGCTTGAAAGTCTTATGAGGTGAATGTTCAAGCCGAGCTGCGATATCGTCCAATTTTTCTTCAGTTAATACTCGACGTGTACGTTCTGGCTTCAAGTCCGTTATCACGCCAGTTGTTCTTACTTTATTAACAAGATTCTGGATGGTATTTCTGTGGGGAACCCGAACTCCGGGAAACTTCCTAATAAATTTTCTCTGGCATTTCCTGGCAGAATTACACTTCACGTACGTGTCATATAAAAACACTCGATGTTCTAGTGAAAATTTATCCATACCCACCACAAATGAAACGGTACACTGTACACCTACCATAACACCGTCGATTACAGATTACCAACATATAAGAGCCAACTTGCGCAACAGATGTAATATTTAGCACAGATAACAAAAGGAGGTATTTTGTACAATTAATGATTAGGAACTATGGCGTTACATGAAGTCGCACGGCACCAGAATAAACGCTTATACAAAGAAAATAAGAAGAGCGAAACGTGCGTGTTCGGGCAGAAACTATCACAGTAACTAACATACGTGTGACATAAAGCACGTCACATCCTTATGTCGGTCTGCTGCTTGGTGTGCGAACTATGATGGCCGAAATTAAATCTATGTGAACTTTGTGGTAGTGTATGAAAATAATAATACTTTGTAAAATACCACGAAAGAACGAAGTCACTGAATACTTCAGCAGGGATATTTAATATGGATATTGTACCCCTTCCCTTATTATTTGCCTATTCGCAGTCGTATCCGTAACAGGTTATGTGTACTATAGGGCTGTAGATAAAACGGGCAATATAGAGGTAAAATGGAATGGCTATTTTGGGCCGAAGTCCGTGATTATAATAAAGCATAAGTATTTTGGCTGGGGCAGTGAATGAAAACGTGTTCTTTAAAAACATCTTTTTAACCTTCCAGTGAGTATGTACCTTTTGTCAAAACTTGAAAGTCGACTGCCACACCAGTAAGTTGATATTAAAATAAAGACAAACATTATCAAGCAGGACTTTGCCAAAAGAACATGGACAAAGAAAGACAACATATTCCAGTCTGTAGCACCATGTAGTCTGGTAGAAGTTAACATGTTTCAGAGGTCCCCCAATAATGGAGGCAGCAAGGACCTACTACCCAGAAGAAATCTATCTTCAGACTCACCGCCATGAAAACCTCAAATCTTACTGAGCATGGATAAAGGGTTCAAAACAAACATTTTGGAAGAAATTTGCACACATCAATAACTATTTAATGGCCAGGAAAGTCGACTTATCCTTGGTTATGAGAATGATCAACAGCAAAATTAGGAACAATAAATTCAAGTCTCTTTTATTAATAAATCAGTCTACACAGTTGGTTTAGCAGAATATTCTAAATTACAGTGCACATTTGAATACAAGAAAATTGTTTATAATTACCACAGTACAGTAATAAAACATAATTCTGAATATATTATCAACAGCAACTGTATGTTAATATTTTATATGCATACGCTGAACTATTTTATAGATTGGTTTCAACACCCAGGACCTATCTGACAATATGAGAATTTATGGCTTTCCTCTCACCATCATCTACACCACGTTCAATATTCCTTAGCTAGGATTTAGAAGAACCTAATAGAAGGGTTTCTCCACAAACTGCCTCTATATGACAATGAGACAAGACCCATAATATGGAGATTCCTTAGAATTTGTCCACCCTATCAAGACACTTGTTGGAATAAAGCTGGAGTATTCCAAAAATTAAGAATTTCTGTAGCAAAGGACATTGGTTTATAATAAAGTGGAAAGTAATTAAATTGAGGTAATCTAGCCAACACTCCCCTAGACTCTAACCCTTGGCCTACCCTAATATTTAGTGGAGTTGTGCAACAATTTTCATACCTCATCTTGTCAAAGCCTCTTACTGAGCAACCTCACAGAATGATTGTCATCATAGTCCAGGTGTGAAGCAATTCTAAAACACTATTCAATATATATAATGTATGTGCAATTAATCAGTATGTATCTTCAAGCTGTCTTATACTTATCTGAATTACAATGCATCTTTCAAATGACACAAAGAAGCATTCATTCAATTACCATAAAGTGACAAGAACAGGAACATATATATAATGAATGCAATACTTTTAACATAAATGCTGGATCAGTCACCAGAAACTCCTTAAGACTCCATCTTCTGACCCTCATCTCCTTTAGCTTTCTCTTGCTTCAGTGCTGGGGCTTGGGTCTGAGTGATTTGGACAACTCTTTCATTAGTGGATGTAGGAAGAGCCTTCTTTGGTGCAGAAATAGTAAGGACCCCATCTGATGAAAGCTGCGACAGCACAGTGTCTGGATGAACATCACTAGGTAGCTTATAGCGACGCTGGAACTGTCGAGAAATGAAGCCGTGCTCATCCTGCCGCTCTTCATGTTTCCCATCCACAACTACATAGTCATCCACCATCTTTACAGTAAGTTCATCAGGCTTGAACTGTTGCACATCCAGATTTACCTAAAGCAAATGCAGGATTCAAAAATTAACTTCATCCTCTCAGTTAAATTACTGTGTTGGCGAGTTTGAAATTCTAGAATTTTCAGTCCTCATCGCTACTCTAGACATTCACTGCAGACCTGCTGTAAAGCAATATACCACAAGATGGAACTTCAATCTGACAATGTGCATGTATTCTTGCCTGTCAATCTGCATAGAATGTGCAGAAACAACATTATTTCTGAAAACAACTGGCATTTCTAATTATATTAACTGCTTATCTTGAGAGGTCCAAGTTCTTCAGTCTTCCCCTTATTACCCTGAGCATATTACTAGTTTGATGTCAAGTCACTTATCTTCTTTGTAGTAAAAGCAGACATTAAACTACAATATGGTGTAAAACAAAAAATTAATGTGGTTAATAACAGAACTCTATACATGCCTTACACTTTGTACATGGAACTTTCTATCGTATCTTCAAGAGTCTGAACATATTAAAAAGGTGTACCAGAATACACACATCGCCCTGATGACGGAGGCAGTATGACCTCTGAAACGTTGGTTAACATCGACCAGACTACACAGCGCAACAACCCAGAAGACAGATATCTTCATACTCACCGCTGTGAGAACCTCAAGTCTTACACACATGAATTTGCAAACTCCAAATTCTGAATGCTCCTAGCCAAAATAAAAAGATATTTTCATATATTTACTACACAAACATTACCGTCAGTATTATCCACATAATTGTGGGAATAGACAGCAGGTGATGTAGTAACATAACCCAACTCTTAAGCATAAAATTTTCTACCAGATTATATACGTTATCATCTTTCTTCTTTACTGACTCACTTCTTTCAGAAACTGATTGTTACAGAATATATTCAAGAGGGTCTTGATTTATGGATGCATCCAACATCAGCCCTGCAACAATAATTAGCTCTCACCTTGAAACCATCCTTAGTGTTCTCTATGTTTGATACTCCACTGTGGCGAGCTGCCTGACTGCGCCATGGTCTGTAATAGCCTGCACGAAGAGGGGCAATAAGGGAAGGATTCAGAAGCTCATCTCTCAACATTCCCATGCCAAAGTTTTGGTCGAATAAATGTACAGGCCTCCGGGGGACGTCGAGCAAATCATCAATAAGCAATGGAAGGAGTGACATCTGAAACAAATCATATTGTCTAACCAACCTGACTCAGCAGTCACAAAGCTCAGATGGTGTGTATGTGTATTAAAAAAACACTCACCATCTACATAGTAGGAAGATTCTTTACCTTGTTTTTTTACTTTTCACCATAAATGTCAATCACTAACAACTTTTAAACACAAGTGCATTCTCTTGAGCTCAGTTTTATACTCAGACCAAATGATGATGTTCCTACCCACAAGACTTTATCAAATGTAGACTTTCTGACTACTCTGTTATTAGAAACTCACACAACCAGACTGAGTGCAGATTAGTTTTACAAATGATAGTTTGTAAGTATATAGTAGAACGGAGCAGTTTCATCTACAAGACATGCAAAAAGCAATTCAGAACTTGTTGCAGAGACTTTAATATAACTTTAAAAAAAACATGTAATTTTTAAACTTAAACGGATAAATACATTTCCATAAAATTTACCTTACCTTGAAATATAGTTTTCGTGCAAAACTTGACTGATGAAATAGTTTCAAATTGAATTTCGTTCACCTTCTCGATACTTCTTCAATTTAGCTTCGCAAGCCGCCTGTAATCACCAACGATTCGTCACACAAACCACTGAACACACAAGCAACGCTGTTTGTCCTTTTATATATGGCGTATGACGTTAACAGACACTCCAGAACCTTCTTGCGTTTCGATTCTAGAACAATCTCGGTTTCTCGATGGCATGTTCGATATTACGTAATCTGTGTTCGAGTGCGCAAGTGTTGTTCTCATCACAGATATTCGAAGGATTACCCGCGTCTTGTATTTTGTCTTTATGCGCTTACCTGGAACGTGCCGAGAGAAAGAAAAGTGCCCAAATTTCTCATTACTGCCTGAATATCCAACAGATCTAGCTGCTGACGTAGGCAACGTTAAAGATTTATTTTCACATAATTATTTATACAGCCTTTAAACTGCACAAGGATTTGCAACTGAGAAAAAACCTTGGACCGAACTTCGTGGCCAAGTGGCTGGAATTTGTTCTTCGTATTCGGGAGATCCAAAAGTTCAAATTCTGAAATAAACTTCCTAATCTGATTATAAGCTTTCGTGGTTTTCGTCAGTCTCTGCAGGTAAATGCCTGGACAGTGCCTTAAACACGGCCACAAGTGCTTCCTTCCACAACCAATTCATTAATCATCCCGTTATTAAATGCTATGTATGAGCTACTGCCAGTGTCGTTGAATAAACCACATATAAATTACATTATACGAGATGCTACTGAGAAGGTGCCAGTTTTCTGTGCACCTCCATAGTACAATGAAAATAACACTTTCAGCGATATAGCAAAACCAGAGAATGATTTCATGAACTTATTCACTGTGTCATACATATTTAATTAGAAAAAGTTTTTGATTCATCAGATCTTGCAGTTGGTAAATGTGAAAGGACAACGTACTTCATTTTCTGAGAAATACACTATTATTTCCAGAATTGTAAATCATAGTCAGTTTTGAAAATGTTAGTAAGTGGTATGTTCTTTTAACCAATATGTTGTTGATAAATATGACTTATCCTGTAAAAGGAATTTTGCCCTTTATGCATTCGCTTGTTATCAAGGTAGAGATCAGACCTTTCATATCGCCTCGCGGGTTCACGTCGTTCGAACTGAAGAATTTTGACTGAATCTGGTATTGGAGGTCTGAATAGCTCCAATATACATTATACATGAGACTCAAGTTGAAATTCGCAAGTTTCTGTAAACCGAAACTTTGTACGTGCCAAATCGCATTAAAACATACAGTTCTTATTTCAAACTTTTATCGAAACGAGTATGTGCTGAAATACAATGAAAAGTATGTTCCAGTGATACCAACGTGAAATCCTCCTCAGACATTTCCGCATTCATACCAGTTTTCATAGCTGCTGGTGTGAATTCAGCAGAGCTCACTTCTTGGACTACTGGAATGGAAGCAAGATTACTTGCGCACTTCATATGGTTGTGTTCGCACAAAAACGTGTAGGTTTACGTAAGAATGTGTGAACAAACGCATAAGTAACTCATTTTTTCTAATCAATCAAAGACTGTGAGCGTTATTACACTTTGCATTGACGAATTCATGGACAAATATGGATTCGACTGAAAGCACATTACAAGACGTACTGGATGGTAAGTAGCAGCAATACATAATTTGATTTCTTAGCCTGCCTTCTGCTGTTTTAGTTCACGGTTTATAGGTTTATGGTTAATTTAATATAGTGGATATAATATACCAGAAAATGTTTATAAAATTAGCAGTCAAATCTATTAGTTTCGAACACTTAAAAAGATGACCAATTAAGGTCGAAACATGTAATGGATTCTTAATGAACATAGAAATTATAATAAAAAATTCTTGTGTAGACGGACAGACAACCTAAAAATCACCAATTATCATTCGAAACATTTTAGGTGCCTATTGAAATCCCGCCGTTGTTATGTGGCAATTCGAGAAATGCGTGTTTCTTGTGCTGTTGTCAAGAACACAAAACACGCAACACATCAAACCGCAGCAACAACAACAACAAAACAACAGAATGTTACCATGCTGTAGGAATTATTTTACAGATTACTACCAGTGGATTATTTCAGCATATTTTGTCCTCGAAAAACTAAGAACTTAATGTAATAATTATTATTATTTGCATCAAATACGTGCAACAGGTTCTGTACAGTTTTTTAACCTGATGATAACTGCTTCGCTGGAAGCATGTAATTTTCTTGCATTTCGATACACGTTTATCAGATCTAGAAACGTTTCAGGCGAAATTTACAGATGTTCACGTGGCCCAGTATTTTTTACTGTGATTTTTAAAACACTGCCAAATTTCGATTTGGGCGTGTAAAGTATGTTATATTATTGCCGGGGAACGATACGAACAAAAATTAATTTCACCAGACAAATTTTTAGTGTAGTACCCTCTAATACCAAATTTGACCGACATTCGCTCAGTAGTACAGGCGAACAGATACGGCGCCAATATTGTAAAATTTGTGTGCAGAATTAACAATAACAATAATAATTATTATTTATAGATTTTAATAACAGTAAAACAACAAATTAAATCACAAAATAAAAACCAAAATTAAATTGAAAAGCGATGTTCAGCTGTTCGCTGAACACCAGCCATCTATACATTAAACACCGAATTATTTTAGGCCACACAGAATGCTTGTATATATGAGGAATCTTTGGGTAACAGGAAATCTACAGTATACAGAAGTCACCAGCAATTTTATTTACACTTCTCATTATCTCTTGCTGTCTATTTGCAGAGCTAAGCAGTTGCCCTGTATCATACAAGGGAATATACCGAGTGCTGACAAGATACAAACTAAGCTTTATGCTTTGTGGTAAACTGTCGAGAAAATAAATGAACGAAAGAAGAAAGGACGAAACAGAAGCATAAAAAATATAAATATTTATTTGTCGTTTACTTAACAACTTTCTCTTTAGCTTTATAGCGTTGAACGATAGGATGATAACTGATTAATTGGAAGGGGTTTGGAAGTAAGCGGTCGTGGTCTAATTTAAGGCACTATCCAGGAATTTACCAGGAGACATTGAAGAACAGAATGTAAAACATCGTGGTAAGCGATCTGCTGGAGAAACTTTGAACCCGGGACATCCAGAATACAAACCAGGAATGCTTACCACTAGAACGCAACGTTCGGTGAAGGAAACGTACAGTGACAATAACAAAGAACAAGAAATAACAAATAAAAAGACGGAAGTAAATGAAGTGATTAACTTTGTAGTGGTTGAGTGTTGATTGATAAAGATGTTATTACGCATAATAATTCAACACGCGCCGCTTAGGTAGGGTTTTCTTCTATGTCTTACGCTTCTCGTTATCCTGAAATAAGCGTGTCCACTCGCGATAAATGTGAATACCATAAGCAAGTAGAACAGAAAGAAAGCTGGTCCCGGCGGTTGTCCGGAAGTCATCCTATCAGGGGATACGTGTAATCGGTTTCCTGTATGCATTTCAGACATTACCATTACCATAAAAGTGAGTTCTGACTGCAGTGTTCGAAGCTAACGTGTGGCCTGATTTAAGGAATTGACAGTCTTTAGACATCCTATAATCTGACGGAATATTTTTAAAATAAAGGACTGGAAAGCATAATTAATGCATGAAACAACATTTACTGTCTGTCTGAGCGGAGAATTGACTTGATCTTCAAACAGAAGGCTCACAACCGTTCTAATATGCGATATAAAAACATCGGCTGACCCTCAATTGTCCATTAGTTTTCTAACTTTACAGTGTTTCGTCTCATTACTGCATTTTTAGTTTGAGACGGCTAAGTCCAGCCAACACCACCAAACCCTTTTCATTCAAAATTCACTTTTATATTAACCTTACATCATCGCTAAGGCATCTATTCAAAGTTTTCAACAAACATTTCTAATTTCACCCATTGAATTTTAAAGTAAAATTCTTATAATTAATTTCTTCTAATGCTTATATCTTAATTGCATCATGCTTGTGTTCCTCAATACAATAATTTTATTTTCCGTCCTTACACAAGCTTATAGATTGTTAAAATTACATAAAATTATAACATTTCAACATTTTTGATATTGTTACATTTTAAATGTAACAATATCAAAAATGTTGAAATGTTATAATTTTATGTAATTTTAACAATCTATAAGCTTGTGTAAGGACGGAAAATAAAATTATTGTATTCTTCTAATGGTTTTCCAACTCAAAATTAGCGACCATATTGTCATATCTAATTGGATATCACATATTCTCTGCAGCTGATTATCACTGTTGTATCAAACAAATGCAAAACCGTACGAGATTTTTCCTTTTAACTTGTAGTTTAAAACTGTGACATGAAATATTTGCACAATGAAAAGTTGTATAATTTTCACTGCCTGATAGACTTGGGGCGGTTTCTTGGAGAGACCCTGGTCGGAGAGCCTCTCTCGCCGAGGGCGGAAGTACAGCGGGCTGGGCTTCTGCAGCGCCTGGAACCTCACATTCGGCGGTCCGGTGGAGACGTCGTGTCACTTACCAAAATGACCCCACAGCACACTGACACAAAAAGTAAGTCGAAAACTACTCAAAACACAACTGGAACACACTATAGAAAAACATAGTCTCTCTATTTATCTTATCAGGTTTGAGATTCTCAAGGTGGCCCTGAAGATGGTAAAAGTATTTTTCTCCGAAACGGTGGTATCTATGTACATGTCTACTAACCAGCATCGACATATTCATCTTGTGCACGCGACGTAGATACAAATATCTGAGATTCCGCCCGCCATAGTACCCGAATCAGCAACACAGTTATGGATCTTCTGTGAGAAAGCCCTTAAGTAAACTTGGTGACAAAATTAACATTTATAGTTACTCTGTTTCATCGCAGTTGTACTAAGTATGTGTTTACAGTAAATGGCTGGCATATACTGGTTTTGGAGATCGTTGAAAATCACAAGTACTGTAAAACAAAAGACAGTAAATCGTTTCAAATATTTTTAAGAACAGGACAAATAAAAATCCACGCGCCCATAACATTGGCTGGAACTGCAATTGTTTAGACTGTACAGTTTGCACAGCACCGGAGATAAGATTAGACAGATATGTTAACATAAACCCTGCTGTCTGAATGCCTTGCATTATTGCGCTATAGGCTGCAATGCACTTAAGAATGAGCAATAGCCACTGAGCATAGTTTCAACGCAGGGGGAAAAAACTCGGTATTAGGCTTGCTATCAGTTTCACGCTCCAGCCGTCGTTGCCTAGCACTAATTTAATAGATTAAAATCCCTAAAAATGAAGGCAGTTGACACTCAGCCAAAAAAACCCTCAAATTTTACTTAGAATGTATGCTGCTTCAACAAGAAATTTGGCAATAAACAACATCATGTAAATACATATTAACATAGTTGGTGTTGGTCTTCTGGCTTGTACCATTGCAGAGCCATGTTAAAAACCCATATTCTTTGAAGATGGGAATGCCTTTGCATAATGTACAGATTTCACATGACTAATACGAACCAAAATGAAAGTCACCAAACAACTTTTAGTGATGGTTTCAAATATTAAATTTCAGTCAGATCCATCACAGCAATTTTAGAGCTGAAGACATATAGTAACAGTCCGCCAGTTTAATTACATACAATGAGCTGAATATGGAATGATCCCAACTACTAAGATGTCACATTATATCAAATATATGTCAGTAAACTATGTCCAATATAATCACAGTAAAATTCATTGTTTACATGTCAGCCCTGTTTTATGTGTAGGTATGAATGGTAACATAGAAGAAAACTATGAGGAAATACCAGCAGCTGCAGCTGCAGCCAGCCAATCACGATCTTCCTCGTCTAATTCTATAAAACTTGAAGACACTTTTAAAGTGAATCTTCCCTTTAAAACACTTCAAAATATAACAGTCAAATATGGACCATTGTGGCGAAAAGAGAAAGTTGTTTTCTTAGACCAGTGGCGAAAATCTTGGACAGGGCTCTATGGACATTTTCTACTTATGTACTATACACAGCGTGATGTTAGACCATACGATCACGTGAATGTACAAGGTTTCGTGGCTCGTCCTGCACCCAACTGTAACAAGGATCTCAAGAGGAAAGATGCAACTTTTGAGATTGTGTGTCCAGGGAAAAGAGATTACCAGGTACATCACACTACACTGTTGATTTATTTCTGTTGTGGCACAGGCCTCCAGGTTGGTCCAACTATTTATGGAGGAGCACCTACAGAGCATATTTCGCTACTTCCAGTAAGATTGATTGGAAAAGAATATCCAGTACCAAGAGACATATCCATACAATGGTCTCTGAACTATGGTACTTTCTACATTTCTAAATTTTAAGCTTTGGCAAAGGTGAAGGCTTTGAAGATTTCTGTCTTCTGGGTTGTTGCGCTGTGTAGTCTGGTTGATGTTATTCATCGCCCTGATGACGGAGGCAGTATGACCTCAGAAACATCGACC
>NW_019060642.1:126262-199517 GCF_000696155.1 Zootermopsis nevadensis | reverse complement strand
CAAAAAAGACAGAAATCTTCATACTCACCGCTGTGAAAACCTCAAATCTTACATGAAGGCTTTAATCTGTACCTAGTTGTGATCAGAAATTGAACCGATGAATCTCTAAATAAGAATCTGATTCCATAGCCCGCATATATCATCATAAGAGATTTGAGACTCTCATCGGGAATATTTTGATATTGATATTCTGGGTTGTGATACTCTGTGAATTTTTATTAGATACCAATGTTCTGGAGAAACACTGTTACCTCTGAAATGTTGATACCTTCCTGCAAGTCCACATGATGTTACAACCTGAAAGACCAACACTGACATACTTACATTAGTACTTGCTGTTTATGAGCCATGAGTTTAATACAAGTATGGTTCCTTAAAATAGGATATAACTACAGGTTTATCTTTATTACATTATACAATAATCTTGACCTATAACACACACAATACCACATCAGAAAGTATTATTCCACATTGCAGTTCAAATTTAATATTCCCCATTATCTATACTGAAACAAATAATCTAAAGAAAATTATGAAAAAAGGAAATAGTATTAGGGACTTACAAGAATTTACACAGATTATATGTACCTATCACTGTCTTCTATTATATTAAGTAATAAAGAAATAAAGAAAATTAAATAAATATGAAGGTAAGTAAAATAATTAATGGAAACTGTATTATGATTAATAACAAAACAATCACACACTAATTAGATGTATCTCATTTGTTTACATGATTGCCCTACTTTTTCAACAGATTAGGTCCAAAGGTCCATAAGTTTATAATAATAATAATTTATTTACATTCCATGGATCCATAAGGCAGTCAGATGACAATAGGATGTGGAAAAAGTCATAATAATAATACAATACATATTATAAAGTACAATTCAAACTATTATATAAGTTTCCTGATCCAAAGAATGAAACTGTATAAGTTGGACCTTAAGCCATTCCTGCATTGTTTATTTGCATTAATTTTTTCAGTGCTCACTCAATGTTCCTAATGCTCTGATTTACTTTCTCCTTAACATCAGTATGTTGCAGTCAGTGGCTGCTTACTTGTTTTTCTTTTCTTGACTCACATGGTTACTGACAGATTGAGCTATCATGAAAGTCAGATCACAGACTGTTGTTGATTAGTACATTAACTCAATGGAGAAATCATGTTAAATATGTTACAGTATTATCTGTATGGGGTCCGCAGTGGCCGCGCGGTCTGAGGCGTGGGCCTTCTGCCGCTTGGTCGCTGGGACCGTGGGTTTGAATACCACTCAAGCCATGGATGTCTGTCCGCGTTTTTTGCTGTTTTGCTGTCCTGTGTACAGGTAGAGGCCTTGCGATGGGCCGATCCCTCGTCCAAGGAGTCCTACTGAATGTTTATAGATCAAGCCAACGAAAAGTTGGGACCTGCAGTGCTCAGGCACTTGAAGAATGGGTCGTTCCCAATATCCCAGTATTATCTGTATTGAAAGGACACTGAGAACCAACCTTAGGCATGATAATATTTCACTTTTTTCACTGCTGCCAACATCACTTTTGAGGTAAACTAAACCTGCTTTAACATTTTGCTTACCTCTGTATTTCTTCTTGTTTTAACAATTTTAATGTGTCTGTGGACCTTAACAACATGAATCTGTGCAGAAAACTCATTATTCTTTCATGTGTATAGACATAATGGCATAATCTTATAGCAAGATTGATCTTCTTTCAGTTTTCTGCACGGACTGCAAAAGATATGCACCAATGGGTGACTGCTATTTGTCAGGTGAGCATTCAGCATATCCAGACTTCAATTCCCCAACTTCATACAGTTCCTCCACTTCCACATCATACTCTGGACAAATCTGTTCTAAGAAGTGCAAAGGATGTTCCTGCACATGTTGAAAGTGACATCGAAACTTATGATGATGTTAGCTCAGTAATTGAATGTAATAAAGGGAGTGAACTCATTTATGAATTGGCACAACCTTATGAAGATGACTTTTATAATTACATACCAGATATTTACCAAAGAAATTCAAGATTGGAATTAAAGCCTGATGCTGAGGTAAAATCTGCAGAAAAATGTCCTCCATTACCTCCTCGACAACCTGTACGCACTGTTCCTCGGGATGATTTGTCAGATCAGGAATCAGTATATGATGATGCCGGTGATCTAAATCAACGCAATGGATACTCCAACATGGCAGATATGCATGTAGGAGGGAAACATATAGAGGTACAGTCAGATATGAATGTGTTAAGTGAAAAAGAAATGCATACAAAGGCACAGCCAAGCATAAGTGTAAAACATACAAAAGTACAGTCTCAACAATCTATGAAACCTGAAGTGCAATATGATGATAATGAAGAAGAAGAAATTTATGATGAGATTGGAGTTCCTGAAGAACCCCCCAAGGAAATGAAACCACCAGTTTTAAAACAGAAATATTCTGTGGGTAATGGAAGTTGTATTCAGAACCTTATCAAACAACTTGAGGCATCTTTTCCCAAAGGAAACCTGCCTATAGGTGCCCACCACCCGGACTCTCAAATATCAAATAAAATCCAGCTAAATACCCTTCCAAAATCAGTGAGAAACAGTGGGGAACACAGGATCTCCCAAATTACAACAACCAAACCTAAACCAAATACAAGGGACCTGCACAAAACTATGAAAATCACAGAGAACATTACATTCTCTTCTTCTCAGGCTCCACAAACACCAGAACTTCAACCTCGTTCTTATCTCAAGCAATAGCAGCTTCATGGCTGCTTATGTTACTGGATCAAAGCTCGACTATTGGTAGTTGTGCAGATCTCACTGGCCTCTTATATTTCTAAATACGTCTTATTTCTTACAAAAGAGTATACGTTAAATAAAACATTAACGTTGGATATATATTTATTTAATTCCAATGGCGAAATTAAAAAATTACCACATGGAATTAAAGTTGTGAATAATGTAATATATATCCTGAAACCAGTAATACTGTATAGCTTGACCTTCCTGTAACATGAATTCACAATACGTCCTCTTTCTTACTTCCGTCTTCCATCCACATGAGGTGTAACAGCCGGGTCAATAAGGCGACGTCATTGTGGACTGGATGACAATAGTTTGTAGCGTGAATCTGACAACTTTCACCTTTATCTAATTTCAAATTTAAGATGGGATGTATGAAATCAGATTGATCATTCTACATTAAACTATAATCAACTGTTCAGAAAATATTAATGTATTCATTTTATGTTAAACCTTACTATGTATTTATATTATAGCCTGTACAATACATATTCAATAAATATTATAAACTTTAATATATGTTGGAGAGTCCTGTTTCATTGGTGCATCATACCAGCTACAGTAAATGTTCTGATATTAAAAAGTTGTATAACAGTCACAAGGGTACAATTAGTCAAAGGATAACTTTCTTTTTGAAAAATACAGCACACAAACATTTCAGCTATATTTATAGTTGTGATATTTCAAATCATCATTGAACACTAAGCAATATTTAATTTATGGATGCTAAGATATTAAAAAGGTATTTTCATATTTCATTTTATAGTCCACATAAGGAATTTATTAACACATTATAATGATTATTATAGGGCCAAATCACAATTACAATTGGAGAAGTAAATATTTAATTACTCCATTAGGATTTAGTATTTATTTTTCTGGTACAAGATAGTTTCATTGCTTCATTACATGCAAGTGGGATACAAAATCAAACTAAAAATAATCTTATCAATTATAGGTATTACGGCACTTTAATGGCTTTCAAAGAGATATTAAAATAGTCTTATTTGACTTTTATTGACTAAATTAACTTTCTATTGCACTATTATGTGACTCAAGACAACATATCCTGATTCCGTGACATGTGGAATGTATTAAATGACTATTATATTTTTTAATTAATATTATTTGGTTTTGGAATTTTAATTTAACTAGTATCCTAAACACAACACAATATTTCCATAACTAGATATGTTTCTTTTCTCAGGTGTTCAGAATAACAAATTATGGACAAGTCCAGAAACCCAGGGTAACATACCAGCTCAAAATACTTCAGAATGAAAATTTTTATTTCATTGACTCTAACATTTTGCTGAGTATAGATAATAAATTTTAAGTTTTCCAGGTAAAGACTAATTAATCCAAATGGCAATTTGAAAGAGGGGATTATTATAGAATTATCATAACTGTTTGTGAAAAAAAAATATGCATGTGTGTCTGCCTTTCACCAATACAGTAGCTTTGAAACCAAATGACTGGTTTTAATAAAATTTGGTGCCATCATATGCTCAATACAATTTACTTTGGAGATAAATATGTTTCATTAAAATTTTTAAGGATGCTGGGTCAAACCCACCCACCTCCACTGAGATTTACAATTTTGTATATGCCAAATTTTCGGATAGAAGACACCATTTCACTAAGTACTTACCACAAAACCAATTTCAAAAATTCGTTTTGTTGAGTATACTAGACGGACAAAATCCAGAAACCCAATAACACTAATTAAAATATACTGCTGTCAGAACCCTTTACAAATTACTAACCCACTTCCTACAATACATGCAGATTGTCACCCGGTTACAGCTCACTGAGTCCATCTTGTTCATACCGAAACAGTACTGAAAACGCCAGACCATGTTTACAGTGTGATGAATACTGAACAAAATACAAGTAAACATATAGTTAATGAAGAAGCTGATTCATAACTAACCATTCCGAAACACATTCGTCTTACAAAACACGTCTCTCACAGCAACAACTTGAAATGAACAACTGTGTCTATATTTGTTCTAAGAAACAAATGGCATATTTAGACTTATTCATTCATAAATGGGTTTTGTTAAGGCATGTCCCCACATGTTATACAAGTATTTTCCCATATCCTTAATCATACAGCTTTAGTGCAACTTAGTATTAATACAGATGTATAAAATATACATCTTGCCTCTTCTATACAACTCGTATCTGTTTCGAGTGTGGAACATATTCTCTTTTTTGAAGCTAAAACCCGGTCGTGATCTACCTTCTTCTGTTTTAGAGCTCAATGTATCTCACAATCGTTATCAAGACAAACGCTAGCGATCCCTAGAAACGCGACGTGGTCAATAAAGAAAATTCGAAGCCAAGACACCAGTATTTGAACTATCTACACCAGCGAGCACTTTACAACACACGGCCTCAAGATTGCAACTACTAACCAAAATCGATACGGAACAGCCTTAAGTTTTTAATTAGATGAGGCAAACTGTAACAAAATTACGCAATGCTACAGTATAAAATGGAGTAAGTCAAGCCACTGCCACAGTACCGTCTCCGGTTATATCAGCGTTACGATTAAGAGGTTTGTATGACTCATTTTCCAGAACTTTTTTCATGTAGTTGCAAGCAAATTTTCACTAAAGTACGGCATTCAGCAGCTGAAGCTTCACGCATTAATAATACAAGTTTCATTTTCGTTTCTTTCTTACGCCCCCACAACTGCTAATCACTCCAGTCCCATTCCTCAAAAGTACCTTCTTTTAGTCACTGTACATTCCCTACAACAATTATGTTCTTCAGTATTGGTGTGCGTTTAATTATTTTCGACCTTTCTTGCATGTCATCTATTAAGAACATTATTTTCAAAATTTCGGTTTAAAAATTAGTTAGTTTAAATATATTTTATGATAAATCTACGTATCTGTAGGAAAACCTAAAAACAAGACATAACTTGAGAGATCTATGCATAGGTGGCAGGATAATATTAAAATAGGTATTCAAGAAATATGGTGTGAGAATATGGATTGGATTCGTCTGGCTCAGGATAGAGTCCAGTGGCGAGTTCTTGCGAATAAGGTACTGAACCTTCGGGTTCCACAAAAGGCGAGGAATTTGATAAAATGAGCAACTGTAAGCTTCTCAAGTATAGTCTCCTTAATGGAGTTATATTCAAAATGAAGTTCCGTCAAATTCTCGTCCTTTACTTTCGATAACGTATTTGTGATACTGTGATACGCCTAAACTGTGGGTGTCTGTAAGAAGATAAGGGGAAGGATATTAAATAAAAAATGAGGAATAAACTTTAGAAAGGGTTCACCCATTCTGATTTTATCAGGGATGGTTTTGTGAAATGCTACATACTTCGAAACTGCTGACGAATAAGATTTTTAAGAACGCCTGCGTCCTTGTGTTTAGACTACACACCATACACAGCTGCAGGAGAAGTTTCCGCTCCAGCACGGCGCTATAACAACTTCATTCTAGTCTCCTCTTATTTCCCATGAAAATAAACTTCGTTTGGCACCAAGCTTTTGAATCGATTGTTGAATATCCGCTACTTCAGACCAATTATTCAACAAACGTTTTATATTCCAAAATAATGCATAACTGAACATGCATATTTCTGTGCGAATTTCAGACAACAATGTTAATCAATGCACAGTTCGTCTGGGTTGCTAGAGGAATTAAGTGAAGCAGTTACGTCCACGACGTGTTTTTTGGGAGGTGAGGTTAGGCTAGGTTCACACCTAGGTTAATGTGCCAGATACATTTGCTGAGACTTCTACAGATTTCGTAAGTTCTTCCAAAGGAATGATGACATTGGCCACAATCGTTTCTGGTTCATTATACAACACTCGACTCTAAATGGACACTACAGTCGATACAGCGACTTTAACTAACATAAGTGTGGGATGGTGCGTGATAATGTAGCCCTTGTAAAACACATTCTTTCGCACATATTATTACAGTTCCTTTCTTGTACTTAAATAAATTAGTTCGACGATTAATTCCTTAATTAATTGTTTATATTAGGAACATTAAATTGTACTGTATTTTCATTATCTTATATTTCAAAGTCTTGCAGGTTTGACAATAAGAATGCTAAGGGTTCTGATACCTTGTCTGCTCGTGAGCTCAGTCCTAGCTGCCAGCGAAGAGCAATGCCAAGTTGGGGACGTCACATTCACCGGTTTTGATTTGAATGAAGTAAGAATGTCAGTTTTAGTTAATTTTAAGAAAACGTTAGAAATCATGCAATGTTAATATGGGAATTGCTCTATATTAATGATATCATAGATACTTAGGGCTTTCTCAACAAACAATTCCAAGTAAACTTTTTATAACACAGAACAGATGACAATATAATAAGTTTCATAGTAAGAATTTTAAAAAATATTATGGCTGTTATATCACCAGGTTACGGGAGCAAATAATCGATGGTTATTTATTTATAAGCAAACATACTGAATTGGCATTTGACACACCCTGTTATTACAGTACGTGGGAACATGGTACGAACTATACCGCACCCAGAACGCTGGCGAGGAGGATTATGCCAACTGTGAGTATGATGACTACTTTGTGGAGGAAAATGGGATCGGCGTTCGAAGCGTGGCCTATAACATCAGGTGAGGGATTGGTCGAACAGTTTGGGTACCACTCCTTGCTTTATCTAAATATACTATCATTTCATGAAGGCTGTAGGCTGAGTCAGCCTTACGAAAATACACACATGGATTAATTATGAAACACATCCCACCTATCCAAATGCCAATAACGATATCCTTGTTCCAACAGAACACGCAGTTTCGAAACGTCAGTTGGTACAGTGCCTCTTTGGACGGACACCACCTTCTACATCAGTTATTCTAAAGACGGTAATTTATTTTTGTTTTATTATATAAGACTGGTTGAGTGATTTATTGGATTAGAGTGGCTCGTCTGGTCGCTTAGACTTCAATGGCTGCATGAAAAAGTTATCTGATGGGCCCCGAACAACCTCAGTACGCTGTAGCATTTCTTAGAGATATGGATATTGGCTTTTATACATGTGGTACAGGTGTACCTACGCCTATTCCAGAAATTATAACTTTGTGAGCAAGAATAGTACAGGACTGAAATTTAATTTCCAACGAAATTCGCACGAACAGTTTACTTATTCTATGGACAGTTACGTATTGTTTTAAAAACACATTAATAGTAAGATATCACAAAGTCGTTTGCCATCAGCATAATTAAAGACAAGAATGAGAGCGAATGACGATTTGTCGGCTCAACGAGGTTACGACATTGCCAGACTCTCCGCTGCCACCCTCGCTTTATAATGCTAGCAATAACACACAACCAACTATAACAAATATTTATATATACTTTCATTATTTTATGGCTTAAGTGCTATCGTGAATACTGTGCCCTTAGGATATCCACTTCACGTAAGTCGGGAAGAGATATAAGCAGGCCTATTATTTTGTCTGTACAGAGCTTTGGACAAGCCAATACTGGGTAGTGGGAACGGACTACAAGACCTATTCTATCCTGAGAGGTTGTCTGGCCAACGACAGTACGCACCGTAAGTACTGCAAAGCTGTAAGAATTCGTTCAATGACGAATGAATTTGCGGCAGTAATTTTTTTGGGCTGAACGAGAAGTGTTTCCTCAGTAGTTAACATTCAACTGATCAAGTAATTATGCCAAACATTATATACACGACGTATCGGAAATTCGTTATACTTTCATATTTCATCATATCAACACATTTACATAATTCTTTATTTTCTAGCGCAGTGATAATCGAAATCAAATTCAGAATCGTTCAAAATATCAGAACTAACGAATTCTCACGTCTGTTATGTGCTATAGCGCTGACGTGGGTTGCAAGTCGCACTACGTCATTTGACGACGAAACCAAACAAGAGGTGAACAGCATTCTGGAACAGTACGGCCTCAGCCTGGATGACCTTCAGCCCGTCAGCCAGGGGGCATGTGCGGAATATGAGAGTTCTTAAACGTCAGAATGATTCTGCACCAACAGACTCTAATCTGTAGTTACTAAGGCATCGTTAAGAAACAAACGAAACGACAATTTTCACCACCGGATGTGATCCTGTATCTCTGAAAGAATAAATAAAAGACTTTTGATCATATTCCATTCATTTCTTTCAAAGAAATGAACAAGTCTAATTAGTTTTTGTAGTCCATTTCCCTTATTTTAGAGCAAAGAAAACAAAAAATTTGTACTCTTGCGATTTTAATATTACAGTTCTACATCGGCACAATTCTTGCTTTTTTGCGATTATTTTCCCTTACGCTTATGTGTATATTTTTATATAAATTCTCTCTTCACTGCCCGTCTCGTACTGACTACTACTCAGACCATACTAACTGACGGGTCGCATATAAATGTACGGGGGCCTCACACTGCCGGAAACTGCCTCAGGTTATAATTTAGAACAGATATTAACATACTTGTGTAGTTTCCCCAAACCTGGAGCGGGCTTCTGCATTTGACATGTCACATTTGATTGAGCATCATTTGAACGGCAATTTAAAACGAAATACTCTTTACAGCACGTATGCATATTGATAAACGCATTACAGCCACTAAATCAGTTACTCACATTGCTTGCTGCCGCGTACAAACACCGGTATATAACAACTCGGCATTGTACGAATGAAGCCAGGCATCGAACATGGTCCCACAGAATAGGAAGCCTGGCGCGGTAAAATGTTTTCATGTTTGTGGGAAATTTTGTACTATATCAAGTTCTATTTTCCAGTGGCGGACTCTTGTAGGAAAGATAATGAAGCTTAAAAATTTATAAACGCAGAGGATTCTTTGTTTAGGCATACAGCGCAGATTATCAACACAGTTATTTGATTACGCCGTGCTTGTACCTGAGCGACAATTGAGACGCCCAGAAGACGAGTACGAATGACTATATAATCTGTGGAAATATCGTATGTGTGTTATCATAACCTTCAAATCGAAATCGTGCAACTTTGGACTGCAAACAATTTATGTAAACTGTAATGTCGAAGAACGAAACAACTAAGCTGTTTAAATATATGAGTTAACATGAATTCTTCTTTGACATACGAAATATTGCTGTACTTAAATTCGTTTTATTTTAGCATGTTTGCGTTATGTGAATTTGGGATGGGGATATTCAAAGCAGCGAACCTACCCTATCCTTCCGGGACTTTAATATCTGAATCGTTGTTGCTGGTGTTTTTATGTTGTACTGAATATCTACGAATTTTCATGGGACGCAAAGGAAACTTGACAGAACGTGGTTTCGCTGTACTTGTGTCTATAGGATTGACTATACCATCGAGTTTGGGGATAATGTACTTCCTGACTTGGCAGACATATGTGTTACGGCTGGAAGTTGTGCTTTGTGCCATTCAGTTAACATTACAAGGACTTGAATTAGCTCTTGCATTACTGTGTCTTGCAACGTTTTATAGATCGGGTACGTTATGAGATTTAACCTTAAGACAATTTGACATTTCAGTTTGTGTTCCTTCAATTATTGTGCAGTGTTTTCAGACCTGAAGAAACATACTTAACTTAACAAGATCTGTAGTGTTGCTTTCCTAATTAAAGATAGGCAGCAAGTTTTTCTGAATTTGACACTCTTTGCAATGAATAGAGAGCACTTATTCTTTGTTTCATATCGTAAAATTTGTATATATGCATTTGCCTCAACATATCCTGTCAGCTGCTGATAAATTTTGTCTCTGTGATGCATGGCAATTAAACATGAAACATACTAAACATTATATAATCTATACTTTTATTCATCAAGCATCAATACATGGAGGTAATTCTAGTGCTTGTAATTTTAGTTACTGCTGTGATGAATTAGGTGTAATGACTAACCAAACGTCTGAAATGTTAAGAAGTTAGAATGGTTTGGTTTTTCTTGCATGTACCTCTTCCATCCTTATAGAACATCCTGTGCACTTTTGCTAAACATATGTGAAGCAAAGAAACATTTGATACACTTGATTCCATGTACAGCTAGGAGAGCTGTCTTGTTGACATCAGATAAGCCTGTACTGACTTGGATACAGATTGGTTGACTGGGGTCTGATTCCCTCCAGGGACAAGATCTTTCTCTGACTATGGGGACCATCAGTTGTCCTATCCGGTAGGTACTGGGATTAGTTTCTGCATGGATAAAGCAGCCAGGGCATGAAGCAAACTACTCACCTCCATCTAGTGTTGAGATTAAGAATGTGGAGAGAAGCTGTAGCTCCACTCCTGTATTTGTCTCCATTACTTTGTGAAGAGAAGAGGCTGCTCAGAAGACCTAGGCATAGATGGGAGGATATATTAAAATAAACCTTAAACAAACAGGATATGGGAGTATAGATTAGATTCAGCTGGCTCAGAATAGCAATGTGAATGGTCCTTCAGATTCTATAAGACTTGGGGAATTTCTTGACTGAGCAAGCAATTATCAGATTCCCAAACTAACTCTGCTCCATGGAGTTAATATGGCCTATTATTGTAATCAGCATTATACTAAACAGCTTTGCTCAAGCTCTCAGCTGTTCTTGTAATTTCAAACTGAGTGAGTCTGGTAAATAAATGAACAATTTTGAAAAATTGAGTTTCATTTATATAGGTTTCTCACAGAGGCGATGGGAAAGTGATATGTCTGGACTTTCCAACATTTCAAAATAAGTAATCATCTGGCCGTTTCCTACACATGTTCTATATAATAGTACAAATAATAAGATAATGCTTGTATCACACATGGATAACATTCAATCAGAAACGAAATTTCAGACTGCACTGATGCAAAAGGAACTAATATCACCATTGTATCATAGATGAAGTTCTCTTTCATGCTTTGATGGCCAATATTAAAATTATTCCAGCTCTTCTGTCATCAGAACCATTCTGTTTATAAAACAGCCTTGGTATTTGGTTTGCAGGCATTCTTTCTAAATAATGTTCTTCCCATTTCTTTTGATAACCATTTATTTGTACTGATATCTCTTTTTCACAGATTTTCTTTTTTCTCATTCATTGCTTTTATGACGCCATTCTGTATCATGAGGTGATAATGAGGAAACACATTTCTGCCTTCTTATTTGTTATTTTATTGACATCCAAGATTTGGATCTGTACTGTTATTACTCTACAGCATTTAATATGGCCAACAAACATATGAAACAGCAAGACCTGGATGATTAAATAAATTTTCATTGCATTTTGAAGCCTGATCTTTGGGCTTGAGATTCAAAGCTGGAATCTGATTAATATGTAAAAATTTCAGTTGATAATATGAAAAGTAGGATTATGCATGGATAATTAGACACACACAGTTATTACCATTTCTTTCATTTTCATACTTAAGAGTATTTGAATTACATGCCAATACAGTAAGAGAGATAAAGATTTTTAACTTCAGTATTTAAGTGTTCCTGTTAATGTTCCTACAGTAAGGCAGGCTTAATCATTACAAAATGCTTTCTGAACAAAGATTGCATGTGTTGACAAGATCTTAATATTATAGAAAGACTATGTATATATTGTATTTTAAAAACCAACAAGCTAGTAATCTACTTCATATGACTGAATGAAACCAAACAATGTGCTCTGGAAAGGGCCATACATCTGAGTGATTCTGATACAATTTTACCAATCTTTGAAATATAATAAAGAATGAATTCATAGCAGTAAATAAAATGATAGTCTTATCCACACAGAATATTTGTAAATAAGGACTGATTGCTTTTCTTTTAAGACCATACTTTGTTCAGTGGTTATGGATTGAACATAACACATGCTGAATACGTGGCAATCAAATGCCGTCACCTCATAAGCACACTTGTCATATATTGTATCTTTTTTACATAAGAAAAAGGACTATGTAAATCAGTAAAGCGATGAAGTGTATTATACAGTCACATTCTTTTAATGCCACAAAAACAAACTGACGGTTGTTTGTGACAAGTGGAATTCAGAATTTTGCAACTACCTTCATACAACCATAATCTCATTATGTATAGCACTGTTAACAAGTAACTGCCCATTGATTTGTTGATGTTGGTCTTCTGAGTAGTGATGCCATGTGGACTTGTAGATACATATCGCTGTTTTAGAGAAACAACAGTGTTACCACCCAGAAGACCAACATCTTCACTACCATGTAAATCTCATATACCATTCAAGTACTTCAAAGGATTATACTGCTGAAGTAGTGACAAATGTGTACCTTTGAAGTTCAGGATTAAGCTGCGTGGTGTGTTCTGTGTTTTCCAACATTTCAGCAAAAATTGCAGTTTCCATCTTTAGGGTGAATGTCTTTGAGGTGATTTGGAAGTCCTTATATAGATCAGGCAGTGGAAGGTGAAGGCTTGGGATGAACAGACGAGTAAGGTGCTGTTCAAGAGGGAGCAACCACATGCTTCAGAAAAATAGGTGATGAAAACCTTCAACATTCTACATGGTTTATACCTGAAAATCAAAGTTACACATTAAACTCCATCCATGAAAACTTATGGGGAAAAAAGTTAATGGGATATACTGCATAAACATCTGGATGCAATGCACCACCTATCTGTCTTCTTGAAACACAAGAGTCCTATAGTTTCAGTTTTGGCTTGTCAGTTAAAATAACTTAACCCTTTATGGTTCACTGTTGACACTATAATGTGTGGGGTATGCACACTGAGCTGGCAGACATCTTGAAAGTTCAAATGACATCATGTTTTCAACATCCACACCCACATACATGCTCAGATGATGTGAAATTTCCTGCAGTAACTCACATATGTATTACTTAAACAGGAAGTTATATTTGGAATCACTTTAATTTAAATAACTGTGCTGTTAATTGTACTCTGTATGACTACTACACCTTCCTTGCAAAATTGTAATGTTGCCAATTTCATTTGGGTTTGTAATACTTCTTAGTAACCTAGATATGATATAAAATTAGTTAATATCTACATTTCTACAAAATATTTTCCCTCAGAAACAAAACTTCTTATGTTGTGCAACAGACATGGAACTGTTTTAAATGAAGATTTATATCAGAGATGTATCTACATTATATTTTCCTTAGTCATCTATACAAGTATCTTATGTTGAAGATGAATGAATGAACAGTAGCACCTAGGAGTTTCTATTTTAAGTTACATGGCTTTGATTCAAATACTGTGATATATAAATACACTCTGGTCACAAACAAAAATTATAAAATAAAAGTAACTAAAATTATAGAAAATTAAGTGTGGTAAAACCTGTACAAAAAAGTCAGAAGTCCCAAACATGGGAATTTCATACAGAGGTTGACGCCTATATATATATATATGTAAAATGAGGTCCATTCACACAGACCCAATGTCTTAAGCCTTTTCCATCTTACCTTCTACATACATGGCCTTTCTCAGGAAACCATTATGTGAATGGAGTGCCTACTGTATAGTATTATATAAGTCTTCTTTTTATGTCTGCATGTAAAGATGTGATTTTAGGACTGGATAAAAGCATACTGAAACATATCCTGGAACACAGCTAACATTCACTGTGCCTTTTTTCCATCATTCAGTAGCTGAGATGGTGAAACAATTTTCTGTCTAAAAATTTACCTTTAGTCTTAGGATAAACATCGCTGACCAAAATTTTAATATCATACACACAACTGTGATTGCATTTACAGTTAACATATGTGCATCATGGCTTACATATGATTCAGCTGGTCATGTGCTGCATTAACATACCATTAAACTGTTAACCCAGGAGTTAAAAGTCTGGCTGGCAGTACAAAAAAGGCCTCATAATAACTGCAGCACTTTGTTAAAAGAGCACTTCCTCCATCCCATTCTACATTTCATAATCAGGCTTGCATTAATATACATCATTTCATCACAATAATTCTAAGATATTCCAGATAAACATTTAAGTACTTGTATACTTATGCAACAGCAACATTCACATAACAGTATTTCATATGACTAATGTTAAGTATTGCATCTACAGATTACTATTATTTCCATGATTGTTTTGAGTCACGATTCAATCTGTATCATACATTTTGCCACAGACACATTCAAGACAAAGAGATAGAAGTTTGCCACATAAAATATTTTTACAGTTGTAACTAAAATGATTATTTTTAATTTAATTTTCATTTCCTGTTAGTTACCAGGATCAAACCTGGCACCGTTCTCAGCATACTAGTTAAGTATGCTGACAACTTTGTTTCTTGCTGTACCTTTCTGGATCTTTTTAATAGACAATAACAAAGTTATTTACATAATAATAACAATAATTTTGTTTTAAAAGAAAAATTGTATTTAATATATTCCACGGGGAAATATAAAATATATAGTCATGCAAAAACAATGCACTGGAAGAAAAATCGAACATACACATTAGCAATAATGTGATATCACAATACCATTATCGGCATTAAAACCCCCAAACAGATATGATTAGAAATATATTTACATAAACTGTTTTTTTTTTCCTTTTACCCAATTAACATTTTATGAGTTCTTGGTCTGTTGTACAGCTTCTATACCTGAACAGCCATTCTCTAGGATGTGCTTTCCTAATGTCAGTAATATCTAGAACCAAATATTCTCAAATCCTATCACTGAGTGCACATACATACCTGAGCCAACTAGTGTGATACCATATTTAAATTTAACAAATTACATCCTTAACATATTTATTTATTCTGTCATCCCTTTAAATATCAGAGTGATCAACTCAAGGAGCATGAGATGAACAGGATATGTAGCATTCACAGAGGAGATGAGAAATGCATACAAGGTTTAAATGGGAAACCAAAAGAGAAGATACCACTTATAAAACCTAGGCACATATGGAAGGATAATGTTGCAATGGATCTTACATATATAGGGCTTGGATTTATCTGGAATAGGATATGGCCCAGTGATAAATTCTGAACATGCTAATGAATCTTCAATTTTCATAAGTCATTGAATTTCTTGAGCAGTTGAATGACTATCAGCATTTCAAGAAGACCTACATGTTACAGAGTAAGTTTATATGAAGTTGCAAAGAACATAATTTCTTACGAATTTTCCTGATCGCATAAAAAGTGTGTGTGTAAATCTAACAAAAATTTCTCTCGTTGGTAGTAATTCTTACATGTGATTCCTTTGGGAGGTATTCATCTCTCATTGCAATGAATAATTTTTAAAATCTTCTGACAAGCTTGCTAGATAGAAGCTAATAGCTGTATCTTAATATTGAACTACAGTTCCTACAATCATAGCTTATTTTTACACTTACAAAGGATACTTCTTACACCATTTTGCTCATCTGTAACAACATAAAATAATAATGTCATGTCTGGAATTCCAACCTTCTAATGACCAAATACCATTAATGAAAACCTGGCCTGAATCCATGTCATCTGATTCAGATACAATATTTGCAGAAACAAAAACTTACTGTTGACATTGAAGATTATTCTTGCTGCTATCACACCTTGCTACTGCTCGCTGCTTGGGCCCGTTTCCTTATAGCTCGTAGTCGTTGGTTGCAATAAATTCGTAGAAACACTGACACAAACACGACAATCACACCAACAATGCCCACAGCTGTGATATGATGTTGATAGATGAGGCAGGATAGCAAAATTGCAAGACCCTATGGAGGGAATAATTATGAGATTTCAATTCAATCCTGTATTTATAATAATAATAATAATAATATTTCCATGTTTATCATCTTCATGTTTTCACAAAAACTTCATCTTATTCAAGAGTTTATAAAGCTTATAAATGTGTTTGAAAGCATTTTTAACATATTTATATAAGACTGCAGAATATAATTTCATTGTTTGTTTTGTAGTTACCACCCTCATTGAGTACATACTGAAAGAATCCTTCTAATATTACTAGAGCCATCTCTTGAAATTACTCTTCTTTATTTACATTTTGCACTTCTATATATCACAATCTGCCATAAATTAAGAATATTAATTATTAACATCATACATCACAAAGCTAATTCTGAAGAAATAAATGAAAATATTAAATAATTTAGGTGTGAAGCAAATGTCTGCATGCCGATCCACGACACTGTCTGAAAATGTATCTCCCTCTGAGCCATGTGCTTTTGTTCATGTCGGTAAGCATAAGTACATGGAAAACTTTACCTTTATCCTTATTTCACAGCCATTAATATAATAAAACATTAAATTCTTTACCTGTCTTATGGTCATGATGATCACAAATACAACAGGTCCAAATGTTGCAATCGTATAGTATATAAAGAGTTGACCTGCAGCTGAGCATACTGACAGTATGAGACAGTCAAACACAAACTTTGGAAACTGAAACATTTAATTACAACAACAAAAATCTTATTGTACGCACAAGGAAAGAGTATTAACAATTATGCATAGTGAAGGCTCTTGCAAATGCAATACTGATTTAAACCTTTGTAACTGTAAAAATTTATTGCATTAATAGCTGCATATAGTTTCAGTAAATCTTATTTAATGCACTTTGTACAACAATACACAACAGTGTGTAACATCAAGCTGCAGTGGTAGCACTGTTCTCCCATTAACTAAACATGGAGCAGAGTCCTCCTTGAGAAGCTGCCAGTTGCAAGTTATTCAAGAAATGTTCTACCTTTAACAGAACCCAAAGGTTCACAACAATCCACCAATGAACCACATCTTTAGCCAGATGAATGTAGTCCATATACTATTTCCTTAAGATCCATTTTATATTATCCTCCTGGGTTACAATCCAGTGTCATCTTTTAGGTTGTTACTGCCATTTTGAAAATAAAAGCTGTGAGTAAAACATACAGTACAAATCATATGGAACCTTTCACTTTCAATTTAAGTCATGATGCTGGAGGCAACAGGTTCCTCCAAAATGCTGGTAACCACCTATAAAGACTACACAGCACCATAACTATAATAGATGATATGGCTGTCCAACAACTTTAAGAATTGATCTGAATGCAGTAAATTGACCAAAAATGTGAAGAAGAAAAGTCCATCATTAATTCAAGCTGAACTTATTGGGAAAGAACTTGAACATGAAGAAAGTATGTGCAAAGATGGTGCCAAAAATATCCTCATTACGTGACACCCTAAACTTTCTAGTGGCTCACAATTCATAATAACCCTCTCACTAGACAATCTTAGTGGTTAGTTACACAGGCATGTTTAGTAACTTAAGAAACTAACAGTTATTAATTATTTAAATGAAAATACCTGGGCCATAAAGTTGATGGAATGAAGGAACCCCCCTTGCTGCGCAAGAGAGACAGTGGTGAAAAGGCATGAGAACATATTCACACCACACATCATCTGCACTGAACTCATGCCATAGTGCGAGAACAACTCCCCTTGCCAGTTGGAAGTGAAGCTGTCAAATAACATGTAGGAAGCCAGAAGAATCAGTCCCGAGAATGTTGTCACGGCAACCCCTACAAAAAAAAAAAAATATTAATCATCTATCATCATCACCCGCATAGCTTCTGTGCAATTAGCCTGGCAACCAGGGTGACCTTGGCTTGAGTGTCATAATGGAGGTTGGGACAGCCTATTACATGGGGGTGGTCAAGCTTTTGATTTAATTTTTTTGTTGTGTAGCATTTTAAACTGTACCTTTTGTGAGCATACTTTACACATCCCCATTCAAGTTTAACTGGTAAAAATGTGACATTTATAAGCAGGTAGCTCATTCCGTGGCGTAACAGCCCTCTGAGAGCCAAAGCCGACTAGCTGGCTGCTGGCCTCATATTCACATGCCTAAGCAGAGGTGAACGATCAACCAACCAGATATAGGGTGACGTGTGGTCAGCACGACGAACCCCCTTCCATTGCTAGTTTTCATGACCGGATTATGCTACCCATTGTAGCTCCCCAATTTCCTCACTATGCTGGGTTGGCACCGGTCGAAAATCTCATGAGAAATTTCTTTCCCCTAGACTTGAACCAGCGCGCATGACGCCTCAGACCGCGTGGCTAGGGCGCAGGACAGGTAGCTCATTACTCTTGCTTAAATTAATAGCAGCAGCAGCAAGGAAGTTATATTCCCTCAATACCAATTTGCTTGCTGCATGGATGGACAATGTTTTCTTGCTGCTTTAGTATATTGTATGCATTAAGGTAAAAAGTAACATTACCTTTATGGTCATCTGCACTACCCAGCATGAAGAATGCCATTCCCACTGATATGAGCAATGCAGTCACATACTCATAATATTCATACTTCTTTCTTGAAATGATCTTCCCCATTATCATAACTGGAATAATTTTGGAAGCTTTGGCTAATACCTGAAATATAAATTATCGTTGCTTTAGATTACATTCATATACATGAATGCTGTTCATATCAATAACCACTTTCAGTGATGTCAACATCTCTTTTAAGGTAAACTATAAATTCCCTTTACTTCTGACTTTCCCTTGGATATAAATGGTACAAATTTAAAAGATCAATTGTACCTCTAACCTGGGTTGGGAAGCTGACATATTTGAGGGCTTCATATTGACACCACGAACTCATGATGTTGGAGAACGAACAGTAGACATATTTGTAGAGTGGTGCTACATGCTGTGGCTGCCTTGTAAACATAATGTACAGCCCTGACAGTACAAAGGCCAAGATCCTATTTACAAAGACAAGGAACTGTGAATCTGTAAAGTGCCCTTTTGTTCCACCAGAATCAACGTATTCCTGTTGGAAAAAATTACAAGAGAATATTAAATACAAAATAAGGAATATGTCAAGAATTACATGCAGAATATTATAGGAAGCTGAACAAAATAGCTCCAAAATGAGAACACAGTTCCATAAAAAACAAATATTGCACCATGTAGTATTGAAGAAAGTGACTGATGTTTCACTCTGATGATGGAGGCAGCAAATACCTCTAAAACTTTGGTAAACTTCTACTAGACTACATGGTGCAACAACCCAAAACACAGCCATCTTCATACTCACCACCATAAGAATCTGAAATACCACAGAATTACTATTATTAAGAAATTTTACATGAAACTTCAAGCAACTACAATAATCCATTGACTAATTTGGTTTGAAATTAACATTTAAAATGTTTGCCCAAAATGCATTAAAACATTGCCTTATTTCACCATAAAAGAACTGGCATCCATGCAGATATGAAAGACACCACTCCAAACAGCAAAGAACTGTTTCCATAAGAAGTTGCAGTTAAGTGCAGCAAAGTAAAGTTTGTAATTGTAGTTTAGAGAACAGCTTTTAATGGCAGATTATTATCATCACTGGTTTCAATGAATATACAAAAACTGTAAGGTGTAATGTCTGGTAATCATCAACCAAAATTTGGCAGCAAAAATTTTGGAATAAGACTCAAATTATAATCATGCACAAATATTAAAAAATTAAATTCTTGAGTTAAAATGAAAGCTTCCAACTGTTTAAGAAGTTATTCTGTTGGGACAGAAAGCTGCCAAGAATTTTAAAAAGGAAAGTGGAAACTCTGTATAATGACATTACCTGTGTCATGATCTTCTCCTGTAACAAACCCCATGTGAGGTAAGTTAGCTGAAGCCCAAGGAAACAAAAAACCAAAAGAATGGCTTCTTGCATTGTACTGTGGGGTTTCTGTATGGCATGAGAGAACTGAGAGGTTGCCTGTTGAAGGCCATCTGCACTGATCAAAGGATCTGGTCCAGCAAGGCAAAGCCTTATAGCAGTAGGAAAACATCCTGGGCCTGCAGATTTAAACCATGTGTGAATTTATTATTTGTCAGGAGGAGATCAGAAATCTCCATTAATACAAGGCAATAATTCCTATATAGTTTTACAGATTCCTTAAATACTAAGGCAGGGATCAATTAAGCCTAGAACACCATCCAAGCATGTCTCTTTACATAAGATAGGTACAAATGACAAGTCACTGGTGGTCTCATGGGTTGTGATGCCCTGAAGATGGAGAAAATTATGTTCCTATGAAATGTTAGAACCCACTTACATGGCTTCATAACCTAGAATCTTTACCACTCTGAGAACCTCAAATCTCACTAGAAACAACAGCTTTCACTGTACAGAATTATAAAAATCATTAGACATTTCCAACCTGAGCAACAACAAAAAAATTTATATTAACCCTTGCATTTACCTGTTCTTTCTAAATAGTTGCTTTTCTTAACATATTTAAAGATCAGAAACCCTGGCACAAAGATGGTGGCATATCCAAGTATGTTCAGGCAGAGTCGAAATAACCAGCTGCCTTCAAAGCTTGTGAGTATGGCTGTATCACCTTTCAAGTCAACTACTGAGCGGAGTATTTGAGTAATTATATACACAACTGTTACTGTGCCCAGAACCAGCAGGCTAAAAAACAAAACAGAAAATCTGAGACTTGTATCATTATTCCTATGACAATCTCATGAGATTACTAACACATTTAGGAATTGTTAACAGAATTGCAGCCTTCTGTCCATATCACCTTCCAGGAATCCATGAACCAATGCTGAAATGTAAAATTTGAATTCAAATTAATGTGTTGCACTTATGTTTCACTTAAGACCAGTTCTACTGCTACTTTTTGGTCATTCTCTGTAAGCTTTGAACAGCAGCCTGAGCTATGGTTAACTGGTTCTATTCTGCTGTAATTGACTTTCCAGTCCTGATGCATTTATCAGTGATTCTGTGTCTTCAAACTCATCTCTCAAAGCTTATGGACAGCTACTCGTCTAAATGCATGAAACTGTACTGTAATAGCCAGTGTTATATGACTTTGCTAACATTCTTCATTTCATTCCACATTTTTATAATAAAACTGTTTCATGCATGTTCAGTTTCCCATTTATTTTAACAATAACACATGGCAAGTACAACACTGATAATGAGAAAAATACAACTAAGAGGCTACATAAGAGATGAAGTGATACCACGTCTATGGCGACCATGAGCTATCTTGTACAAGACAGTTACTAGAATCTGTAAAATGCTAGTGTTCCATAGAACTCCCAGTTGGAAAACACTTCTCTACATCATTATGAATTGTCATACCTCTCTTTACCCAGAAAATGAGCAATTACAAAACAAAACCTGTCAATGTAAAACGGACATTACAATATTTATACACTTTAAAAACTGCAACTTCCATGGCAAATTTGCAACTGACATATATATTGCAATTCCCACAAAGCAGCTTCACAGATGAACATTCCAAATTTTTGTGTTATTCATATTAACAGCTTCATGCAATGAAGAACCGATTAGTTTCTTGATGTTGTCTTTTGGGTTGTAACGTCGTTTTGATTTTCAACCAATATATTCCTTCGAAACATGGTATTTACCTACATGGCGTTATAACCCAGAAGACTATCGCAGTGAAAACCCCATCTCATAATTCATTACTTTGTCTTATCATATCCACATTCTTTAGTATTTCGATCACAAAACTCACCAAATAATAGCTTCATGCGTTCTGTGCATTACTGTGCAATCTTCGGTTTACATAATCATAAATACTGAATTTAAAATTCGTAATGTCTAAAATAACCTAACTTTACAGTTGCAAGAAGTACGTGTACACCTATCAAACGAGGCTTTCATACTGTCAAACATGAAGTGTAGTTTTTGTAGTGTTCGTGTCCGTAACACTGAAAATTAATTTCATGTGTGTCATAGAGTAAACAAGGAATTTAAATAGTATTCAGTATTAATTTTATAACATTAACTTCACGTCTTCTACCTTCCCTCCATCTTGATTTACGATGTTTTATATATATGGATTAACATCATAACAAACGTAACGTATGTCATATGCCGTCGTAGTAATCTCTGATCATCCTGTGGCCGTTGTATGCAAACTATTTATTTTAAACATAAAGACAGGCTTGTTGTAGATACGATTATTAATTTGTGGTAGATACCATAATTAAGTGTAAGTCTTCCTCACTCCCCAGTTCTAAACCAACTGACGGATTTTAACTAATAATGGTATGAACATCAAATTAATTGGACGCGTTCCCTCTAATAACACAGCTAAATAACGCTCTACCGTCAATAAGTTTTTTGTTTCTTAAAGCAGGGATTCGAATATTTAAGACATCAAGGCTTTCAGCAAAGGAATGAGTTCTTCTTGCAAAACCCAAAAGAAGTCAAGTTGCTGACATACCTCTTTTTTAGCTTTCCATTTTATGGTTGATGAACTCTGTTGGCAGTTGTAGGAAGTACAGGTAGATGATGTATTAAACTGGAGAAAATAATTCAATGGTGTTAAGATATTCACTGTGCACATAAAAAACTTTAGTATGCCACTCTTTATAACTCAGGCTTTTGGCCCCAGCATTTAATTATGGTCTGCTTTTATATGTCAAACAGTGAATGTGTTCAAAATAAGGAGTGATGTTGCTTAGTCTATGCAGATGGTTTCTACCCACACATCTGCACAGGGATGTTACGGACTAAGCACTTAAGTTCTAATAACCAATAACACTGCTACTAATTACAATTGATTTATTCAACTATTTTTTCTATAATCAATTACACCAATTCCCTACAAACACAACCATCATAAACCTATTATTAACTACAGGAAAAGAGGAGAATATAATATTACTATCAGTCTGCATTATAGTACATAAATGTAATGTACATCTGTACTGTATCACGCTTGGTAAGACATTCATAAGTACAGTGTAGCTATCTTAGCAAATCACAGCAGTTTTAATGTCAAGTTTCTTTTGAAACTTATAAAAAGGTATAATCTGTGTGATACAAAAAGACACTGTGTTTTCCATAGACTGGCTCCACTGTATCAAATATTCATTCCATATCAATTATGACTATTCCATCTAGAGTTTAATTTTGACCCTGCTTACTGGTATGAGCATCACAGTCAACTTCAAATTGTCTAATAAGGATTATGGAATTATCTAATTGGGTTATGGAAATATATTATTTAGCTAAAAGATGTAAAAGAGAAAGGAGAGGGGTAATGATTTACTAATGTGTAACATTAATCTTCACTAAGGAATTTATATAAAAGGAGCTAGTAACAAATATTACAGGCAAAAAGTTGCACCATGTAAAACAGATGTAACACTTATGTAGACCAAGGTAGGAATTATGATATTTAAATTGTGCAGTAATGGAAATGGAGATGACGATGTAACAGTATTATTAATGAACTTCCACCTTAAGTGCACTATACTTTTATATTTGATGTCCCACATTACCATTGGAAAATAGGTTTTGTGAATAAACTACTAGGCTTCTAATTTTAATGATATGGGTTATTTTGAATTAGAAATTGGTAAAGATAAAAAGGAAAGTATTATCACAATGCTCTAAGGAACAGTCAAAAACCCACAAAGCCTCTCCATATTGGTCTCCCTTCTATTCATCAGATACTTCATATTTCAGAATCTGAGAATATGGAAATCCTGTTTTCACAAGTGATAAAAACAATGCTCAACTCTTTGCTGTGCCTAACAGTAGAACACATGGAAGAACATCTATTAATATCTACAAATATGAACCATTTTCTTTGCTAGGAATGTTAATGAGGAATATACTGTTATTCTTGCATATATGAATATGATTTCCTAACTATATTTGCTGACTGAGCATACATTTCCTTATTCTGCAAGACATGTCACACAATCAGCTCTCCCAGTGTTACTCATACTTTTTTTGTGATTCTGTAACCTAAGAATATTCATGATTTCAGTCAGCATAGTAATTTTGTCCTGTAACATATTCTTAGTCTCAGGTAATAAATACATCTACACATATAAATAAAGGAAAGGCAGGAAATGAACACTATGTCAAATGACATAAACAAAAATTAGGCTAATTATTGATATTTTTAATTAAAGAATTCAAAATCATTTATAATAAAATAATACTGATAAATTATCAGTTCAAAGAAACATACTTCATCACAAAAATATTAAATATAATTTGTTATTAATGGAGGAATAAATAGGTAATTTAAAAAGTAAATTTAAAAGAAAAATTAAAATTGTTTCAATATGACTATTCAGGCAAAGACCAATGGACAGAATAGATGGAGCTAAAACAGTTTAGATATTAAGAAGTATGGCATGTAATAAATTATACCAGATGGATGCGATACATCATTCCATCCATCCATCAATCAATCAATCAATCATTCATTCATCATTCATTCCTGTAAATCCAAGAATCACTGTGACACTGAGTGCCAAATGGGTCTTGTGATTTGACAGATCAAAAATAACAGTAAAAGAAAAATGACATAGTCTGTTCTGGTCACTGACTAAAAATCTTACAGATATCAGCAAGAAGGAATGAAATGAAAAAGGAAAACATTAAAGTTGGCAGTAGGTATCTATGATAGAACTACATTAATTGTACTTCTAGAAAACAGACTCAATATCTGAGCTTGTCTTGTGATCCAGGAAAAGTGTTGCTGGTACCTTTTTTCTATGTTCCCATATCATGACAATATTTTTTGTCTATGATGTGAAGTTACTGAAGTCAGTTTTAAGCTTAATTGTTGGAGTCTGGGCTAATGGTAGCTTGGTAGCGTTTGACTCCAGCTTGGATCTTTGCTGAGCCTGTTGACTTGACCGCACAGCAGCTTCCAGTTTGCTTCTGAGTTCACCAGACTGTGACATCAGTGCCTTGAACTCCTGGACAAGCAAGAAAAGTACACAACTGCTTTTTTTCAAAAATAATGATCAAGGATATCAGCTGACACTCTAAAAGATTTATTCATACAGTTCAACTCCCTACTGTCGAGGGTTGCATTCATGGAAAATGATACACTATGCAGTACATTAAGTGAATAGGAAGTAAGATTAGGGTGAAAAGTTCTTCTCAATAAATTTTAAAAACAAACTTCTTTGTCAAAATATCATTCCTCTGCATCAAGTAAATACTATAGGAATTATGTGCAATTGAGACTGAATTGGAAAATTGAAGAAAAGATTCAAGTTATGTTATATTACACATACAATATGTATGTTTTGACACATACAGAGAGCCATAAACAGATCACAAGCAATAAGCATACGTTTCTACTTTGTACTAAGAAATGATGAAAGAATAAAATTTAAGACTCATTTGGCAAGATTTGAAGGAGAGACACATTAGAATAAAAGCTACTCAAGGATATATATTACTCCTGGATGACCATAGTATGACTGAGTGCATAAAAATTGAATTTATTATCATCCCAGTTTAATATATTGGTCATACCAGATCAATAAGATTAAAATTAAAACTGCCTGACGACTTTTAGCAATCTTCAGAATATAAAATTTCATTCAAACCCATTTAGTACTTCAGAGATGAAGAGTTAACAGACAAATAGAAGTCATACCTGTGGATACTGTGGCCCAATCTTCATAAGTTTTTGCAAGCTCTGTTCATGAAGAATTCGGGTGAAGTTATTAGCCTCTTTGAGAGCAGGACCTTCAAGAAGGCAGTTCACCAGGATTGGAACTAAGAGTGTAAGCATTTGAACTCCTACAATTAAGAAAGTAAATGTTTCAAACAAAGATATGAAGAAAACAAGTTACCTGTTCTTCCAGTCTGTCACGATAGCTATTTGTGGAATCTAACCCAGTCGACACCAATATCCACTATGGAATGCTTAGACACAAATAAACCAGGAATATGTGGAATCTATGCCCCTTTCAATGAAAGCCTTCCATACAATTCCAACTCTGTATCATAAATACTTATATATACTTTATTTTAAAACAAATATATATTGAAATTCAAAAAGGATACCATAGTGTTTTATTAGATTCAATTAGGTCATTACTTCCATCGAAGAAACATAGTAAATTACAACTGAATGCTATTAATTGAACTCCATATTAATGCACCTTGTTGGATTACTTGCCTTGCATTAAATCTCCTGGAAAGCACAGACAAACATAAGTAACATTTAAATTATTTTACACAATGTAAAAATGGCTTCATGTGAATACAGCTATGAACCTACAAGTTCCATAACAAACAGAATTTCTTGGCTATATGTGCAAATACTAGCTTCTAAAGAAGGACTCTGCTCCATGGCATTGGTAAATTAGTGTCACCATATATCATTACAATAATTATGTTCTTTTATCAAACATTTATAGATTTTACACAGATTAATGAATTTGTTTGAAATTTTCTCTAAAATGCACATTAATGTTAAAAAGTCTGTGTAGTTTTCCAGATTTCAAATTTAAAAGGTTTAAGTTCACAATAAAATTACAGTGCGTTAACATGTTAACTTTCAGAGATATTCCAATTAAGTTTACTGCTAAACTGATGATAGTTGAACAAAAGATCAATAAACTGATGCACACTGTATGATAATTATATAAACAAGTATTACATTTATCTACTACTGATATTTCAAATGTGTCAATACCTCTAAAACATTAGATACAGCTGTGCTGTTATTGATTATGTCAGTATTAGTACAGGACCAGCTTACGTACTGTGTTTTGGTTCGGCAAGTGTGATGAGTGTTTCAACTGTCTGGATGCTCTCCAGAGTAAGTGAGAGTTCAACATCTGATGCCAACTGCTTGCTTGTTTCAGAGTACAGAAACTCAACAAGGCGTGGTGCCAAGGCATGGATATATGGTGTGGCAACATTGCGGTCCGAATGTGCAAAAATTGTGCGCATTGTCTGCACACACTTCAGCCTCACCTGGTAACATAATCACATCTTTATGAAGCACTTACTATGATAATATTAAACTAAGGAAAATTTATTATGAGAATTTCTGGGAGATGATTAGTGTCTAAGATGCTTTGACAAGAAAACACGTACAGGGAATTTACACTATGTAACAGAATAATGTATCCTGATTGTTTGTTTAAAACTGTAAAATGTACTGAATGACTCAGGGAAATGATTCTATTATCTGTGCTTACAGCAAGCAATGTTTGCATCTTGTCAGTGAATGGACTGTACATTTTTTGTTTTTTACTGTAAATATAATCTACTTACTGTAATGTTGTTGCTCTGCAAACATTGTTTGAACTGATTGATGCAGGGATACTGTAAGTTTGGGGCACAAACCACTTCAGCTGGAGCATGCAGAACAAACACTGCAATAGCCAACAGCATTGTCACCTCATCCAACTTAGTCTCATCTGAACCTGCAACCACAATTTATTTCACTATTGTCATGATGGGTAACAAACTATAAGGGTGTTATTTCCTATTATGAGAACATATAATGCAAAGTTTTATATTTCACTGAATAAACACAGTAGACCACACCACTTCTCTTAACATATGTGCTGAAAATAATTTCTAAAATATTTTTCAAAGCAGAGTTGCTATGTATACTTGGACATGGCAGGATAACCTTACTGAATAATTATTCCACGTAATCCCTAACCAAAGAATTCTGCACCAAAATTCAGTAGCATTCATTCTCTGCCTCTTTCATTTGAGCTGTGTCCAGCCTATTTAAATACCTTGCAATTATAAGATGTATAAGAACCTACAGGGAAAATTTTAGGTTTTTATTATATTGGATTCTGTTAAAACTCATATGAATAGATAGAACATATACACAAACTGTTGGATCAGAAGTTATTACAAAGATATTTGAGTTTGGTGACATTTCTACAGGCTACTAAATGATAAATAAAAACAGATAAAACCTAAAACCAGGGCATTAAGCAGAATCTTAACACAGAAACAGCACAAGAAGAAGTGGTAAAATTAAAGATATAGTGATATGATGTTGAATAAGCAACCATGGGTGAGAGAAAGGACTAGGTGGAGGAACTAAGGAAAGGATGATATACAAAAGAGAACAAAGAAAGAGTGGATACAGATACAAGTGTGCTTATCATAGAAAGAGAATAATAAAGAAGGTTTTATCAATGGATGCCCCATCCTGGTAGAAATACCAACTGATGATAATGTTAAAAAGTCCTTACCTGTCTTGGCAAGATCAATTACTTTTGCAAGAGCACTCTGCAACAGTTTACGCCAGTCCTCTCCTGACCTCTCATCCTTACAGTACTTATCAGTGACTAGGGTTCTCAAACAGTGGAGAGCAGCTGTGACAGGAACAGCAGTGGCTATTACAGTTGGATCATGGATACTCTTTGTGGCAGTCTCTTTGATCACTCCAGTGGTGAGGTACAGAATGGTTGGCAAGATAGCAACAGCACCTAGAAGATAAAATCAAGGATATAAGTCACTTAATATCAAGAACGTCTTCCTACTCATATTTAATATTATGTGAAGTTCTGGTAAGTTTATGGAGTTAGTGGCCATGTTAAGAGGAACATAAAGTAGTAAATGGTTTCACAGGAGTTGTACTCTGCAACGGCCAACAGACCAGTGGACTAATAGCTAAATGCAGAGTACAACTCCTGTGAAACCAACATCTAATGTAGTGTTACTTATTATGGTTTTGTAAAGAACTCAACTTCATGATTTATTTTAAAACCATTTTTGATTATATGAATTAATTCCCCTTTTGCCACTGATGATGACCTCTTGAGGTCGAAACGCATTTGGCACTAGTGTCATTTATAGTGTTCATAGTTTGTTTGTTTGCTTATTTGATATCTTCACCACTTTCAGAACCTCAAATCTTGATAAATAATACAGGTGTCAGGATATTCAATGTCAGAACCAAACCTTAACAATACAAACCACAACATAGTTAAAATGGTTACAATTTCAGGTGTTTTCATATTAAAATTCTTCACCACAGTGTGGAATTAAGTAGTCAACATAGGTAGTTCAAATCTAACTTAGGAAATCAACTGCGAGGACTGTTGGTGTATATAAGTGAGCCAAGAGAATGTATAATGGCAGGCTTCATACTAAGCAATGTTGAAACTTCAAGAACTGGTTTGTTTGTTAGTACTCACTATGGGTACTCACCCTGTGGGGAGCAGAGTCTAGGTAAACATTCCATAGTGGAAAGAGCAGCGGCTATCAATTGTCCTGACTCCTCTGTAGGGGGAAGAGTGTGATGCTGTCTGACTATGGGGACAGGTCCAGGTGAAGGATTTAACACAGGTAGCTGGCGTACCAACAGACATAGACACACTTCCAACACTGCGAACACCAAGGACTGTCCGGGTACAATATCACCAGTGCTACCACCTTCTCCCAGTAAATCTACTTCTTGTGTTGCACGAGATTCCTGATTTGCTGGCACCATTTCTGTAATTTGCATAATTGGTATTTCAGATTTTAGAATGAGAATGGTACCAAATGGCACAGAATACATTTCTAACATTTATGGTCTCAAATTATAATTTTACACCTAAGAACACAGTATTCAAATATGTACACTGTAGAGATATCTAAAAGCTCACAATATGGTGATCACTGGACAACACGCACCTTATTAACGGTTAAGTGTTTAACATGTTAGGGATCTAGGCTCAACACTGTCTCATCACTAGGCAACCATACATGGTTTAATGCATATAGCAATTTATTTAAGATTGACAAGATTTTTCACTATGTGGTGCCACAGTAGTAAATAAAAGGTAAAAAATGTAATGTAACATCATTTCACTTTTAGAACACAAGTCAAATGATAAGTAAGAATAAGTCATTGTTTCTTTAATGCAGTGAACCTTTATTGTTTGCATTGCTTATTAAATTCATTAAATATTCTAATATACATATATGTTGATTTTGGTCTTCTGGGTTGTAATGCCAACATTTCAAAGAAACATAGTCTCCAACTTCAGCTGGGGGTTTATGCTACCACAAACTGATTCCTGTGCAAATTATTCAGGCAATTACAGATATACAACTTCATCAAGCCGTGATGAATAATACCTTTAATTTTCTTCTTTTTGTATGTATCAAAGGTTTCTTGAGCAGCTTTCATCACTTGCTTAAGCACTTCCATTACCATAAGTTGAACATAAAGACTGTCTCTTGTTAATATCAACCTGTTGGAAACAAAGAAAGAAGTTAGATTTTGTTAGCATTATAAGACAGAACAAGAATGTATTATTGATAACTATAACATGGCAGTAAGAATTATAACCTAACCTGTGCAGCACATTGCAGAGCTCAATTCCAAGAGACCTGTCACCCATGAGAATTTCTCTAGGACAATCAGAATCTAGCAGTGTGTACAAGGCTTGTAGACATGTTATAACACTCTCAATGGGTTCTGAAGACCTTGTACTGCACATTGCTTCCATACATATTCCTGTAAAGATAGTAAAGAAAAATAACTCAGCAAGTAATTTAATGGAATGGTCCATTTCTATCTGTACTGCAAGTTTTCTATGCATGTGTCACAATCAGATGTTACCTAACCACATGGGACATTTTCTTCTTCTAAAACAGATAATTGCTCAGCTGATCAAGAAATTCTTTGCTTATAAGGGATCATACATTTTTCACCAAGTTCACAGAAGACTGTCACTGGAACTAATCCTAAACCAAATAAAATCAAAGTAGGTAAGACTTGAGGTTCTCATGGTGGTGAGAATGAATATGGCTATCTTCTGGGTCGTAGCACAGTGTAGTCTGGTAAAAGTTCACCAACATTTCTGATGTCAGTAAACTTCTGCCAGACTATATGGTGCTACAATCACATCCTATATTCTTTCCAAGAATCACTTACATGACATCCTCATTTTTAAAGCACTTCACCCTTCGAAGCCCGCATTTAAAGACTGAGTTCCTACTTCTCCATTACAAAGATCAATTCATTAATACTATTTGTTCCAAGAATTATATGAAACCCCTAATGTACACTGTGTGGAAAATGTAGTTAGTGAATGTTAAATTGTGTGGTACATACAGTTACTGCTCAGATTTAAAAACCTTACAGGAATTCTATTGTCATTCTCATCTAATACATGTCTGATCAACATACCGGTTCTGTGACAAATGCTTTACGCTGAAACAAAGAAACGTGTAACTATGTCAACACTAAACAGTACAAAAGCAAGTTCCTCTGATATGTCAACAATTTTTACCACTCTGACATGGTACTACACTCAGAAAATCTTTACAGAACACCGAATGCTGTGTAAACATTGTCCAACATGTAATTTTCAGAGTCAATTAAAAATACATATACTGCCTCATGTATGTACTGTATCTCTCAGAAATACATGGTATTGCCTTTTTTATGTAACCAGACATCCACTGTGTGGTTTTACCACTTACCGAACAGGAGATGAAATCTGTCAGAAGCAGAATCTCCAGCTTTATCACTGTTGTTATTGTTTGGCACAGGGGAAGCATTGGTTGGTCTGCTATCAAATCCACTCACATTCAGCCATAGGGCAGCAGCATGTAGAATAGGGGGCCATGAGGCTGCATAGTGAGGTCGGGAAGACTCCATGGTGTCTGTCGTGTAGAATGCTCCTCCATCGTGAGGCAGCTGACTAGCAAACTCTAAAAATAAAAAAAATTACAGGTGGAAAATTCTGATATAACCTAAATATATGAGTAGAATGGTGCACTCTGACTATAATGTACCATACTGATAATGCCCCTATTTACATCTATGATGACTCAAAAATTAGAAGCTTAAAATGCAGGAAAAAGTACTTTAACTAGAATCTTGGATCAGATATTTTGATTATAAAAATGAGGTAGAGTTCAAGTGCTTCGAAATCATAGTAAACAAAGAAAATTATATCCATGATGAAATTAAGAGCACAATTAAATGTGGGAAATGCATGCTTCTATTCAGTCTGAAATGTGTATCATAATATCTCATCTTGATGGATTTGAAGTTTAATTATAAGGCCAGTTCACAGGGATTAAGAAAAGGCACTCGGAACACAGTAATGGAAGTGGCATACTTCGTAATGAGATATCACTGTAGTTACATAATTTGTTACTTACATAATATCGCATCATATATTGTCACAGGATTACCTGGTGGCAGAGAAAGCAATGCATGATCCCGGAGTGCTGCTAACCAGTGCTGAGACAAACTCACTAGTTCTGGCTGCACCAGGTTCAGGAGACTCTCTCCTCTGAATTCAAAATCACCAAAATCCTCTTCATCTTTATCAGGCGATATGTTAGAAGGTGCAGGTTTGGGGTTTGTGTTTAGACAACCAGGAGCTGAGCCATTCCCTATCATCGCTACTATATACACCTGAAAGAAGTAACTATGCTAATTACATCCCATCCATCAGAACGAAACTCGAACTTCAGATATATAGCTACAAGTAATAAACTCTTCATTATAGTCAATTTTGTAAATATATTCTATACAAGAGATTGAATAAACTTTAAATGATTCTGAAAAGAATTTAAGAATATCAACCCAGGTAGGAAGAGTATTATGATGACCTCAGGAAAGATGGAATGATTCTGTTCTGTAATACCTGTAGCAAACACAATGGGTTTAATGAGAAGACTGATAAAGATTAATATTTTGTGATGATCACGTATATGATACTGTTATACGAAGATGTGAATGAGGATGATACTGGTGATCAAGAAGGAAATGACCTTAATATTCTATTTTAAATTGCTGTATAATCTAACAGAAATTATAAACAAATTAATTGTTATAATCTCCATTTATAGCCATATGTCATTTACATTATGTACCAAGACAAATTTGTCAACAAAACTGTGGCTGTTTATAAAAGTTTCCAAACCAATGACTTTCATTCGTAGCCTAAATCACACCAACCACATTTATTTCTACAAGGCTGGTTTACTCACTTCAGCCCAAGCCTTAAGAATGGCAAGCCGTTCGAGTGTGGCAAGGCTCTCATTGTATAACTGAATAGTAGATGTGCCCCGACGGAGCTTTTCCAGGGACGAAACAAGCAGCTGATGAACTCGCCGCAGGTCATTCAGGTCACGAGCAACTCCACTTCCAATCCATGCACTGCAAACCTGACATGCTGCTGCTGTCACATGGGATGGAGTCTCTGGAGAGAATGCTGGCCGTAAAGCTGCACCCACCTGCTCAGCAAATGGAAGATGAAATGTGTAATACACACACCCTTTATTAAAATAATAATAATACATATACCAACACCAGCAGACAGTTGGCTGGAGAAACTCTGGAATAATTTCACAAGGCAAGGGTAGGTGTTTTGGAATGAACATGCCACTGGACCTAGTTGTGAAGTTGATGATATTATACATGCACATGTATGGGTGTGTGCATGTGTGCGCACACACAAAATTGCTTACCTGGGCTTGGAACTGCTCCAGCAAAAGGTGTCCTGGAAACTCTGGCTCTGGCACACGGGCAAACTTATCTATCACCTCATGCAGTGTTTTGAGGCCTTCAAGTCGTAGGGGGTCTGAGTCACTGGTTGCTGCCATGAAAGCCATCCTCACTAAATCTGACAGATGTAAAACCAGATAGTCTCCTGAAAGTAACAATAAATCAATATGAATCTATCAATAAATGAATAATCGATATATGATGCTTAAATATTCACTTAGTTATAAATAAATAAAATTCAGGAAGCAATGAATAATTACAATAATTCCTTGATATAGAATCTGTCTTGACAAGCTCATAGAAATTACTTGGTGCTCAAGAAATTTTCTTCATTATCAAGTTTGTGAAAGCCCATCACTGTCCCTAACCTGAACCATCTGACGCCAACCCACACCCTCTTATCTTACGCTGTAAGATCCACTTCAATATTATTCTCTCATTTCAACCTGTCTCTCAAGCACTCTCTTCCCATGAAGTTTTCAAATCAACATTTTGTACTGATTTCTCATTTTCCCTTATGTATGTTACATGTCCTGATTATCCCTATCATTTTTAAAATAAGCATAACCTCTTCCTTCCAAATCCTTTTTCATTCACTATTCATTAATAATCATGATACGCTGAAAGTCTTTTCATATAAACTATAAATAAAGTAATCTAATACTTTCAATTTCTTATGCACTGTTTTGGAAAAACTGTTATATAAGATGATCCTCTTGTTTGTATGAGAGAGTAAGAAATTGAACCCACCTCTACTTTTGGTGAGTTGCATCTCTTTGGCTAATGAGAGATCAAAGTGGGCACTCTTATTTCCTTCACATGCCACTATAATCCTACGAACACATTCTGCAGCAAACACCCTGGTGGGCCAACGTGGTTGTACTGCAGGGTGTGTTGAATGATCATCTGCAGCATGAAACTCAGCCTGATCATCATCTGGCTCCACATCTTCTCCTTCCTCCACCTCTCCACCACCTATAACTCCAACTATCTCATCTCCAACGCTACTAGATTCTGAAAGAAACACCAAACCCAAGTTAAGTGATGATTTTGCTAAATATTACTTTCTGACAGGATTCCCTAAAAATACTAAATCTGAGAAATTATGCACCATGAAAGCACTTGGATGAGAGGAGATATAGCTCCTACTCATTCCTGAACTCAGCACTAGACAGAAGTAAGTGATCATAATCAAACGCCGGCAGAACTTTACCCCCGGGGAAATGAAACGCAGTACCCACTATATTGAAGGTTGGGTGGGCCCCACAATCATCTGGATGCAGAGGCCCCTGCCAGGGACTGAACCCCAGTCATCCAGTTTATAGTGATGCACTATAGACTGAGCTACTCCAGCATATAAATCCAATGCCAATCACATTTATGTGTTCTTTGTACAAACTGTATAAAATTAATGTAAATGGAGTGGTCATGTCTCTTTGTCCATCTATCCATATGCATGTTTGATCTCTGAAACCAGAGATTATTTTTTAATTAAATTTCATGTTGGAGTGGCCCTGCTGGCTGTGCGTTGCAGTAGCATATTATTAAGACTGGACTTAGAGTTCAGCTAAAGATGGGGACAGTATATATCTCCAAAATGTTGGTATCAACATGCAACATTGATGCCAAAATGAGCATCAATTCAACTTTGATAGCAATAGTGAGACCCTATACACTGGTATCATCCCGTATATATATTCTCCAAAACACAAGAGAGGAAGCAATACATACTTCAAAAAAATATTTAGTAGCTCCTGACCTGTGGCAACAGTGAGGACATCTTTACAGAGGGACAGCCACTGTGACAGGTTATCTGCAGCCATCATCTGTAACATGCTTGTCAAAGTGTCATGGATGTCTTTGATAAGTCTGCTGTCTGTCTCAGTGTCAAGCATGCTGAACAGCACTCCAGGCAGACCACTATCAGTGATCACTAAACCTGCAACAAGTCCAAAATGACATGACAGTAACAAAAGTAAGCCCAAAATCTTCCCAGAATGTTTTAATTTACTGAAAAGAGTTAATCTACCCCCAAGAATTCGAGAGATACAAGACTTACTTTACCTTCTACAATGTTGGTATCTCTACTCTCACTGGCAAGAGTCATGGCATGTTCACATACTTCTTTAGCTTCTCGCTGGGCAAGTTGTCGTAAGCATGAAATTGCAGCTTTCCGTAGTAACAAATGATTACTCGATAAAGTACGCTGTAACAATACACCAACAAGTACATGCAGAGTGGAAAGATACTCTCATTCAGCTTATAGATAAAAATGATGACTTAACACAGTGTAACTTTAACGTCTGGCATAAATGTAAGGATGAGTTCTACGTGCCAAAACAATGAACAGAGTTTCATTGCAAGTGCTCAAAACATCCTTTGTTGCCTTCTGTCTCCTTACTTTTGCCATTTGCATGTCCATAAAAGAGATGCATATCAGACATCTGATGGATTAAACAAGAATTAATTTTCATAAAACATTCAGAATGAACTGATTTGATTTTCAACAACTTATTACTGTTGCCACTGGATATCGGTACAAACATAAGTAAAATATAGAGGGCAGAGACATGGAAATGGGACAATGTAAATTAAATCACAAATGGCACTGGTTGTGCTGGTAATGTTAACACTGAAATGTATTGCTTAAAATTTATCAACTGTGCCATATGACCTTTGCACTATGTCCCTAGTTTCCTCCTTTGCCTGTGCAGAAGGGAAGCAATGAAGTAGGTGTCATGTCAAAAAAATTTAAATGAAAATGAGGGCTGCCACTTAGAAAGGAGGCTTTTCTGAATCCACGTTATTAAATTGTCTTTTTAGCTGACTTACCTTTCAGAGAAAATAATACCAGGTTTAATTAATTCCTCCTACAATGACCTGTTACTCTTCAGGCTTATAAGTAACTACTAGACACTTAATAGTGGCAGGCTCTTAATGAACCTTTAAGTTTCATAACAGATAGGGCATTTGTCAGTTAAGCTACCTTTGGTACTTACACATAGTGTTGGTACAAGGGAGGAGAGGTTAACATGACGGGGTGCAAACAGGTGCAGTTGCTGCAAACAAGCTGTTGCCTCAGCTTGAACCAATGGATCTTGGTGATCCTGCATGATAGCACATGCGCATAGGAAAGACGAACGAGCCATGCAGATTGATGTGGTGTTGCCTGAAAATGTAAATAAGATTCCCACTTACTTCATAGCAAAAAACAAGGAATACTGTTAATGGAAATTTCTGTGACATGCTTCAAAGATATGAATATTCATGATAAAGTTAAAGTCTCAAAAACACAGTCACAGAAGGATCAAGAACATTTCATAATACACAGTTTTTATTCTCTTCAGCATACTCACTCCAAACATCACAACTATGTTGAACACTGTCCAATGTCTGACACACATTTGATATATACAACATTTTAAAAGTTAGTGCTACTGGTTGTTTTTATCAAACCTGACCCTGTCCATGGAAACATGCTGCCTCCATCTTGATCCCTGAAATACTGGTACCCATCTACAAGTCTACACATCACAACTCAGAGGAAGACCACTTATGGACATTTTCAATGCTGTGAGACCCTAAAATCTCAAACCTGATACTGTTTAGTCAGTGGAACATTCTTAAAACTTTTTTTGAGTGTAATCAAAATGATGTACATTATCTTCAGAAATGCATGCATGCACACAAGATTATTTGTAAACAAGTTATTTTTTCAGGATACTATGCACAGAAGATAAATTTTTTAAGAAGGGATTTGTAGATGACATGGTTAATGTATTTTCCTACCTTGAAGCTCAGGTCCTACAGTGGTAATGAGAGCTGACAAAACTTTGCCAATACACTGGTGCACATCAATGTAGGACTGTGGTACATTGAGCAGCAATTTAAGAGCCAATGACAGAGATGGTTCGACATAGCCTCGAAACATGGGTCCACCAGAGTCTGCAATTAGGGCGAGTGCATGTAAAGACCACACCTGCAACAGATAAATACAATTTGCTGACAATCCCAGCACACTAACAGATGATGGTAGAGAGTCTGAAGAAGCATCCCCCAATGTCAGGATGTTTGTATACTGTCAAATGAGACAGACACCCAATGCTGGCAATAATATTAGCAACCTCACAAGTGTCAGAAAGTTATAAAAGACAGTATTTTTTTTGTTTTCAGCATGATTGTACCAATTATACATTCTGGCCATAAAATCCCCTTGTATATGAGCAAATATAACTTGAAAGTGTAAAAATAATAATAACCAAACCACATGTTCCCCTACGTAACTACCTCTGGAAACTGGACTCAAATTAGAATTCAAGTTAGTTTTGTGGAATTAAATATAATAAATTTCTTGAGCTTACAAGCTGCTGCAATATGAAGTGAAGAAATGCAACAACAATTCTGCTTCAGTTCTAATCACTGTGTGTACCTGCACAACAGGAGATGTTGCATCCTGTGCCAGTGCTAGCAATATGCTAACACTAGTGATGAGATGCTGGCTGGACCCCATGCCTCCCACATAACGATGGAGACAGCCTAGAGCAAGTGAATGTCCTGTCCTTGAAGCCACATCACGAGCTGATTTGAGCCTATCAAAACTTGTCTGTGCCAGCTCTGCAGTGAATCGCGAGTCAGCTACCACCTGTGCCATGCGTCCAAGTGACTCTCCTGCAGCACACCTCAGGATAGGGTTACTGCTTGTCAGAGCACCCTAAAGACACAAACAATGCACTTTTAACTCACATATCACACTATTTATGTCAGGTCAAAGCATGCATCAGTATTAGACCTTCATACTTGATGTACCAAGTATATGGGATACTGTAAGATTCTGAGTCTTCATGGTGAAGGGCATTCATAGTAGTGTCCTGGGTTGTTGCACCATGCAGTCTGTTGGTTTTATAATGACATATGAGGAACATACTGGCTCCATCTTCAAGGACAGCATGTTCCGCATCCACATGTCATGTTGTTATATATATATATATATATATATATATATACACCCAGGAATCTAGACTAGCTCTGTCAAACAGATCCATGAAATTATGAAATTGTTATACGATAATGGAAACAGATAAAGGTTCCAAAATGTTGAAATGGAGAAAACTTATAATGCACTTCTCAAGTTGTAACAAAATAAACTGAATGTAAAAAATTACAACATTAATCCCTATTTACCTTAAAATAAGTGTGTAACTGGAAAAGAATCCTACTGATTAAATAAATCCAAACATGTTTGAATGTAATCTTCTTGGCTACATGTTTACCATTAACATACCTCACTCCTAACCATAATGAAAGACCAAAGTATTACTCTTTGTGTCTGACACCTTAGTCCTTCCAAGGTAGTATTAACTAATCATTTATTTAAATACCACTTCCAGGTCATGTTGTTTATAGGCCCTGGCATAATATTTATGTCTCAGTGTTCTATCAAACCTATGAAAAGTGTGAAGTCAAACCATTCCCTCACAAAGAAAGCCTTCATTAGTGCACCAGAAAGTGAAGACGCTCTTGATATATTGCATTCTCATAAGAACAAATTACATATACAATAGAAATTTATTATTTATACTATAAGTGAAAGGTCTTATTCCCTTCTTGTAGAGTTTTATATAGGCTAATTTTACTCAGATTTTCAGAACCATTAGAATATGGAGAAAGCAGAAAGAAATCCTGAACTTACAATTATAAGGGATGCAGCTGACTTTTTCACATCATCTTGACCAAAGGTTGTTTTGGCCTCTGTAAGTCCCTTGAGGCCACTAAGAACAGCGGTGAACACATTCATTTGTACTGCTTCTTGGCGTGAAGACTTAGCATGGCGTATACATTCTGCAAAGTGGTCCAACATCTGCAAGCGATGCTTATTGGCAACACGTGGGAAGATCTGACCAAACAGGGACACTGACATGTCAATGACAGCAACACCCAGTGGAAGTGGCCCAGGAACAAATTCACCCTATAAAAGAACTACAAATTGAAATTGCTCTAAAGGAATAATACATGATTTATCTTCTTTTAAGGTTAATGATACTTACAGGAGATACTGGTCGATACAAGCAACATGAGTCGTGCTCCAAAGCCCCAGAACCAGCAGCACTGTTTGGCTGAAGCTAGAAAACAAAAGCATATATCATTATTATATGCAATAAACAAGATTATTCATACATATGCATGAGCCACAGTAACTCTGCAAGTACAGTGACTTGTAGTTTCATTCCCAACAGGACACAGATTCTTCTCTTTGCTGCTTCATCTATTCTGGCTTTGGGGCTAACAGTACCTTATTCTCTGGATAATGGGAGCTATTCTCCCAAGGGAAGTGTCCTGAGTATGAAGCTGACTATTCACATCTATCTAGTCCTGAAGTTCAGAATACATGGAGCTTGCTTTACCTCCACTGTCACGTATATCTTCATGGTGTGGTCCTTAAGCACAAGAATAAAAGCAGCCATATGAAAACAAAATAGATGATAAATCATGCATCTGGGTATAAACTTTTAATTAACAAGTATCAGTGAAATTAATTATAATACTGTTTAGTCTGCAATAAAATTATATGGAAAACTGCATAAGATTTGCATCCAAAACAACAATAATACAAATAACAGCAGGCCTAGAACAGTTTAATGCAAAACACTGCCTGAATGTCTTGACTATGAAACAAAAACTTGGAGCAATAGCAAAATGCTTAAAGTGACATATCAAAAGGAATAAAAGGAGGCAAGAACATAATTTCCAAATCAAACCCACAAATTCTTACAAAATTTGTGTAAGTATCTTGAGTTAAGAGTCAAATAGCACTCTACTGTGTTAAATAACCTATCACATAACAAATCAACCCAGTTTCTGTCATTGTTGTTGTTGTTGTTATTATTATTATTATTATTTGCATTTTCCTAAGAAATTCAATTCACAATTTACAAAACAATTAAATAATAAGAATAACATTGCATATGGTACAGCCATGAAAATTACTCTCACATGCATAAGTTATAATTTGGCAGTTATAAAGGTGTGCTGAGCAATACAGCACAAATAAATCAGAAAAATTAAACAATTCTGTTACTCTACAAAGTTAACACTTATCAGATTAATCTAAGCATTATACAAACAACTTACCAACCATTTCCAGTAGCAATACATATAAGGAGTCCCAAACTTACTTATGTACATTACTGGACACAATACCATGTATATATGTAAAGTAAGTTACAAAGTGAGAAAAGATGATAAAAGTATTTGTATTTTGTAAAGTAAACCAGAATACGTGAACATCAATACATACAAAGTTTCTCGACAGGATATTCTAACAAGGTTCTACCATTTCTGAAACTGAGGTATGCACTGAGAGTTGTCTTGATAATTTGATTTTGGTATCAATCTAATGTAATCTCCACTTTGTGAAGCAAATATTACTACAATCAGTTCTTATCAAAATGTCTCAAACATAAAATTCATTATGATAAACTTTTACTGGAAACACTTGTTGATGAGACAAATATTTGATGAAATATAAATAAATTACTGTATGATTCAATTCAGTATAATAACAAGTGTGATTAGTTTTGCAACAATATAATTTTGTATTGCCAATTAATGAATATCAAGGGCAATATTTGTAATATTGAAAATAATATGCTTGGAAAATATGTCCACTACAGACTAGAGTACACCTTTCCACTCATTCCCCCAATTAATAAATCCAGAATGAAACCAATTAAAAACAAAATAGAAAGATGAAGGAAATAGGTTATACAGATTTAAATCAGCATCACATTAGCAAAGCTGGAAGCCAAACCAAGACATTTAAGTATGCAGCATATTAGTTGGCATGTACTCACATGATCTCCATCAGCTCTGCGATTAGGCTCCATCTAGATGTACGGATGAAAAGAAAGTCCACCTGTTAATTGCGTTAGAAACCATCACCAAAACAAAAGAGAAGCAGCATTTACGTGCTGAGAATGTTTTTTACAGAAAACTATAGTGTGTACAGAGCAGTGATAAAGATGAGATTATAACCAATACAACACAAAACTTAGCAATGTACATATTAGATTCAGAGAAAAATCAACCAATAAGATAATCATCAATACCAAAAGCATTCAAAAAGTTTTAATTCAATCTGACACACCAAACAAAAACAAAGACAAAGACAAAAACAAAAACAAAGTTAAACATTTGTAAAAGGTAATGGGAAAGATTTCTTCCTTCAATGGGAAAAGAGATATATGCAAAACACCATAATACTGAGAAATATGTATCAGTTCAAATTAACTGAGAATAACAAAACTTTGTAAGTTTTCATTATCCTCAGGTTAATGGATAAATTTCCTACATACTGAATATTTAAATACTGGAACATACAGACAAGAAGGAATACTCACCAGATTAAGCACTGAAACACAGTGACAAAAATGACAACCAGTCCACAAACTTCTTCAATGACAAGCACCATAAATAAAAATAAAAATGCAGAATGATAGAAGTTTGAACTTTTTAATACAAATTACCATATCAGTGAAATTCTATTTCTCAAAAATAGCAGAGACAAAATGTATGGTTCTGAAGTCTCGCATGTGCATAATTCACTGCCTGCTATCTAACTGGAATATTGTTACATTACCAGGTTTCATCATGTTTGATTATTAAATACTGTCATGTTGTATATCCTATACACTGCCTCAACCCGAGGGAAGACAACATATGAGGGTGTTTGAAATAAAAACAAGGTACTGAAAAGAATATCTGGATCTAAGACAGAGGGAAGTAAAATGAGGATAAAGACAATTTGATGAAAAGCATAATAATTTTTACTTTTTCTCAAATATTATTAGGGTGATAATACCAAGAGAAATGTAATGTGCAGGGCATATAGCATGTACACAAGAGATGAGAAAAGCATACAAAATTTTAATTACAAAACTTGAAGGGAAGAGACCATTTGGAATGCCTAGGCACAGATAAAATAATAATATTAAAATAGTTCTTAAATAGTGTATGAGGATAAGAACTGGATTCAAGTGACTCAGTATAAATTCCAGTGGCTGCAAAAATGTTTAGAATAAAATTATATAGACAAATAGTTTACAGATATTTTTGATAAAGTTGGTAGTTACAATACTGACAATCGACAGAAACATAAGCAGCTATAATTTCTTCATATTCACTGTCCCTCATTATGTCACAGCTTCCTTTCTATAAAGGTGTTGAAATTAATCATGAGATATAGAAGTTTCGTCTCCTTCAGTACATTTCTTGTACTGACACCAAAGTCATGTACCACTTATCAGAAACTTTAGCATCCAAAAATACCACATTTTACTATCAAGATAAATCCTCAATGGACCAAAGAAGGAAGATTATCCATCACTTTCACAATAAAATGGAAATATTAAACTTAACAGAATGCCAAAACAAACACACAACCACAGACAGCAAGAAATATATGTAAATTCATCCACCATTCATGCAAATTGAAGCCAGAAAGAAAGAACATTATGCTACAAATAACTGAACATACACTTCAGTTTTAGTTCAACTATTCAGGACAAACTATGAGAATGTTGAAGGACTAATGTGATGTAATGCTGGCAACAGCGAACATTACAAACCTGATCTTCTATGGTGCGGTGATCTGTTTCTTGCAGCCATGTTCCTAAAATAACTGAGTCATCAGCATGACATACAGTGCGAAGCAGTGATGTAGTTGTGTTAGCAGGGTTTTCAGTCAGAGTGAATTCTGCTACAAGCATTCTTAACAAATGTGTGTACGAAGCTGGAAACAAGACAAGAGTATCACCACAATGGTCAAATGATTACAAAAAAGTTAAATTTTAATAAATCTTGCGATATAACAGACTGTAAAAAATTCTAAGTAATGTCACTTTCTTTCAAAAGCAATGCTGTCACCAATAAAAATGATAAAAACAATAATAACCTCCTGTTATTTACATTTTCCTGCTCTTTGGAGTAGAGATAATATCATGACACATTTAACATGATTCCTTCTGGCAGAATACAATAGCTGGAAGGTAATGAATGTAATGGAAATTTGAAATTAACTTAATGTTTTTATTTTTTTGGCCCGAAGCACCTCCATTAACAAGATTTTACTGTTTCAAAATTAAATTTTAGCACATTCATCCACATTAATAGAAGATTATTATATATTTAATGACAGAAAACAAGAACTTTCATACCATCTTATACTGACCACCATAAAAATTACCTTCAAATGCATGTGAAGGGAGAAGTAACAATGTTTCATATAATCTCAACCTCACCATAGCAGCTGGTGCCTTCAGGTGTTGCCCATATGTTTTTAAGACGGTAGATATACTGAAAACATACAATGATGCAAAGACTTCATAAAAGCGTACTCAACAGATGATATCTGAGAATAATGGTAATGAATTTCCAGGTTCTGTAAAAGGGTAAAAGGAAGACAGTATTTGATTAACTGAGGGATTACTACAGCTTCTTAAAGACTTTCCTCTGTGAAGTTCTTTTATAATACAGCAAGGCAGAATTCTGAGGTCATAACCAACCTCCTACACCATGAAATTAAGCACCAATTATAAGTGTTCTATGTAAGATTTGAGGTTTTCACAGCGGTGAGTTTGAAGATTTCTGTCTTCAGCGTTGTTGAGCTGTGTAGTCTGGTCGATGTTTACCATCAGGGCAGTATGACCTCTGAAACATTGGTAAACATCGACCAGACTACACAGCGCAACAACCCAGAAGACAGAAATCTTCAAGTGTGTTCTGATCATTGACTTACTTTGTTAGCATTGCAAGGGCAGATTCAATTGGAGTAAGCAATCGTCTGATGATGTCCTCAGTAACCAACTCGGGGCAGTTCTGAACAAAACTGTGCATTGCAGACAGAGCTCCAGCTCTTCCCTCCAAAGTCACCTAAATAAATACATATAGGTCATTTAGTTAACACATAACCTCTGTACCTCCCCCATTTCATGCCTGCTACTCTTATTGCATACTGAGACAATTTTTAGAAAAATAAACAGCAAGTCTCAAGAATATGCATATAATTAACAAATTTGTAAGAAACAGAAAACTATGATAATTTTTCATAATTCTTGTTTAATTTACAGCCATGTGACTGACTCACCTGCCACGTAAATGCATCTCCTCTTGCCTTTTCTGATTCCAGTTCTTTATTTGAACGTGGAAAGGAATTTCTCCACAGTAACAGCATTCGGGGCAACAGACCACGCACCACAGGAACACCTAATGCATTAATTCAACTTCTTTAAAAATACATGAATGATAATCTGTTCACTGCTGTTTGATACAAAGTGTTTCCACATTACTAATGAAAATGTTTATATGTTAAAAGATGATTTCATGTGCTGGGTGAAAAATTGCAAAAATGAGATGTCACCTTTCGAAGCAATCTTGCCCCCACTAAGAATACAATGAAACTTTATTATTTATAACACTTCATAGTTGCTCATTTTCATATTTCAATAAAGAAATTATGTAGGTGAAGAATTTTTATAAACACTTACTATAAGAGCCAGCAAAAAAAAATTTTTGTAGTAAAATATTAAAGGCTGAGACCACTTGAGCGACTTGTGCACAGATAGTGTGTATGTGACAGGATATGACCCAGTGATGGACTCTTGTGAATTACGTGGTGAAACTTCGGGTTTCATAAAAAGCAGGAATTTTTTTTGACCAGTTGAGTGACTATCAAGCTGAGTTAGCTTACCCAGTGTCATAATAGCACCGATCAGCAGCCAACCAGCCTGAGTTCTGTTAAGAGACAATCTGCTGTTTTGACTTGCACTGCGCAACAGTTCTTCAGATGTGTTAAATATCACCTGCGGACAAGAAACAGAATCCTTGGTAAAATCAAGAATACCTTGTTCTAGTATTGCCCCCCCTCCCTCCAGGTTATGCTTACCTGACAACTATTCATTTCTGAGGTGGGGGTGCTAATTCTGGTGATGTACATTGCAGTCAGAAACAAGACAGATGAAGTAGAGCTATAAAAAATAACCTATAATTCTAATAAAAATTTGTATTGACCATACCTTCCCTTTAGTGTGTGGAACACCCAAGGGAGACAATCGAACGCCACCCAACACAGCTGCTAGTGCACCACTATACCCAGCAATAGCTTCAGGAGATGTTCGCATGTTTTCTATGCCCTCTACACATCTGCAAATTAGAATTAAATATTTCAACATGATATAATAAAGTTCTCAAAGTCTTACCTTTGATCCTAATTGTTATCTAATCTGTAAAATAAAAACTGATGTTATTAAAAAATAACATCTGTACATAACAAACCAACAATATAATAACAGTCACTATAATGATGATGGAATATAAAACCAAGCAGTTTTGGAGATTTTACAATGCCTATTTTACTTCAAATGTTTCAATTTATGTTTAGGTTGGCAGGAACTACAAATTAACAAATTTACAACTTCGTCAACCATTTATATGCCTAATTTCAACTCATACAGATGCCACATATAACCTCACTACACAATCATCATGTTTATAATTCTTGACACACAAAAACTCATGGTTTGTTATTTTCATCAAATGAATGGCAAATTGTACATTTTTATGCTAGGCTCTTGTTTTATCTTCTATAAAATCATTTTACCCACAAAAGTTGCAGATATTATAATACTACTTTCTGAGTGCAACTGAGTAAACACACATATGAAAATAAACATGGTAATGTTCTGTGTCATAAGCACCAACCTGTCAATGAGAGGTGTTATTTGGCTTGGTACAGCCACACAGATACAGCGAAGGCACCATGCAGCTGCTAGTCTAGCAGCTTGGCAGGGATGGATCAGCACTGCCATTATGGCTTCAATCAAACCTACACATGAAGTATGTAATTTTATTCCTGGTTCGCGTGATAACGGACATAAAATGCAAGTGATCGAGTCAGATTCAAGGTACACATTTACCAGCATAAATCAATCGAGCTCATTCGTTTAACTTTCATGAGGCTTCCAACATGATGGCTGTAATTCCAGTACCACATATCAGTCATCCGTTATTCCCCATCATTTCAGAAAATTCTGCACTTGGATTAGTATTTTGGATTTTGGATAGTCATGTCTTTTGTTACCTTTAATGTCTTCCATTATGAGCCAGGGTAGTTCAGTCAGTATAGTGTCTCACTATGCACTGGATAACTGGGGTTTGGTCGCTGGCAAAGACAAAGGACTTTCCTTCTAGATTCAGCATTCAGATGGATTCTAAGGCCCACCCAGCCTCATATCCAGTGGGTACTATGGGCACCAGGAGTAAAGCACTACAAAGGCATGACCCCCATCACTCACTCATATCTAATGTCGGGGTCAAGAATGAGTAGGAGCGAAACCGCCTCTCCCCCAAGCATCTTCATGGCATGTAGTGCTACAGCTTTACTAAAATATCTTCAATTCCATCTTGAAATTGATTAACCCACTCACAAAAATATCAGTTGTATGTCAAACCTCGTATCAATAAATATTCTTCATAAATGTCCGATGTCACTCAATATGACTTACTTAGTGACTGGTCAGTGAGGAGGTTGCCAGCTGTGGTTCCAAGCCCAAGAATAATACTTCCCATCTCTTGCAAAGCACAAACCAACAGGTGCTGACTGAAGAGGGTCTCCTGATTAAAATCCTTTGCATTCTCTGGATTAAAGTCTGCAAACAATACAAGAAATATAGTGGTATTTTAGGATTCATCTGCCATAAATAAATATAGTATCAGAATGGGGAAAAAAAAAGAGCATCTGTTCACTGATTTAAAAGGCACACATGCAAACACCAACAGTCAATCTTTCTTTAGAAAACACAGTACTGCAATAGGCAATCTACTGACCAATAGAATTCATCTGCTTGATGACAATGTGAGCTATCTCCTTGCAGGCAGAAGCTTGTGCCTTCTCTCCCAGCATGCGACCCAAAACACTCCTGAGAATGAAGTTAATGCATTTGCGAGAGTAGACAGCATCTACATGGGATGATGCTGCTTTTGGGTTTGCTACTAGATCCAGGACATGTGTAAGCAGAGTTGTGATATTGCGCTCTAGCCATACTCCTCCAAGGATTTGCACAAAAATCACATATGCCTGAAAGAAGGTATATGAGGTTTTATTAGAGGCCAAAAGACTGATTACAAAAACATTCCCATAAGATATTATCTTCTCAGCGAAGTTGTCATTCAGTCATTATAAGCGACGCATGCCATGGAATTATTTAAAATCTCCAACAAACTCTCTGAGTAGAGATGCAACCAGAAACAAAAAATATCTATGGTTGTTTTCTGCACAGCCTCTGTAAGTCAAACAACAGGCTTTATCTTTATGCCAGTTATAGTTTGTAAGCCTGTTCAAATTCATCGGCAATGATTTCTTTTGTATCTTAATGCCCTCATCATCTTTCCTTTACCCCTTCCACATATTAAACACCTTCCCTTCTTTTTCCTGTATTGCTTTCCCATCTCTTTCACATGCCAGTCCCCTCAGTTCTCTTACTTCTCCTTGCTTCTGCGTCCCTCTTTTAGTTCACATCACACGGTCTACTCACATGTGTAACACCAACACGAACTTCCCTATTGACACCAGAACTCCCTTTTATCATTTCTCCAGTGCCCTTTAGGAACCCAACTCCTCCTCTTAAAAAGCCAGACATCAACACTCCTAACGATTCTTCTAAGGAAATTGGTTTGAAGCCTTTGTTCTGATGGGCTAAACAAATCAGGAATAAACACATGTCTTCAGAGTTAATGTAAAGCAAAATCACATTTTAAAAATAATGGGTGATATTTAAGTCTTCAAATATTCACGACTTGATATCAGGCAATAGTGTAAGATATAATAAACTTTCTTTTTTAAAATAATTGTTACCCTTGTGCTTAATAAAGGATCATGCAATGAAGTCATCTTTGGAGAGTGAAGGTACAGCTCCTTACATTCTTAACCTTGATACTAGAAGAAGGTGACTGATCTATTTCATGCTCCAGTAACCCTTCATTTGCTCCTCTGAATACATTTTTTGGTTGGTTAGACTGTTTGTTACCTGCAGGATTTCCTTTCTGTGTCTGTTGTGTGGTGGCTATCAAAGTTCCCAACAGCTTTGCAACAGCACATCGTACTTCATAATTGGAACCATCAAATGCTCGGAAACACAGTGTTGCCAAGCTCTCTAGCTCTGTTGTGTACAGAAACGGTGCATGGTTCAACATCTCCAGAAGACACTGAAAAGTATAAACACATCATAAAAATCAGAGTACTTAGTATAAATATTAAAAACAGGATTTATAATTTAGAAGCGCAGAGTTGGACAAAATGCCACCTTCACTGCTGTGAGAACATAAAATGTGAGACAATATTTTGTCCTCAAGGAAAATTTAATTTGTTGCTTGTCTTGTATTTGAAAGTCTGTGATGCTTATTTCACCTTGTGTTAAACAAGGAGAAGCCTTTAATAATGTTGAAGAATTACAATGTAACATTGCTTACCAAGTATGAAAGTAGCTGTGAGACCTTAAGTTGGTAACAATGTGCTCTCAATTAACAACAAATTCATAATTCACAAATTCTTTTTTCTGAAGAGATCACATTCTTGCACAAGCATTTTAAAGTTTCAAAAGCATTAAAATTAAAGCATTCTGAATTTAAATGATTCACCATATTTATCAATGCTACAGCTACAGACACTATATTAAGTGCCAAATAATATAGGTTCATCATGAATGGTGAGTATGTCAAGTTTGGAGAAAAATGGATGGAAATATTTATGACTCATTTTAAGATACAATGCCACATTCAGTCTGTGTGATAGTAACTAACTCCACTGAACTATAAAATAAGTTTTCCTCCTGTTACCAAGGTCAAAGGATCATTACCATGTTAATAAAAGCCTGACTAAGGATCACATCCTAAACCAGCTGAATCCATTCCACACATTCTGAAAATATCTTCTCTCCCTGATATGTAGAGATTCAAACAAATCAGAAATCTGCCAAATACACATCTAGCATTCATACTGGAATCCATTGGGAAAAAATAAAGTCATTTGTAAATTAAAATTTAGCGACAGAATTATAACGTACATCCAGACATGTGGCAGGTAAGTACACACATGCAATACCGAGGCAACCACATAGGAAAATGAGCAGATGGTAAATCGCTTTCTTAACGATCTGTCACTATAGTGTCAATCAAAATTCACATACACTTCATTTAATACCATGACCACCAGAAAAAAAGCAATGGTTTACCATTACTTTGTCAACACTTCAGAGAAATGGATGATGTAAAAGTACCTTAGCAGCAGCACACCTAACAGCCATTACACGATCTGTCAAACAATGACGGGCTGCCTTGTATATTTCTTTATGCACATTTGAGATGGCATTTCCCATACCAGAACACACCTGTAAAAATTAAGTAATCACCGACTCATTAAATACACTTTTATACACACAAACTGGTAAACATGTCCATTCCTTGTCCTGACTGTACTAAAACAACTAAATTGCTTATTTATTATAGTAATATTATAAATACATATTTCCACTTCCTCACTTAATGGTTGTGTACTCCTGTTATAAGATGTTATCTTATAAATATATTTGCATTGACACCCTACCCAAACAAAACGTTACTAAAATTGCCCATTAAGTGAACTGAAATACTGACCAAAAAAAGTATCCCTTTATTGTTATTTTCTCTTATCAGTAGATTTGTACCTGCAGTAAAAGAATAGTAAGACATCTGCAGAGACCCAATTGTAAAGATAGTCTAGAAAGTTAATGTACTCTGAAGGATAATTGTAGGGATGTGTGTATCGACAACAAGAGGATTCCTTTGAGGTGTGGTAAATGAAGACAAATGACTTCACAGGAGACAAAAGAACAGTGGGCAGACAGAGTGTGGGGAAGATACTGTATAGGAAATGAAATGTATGCACAGGCAATATTAGTAATTTTCACTGTTTTATGCATTAGGCTATGATTGACAGAAGCATCATAACCATTAAAGACATTAAACGAGAGAAAAACACTAGGCCAATAATACCAAATATAATATTTGATGAATATTGGATACATGACAATTGAAACATTACCTTTTCCAAGGTAAGCATTATCTCAATGCGTGTTTGTGATTCTGCACTCCTCAGGGATTTGATGAGGATCTGAACAGTTTCTTCATAGGATCGCCCCATCATCCGGCCCAATTTCTCGTACATGCAACCCACACAACAAATAGCTGCCCTGCACAAAATTTATGGGCAATTCAACCAACATATATTTACATTTTAAATATTAGAAGTTGGTTTAGAACTAATATCCAGTACTTCTATGTGCAAAGTACATGGGTGGTAAGCTACCAACTATTATGAATTTCATTTTTTGTCATTTTCCTCAGTCTCACACCAAATACCACAACAGTATTTTAAAATAATATATGATCTCCCCACTTAAAATTATTGCATACTTACCATACACAACGATCTCTTCACCTCTTTCTACACAGCTGAATCAATATAATCAAACTCAGAACTGATACGTTTTCTCAGATATACCTAATTATATTCATCTCCACACATTACTTGAAGATTAGTAAGATTTGCCATTGATGCAGTGTTGTTAAAATTTTACTGATAAGTGAAGTTGTGTTTCCAGACATAAAATTAATTGCTCTTAGTAACCATTACTCAGTTACTCACAGCCGAGTAGGAAGAAAGCTGGGCGAGTCATCCTTGTTCTTCAAGATATCATTACACTTATTGACTGTGTCAAAAAGAAGAAAGGTATCACCCACACTAAACAGCGTGGCAAGGCAACGGGCTATAAGTTTGCGTGTAGGGGGACCTGGAGACTCTTGAATGTGCTGTGTTAGCTGTTCCACAAGCTTCTTCTGACAGCCCTTGATGTCAGACTGTAAGAAAACATCATGCTTACAAAACAATTAAATGATACACTATGAAGATGTCCCTGTGCCATGCAGTCTGGTAGAAGTTTACCGACATTTGAGAGGCACTTCCTGCCTCCATCATCATTAAATAAACAAAGAACCAATGAATTATATAATCCCACACTAATTCCATGCAACTGCGCCCTCTTAAAGAAGCTGGTTATGCTCAGCTGTTTAAGAAATTCACTGGCTTTTATGGAATCATGTTCGCAAGAGCCCACCACTGGGGACTAACGTGCACCCTATAATCTCATACGGTGATAAATTATCCACTTCTTAAAAATACAAGTCCTTTTTACTACAGAAGCTTTACTCAGTGTGGTCTCCATAAGATTTACTTAAGTAAAAGGTGAAAATGAAAAATCATGTATCAGCATGACAAGAAAAGAGATGATATGTACAGGAAAAAAAGAAAGAAGGGGGAAGTTTCAGCAAAACCCCCAGGGGGCTGACTGAGACAGGAGGATGCTTCTGCACGCTCCTTGGAGCAATCCAGATAATGGAGAGCTTAAATCTGCGTCCTGTCATTATGAATAGTAGGACCATGGGGATTCTGTTACCACCATAGAGAGTGCACAAAAGCTCATATATAATTTACTGCTTACATATCATGAACAGGCTGCATACATTGTAAGTACACTATCAGTCTTCTGAAGTGTTGTGACCTGTGTGTTCAGACCACTGCTAGGATTCTTTTCCTGGGGTCATATTAGGAAATTTGAAACATGTGTAAAGTTTTACAAATATGTATGTCTACTGAATGATCATAAATATCACACCCATATGAATAATAGGGGTCTGCAGTGGCCGCGCAGTCTGAGGCGTGGGCCTTGTGCCGCTTGGTCGCTGGGACCGTGGGTTCGAATCCCACTCAAGCCATGGATGTCTGTCCGCGTTTTTCTGAGTTGTGCTGTCCTGTGTACAGGTAGAGGCCATGCAACGGGCCGATCCCTCGTCCAAGGAGTCCTACCGAATGTCTACAGATCGAGCCAACGAAAAGTTTGGACTGCAGTGCTCAGGCACTTGAAGAACGGGTCGTTCCCAGTATCCAAATATATGAATAATACAAATTAAACACAATGCTCACAAACACTAGCCTATTAGCTAGCAGTGCAATGAATTCCTTCTATACTATGAGCCAATTTTCTGTATGATTTCGGGTTTTCAGGGCAGTGAGTCCGAAAATAGCTGTCTTCTGGGTTGTAGCATCATGTATTCTGGTAGAAGTTTACCAACGTTTCAGAGGTAATAGTTGCTTCCATCAACAGGGTGATAAGTTTTGCCGTGAGAATCCCAAATCCTATTTCGCATTGAAGTTGCTTTCACTTCATATTTATGTTCCTATTATTTAGTCTGTTAAAACGTACGATCACAGACATTATGACACCAATAAGTCTGCAATCACACGCTTCCTTTCCAGATGTCTGTAAAATCCTCGCTCACTCGCTCTACGGCGCACAAAAAATCCTACGAGCTGAAATTTTTTTGAGTTCACAATAGGCACACAAACACATTATTCCTGTCCAATTCACAGGACATTTTGTATTGTCAAAACTCTCAAACGAGAATAAAGATTCAGCTTCAATTAGACTATTACGTTTTACATAACACAATGTTAATTATAAGCATACAGGTGTGTAAAAATATATACCTGACCTTTTGGGGTCAATCCTGCCAGGGCGTTTCAAATTAGATGCATGCAACTTGCACGTGTTTCACTCCCACCTGCAGAAAAGAGATGGATCTGGGGAAAGGGAGGGGAAGAAAGTTACTGTTCCCACCTGGGAATTGGTGCCTAGGTACAGGGAAGGTATCCTACAGTACGTTTTTGGGTTAACCATTTGTTCTGGGCATAAGAGGGGAAGGGTGTATGCCCATCTTATAAATAAATAAAATTCCAAAGAGAGGAACAAATTGACAGCGTTGTGTTACACTAAATGGAGTCCAAGAGACAGAGCACGTTCTGACTGCAAGGAACCTTTTGCATAATTGAATATCTGGTACAAAGATGGAAAAGAAATTGGATATTGTTCTGCTACCATACTAAAAAAAGGGCACATTCAGCCTTGTAGGAGATTAAAAGACTATCTTACAACAAGCAAATACTATTTCCTTCCTAATGATATAACAGTTTCTGATCGGCATCAATCCTTAATGTATCATGAACAATGAAACACAGAACGCTCAAAGCAGAGGTGTGGGGATTTAAGTGACTTCAAGAAACGCACCACAAAACATATTGTCCGTTTCTTAGTTAATTTAAATGCAGGTCGACAACTGTGACTCAGAAATTTGGAAGGAAACGGCAGTAGTCTACCTGTATCACTATCCCAGCATTCTCTTCGAGGGCTAAGGAAAACTCGAGATGCGGATCAGACCGATAAATGCAATGCAAATTACATTATATGTACACTATATTAAGTGATTTAAAAATTCCAATACAAAGGGCCAAGATAGCTTATCACTTTACTTCTTAGTGAGATTCGAGGTTCTCACGGAGGCGAGTAAAAAGAATGTCTTCTGGGTTGTTACGCTCTGTACTCTAGCAGAGGTTTAGAGCAGGACTGTGGAGTCGGAGTCGGTAAAAATGTACCGACTCCGACCTCGATATAAAATCTTAAGAACAATTTCTATACCGTGAGAGCCAGCCGCCGGCGGCCTCACGCTTAGGGAGATTCCACGACGCGTTGAGCCACGTGGTGTGGGAATAATGCTTTGCAACTTTGGCTGTGGTACCTTAAGAATACAAACTGTTTACAAATCAACCGATTTCTGCAATAACCATTAGACGTATATTTAAATAAAGGTTATAATTCTAAAAAGTAGGCTGATGATTTACGTGGTGGTAATGAAATATCTTATGCTGCCATTAATACATATTAAGGTTTTATGAAGGAGTCGGAGATTTTTAGTACCAACTCCACAGCCCTGGTTTAAAGACGTTTTAGATGTGCTTACTACCTCCATCATCAGGGCGACTATCATCATGTACTGAACTACCTTTACTTCGAGTACAGCGAAATGTTAAGCCAGAGATGACGCTCCCAACTTTAAACTGAGGGTGCGATGCTTGGTCAGGGCTATCGCAAACCTCGTGGGGCAGTGATTAATGAGCATGGAGCAATGGTTGAATGTTGATGGTAGGGGAAACCGAAGAACTAGGAAAAGAAACCCTGATCCAGTACCAAGTCACCTCGCTTCAAGACACTGGGGATTATGCCCGGGTCTCTGCGATGAGAAGCCAGTGCCATGAAATGGGCAAATAAATAACTGTAATCAGAGCCAGGCTTTAGGAACACGTCTCTGTATAGTTCAGGTTAATTACAGGACTCTGACGCGCTGGATGACGGTTTTAATGAGAGAGCCTAGGGACTGTTGTCTGCAGGGGGCGGATTCACAAGGTAAATGTCAGGCGTACTCTCACCCTCCAACCCATGACATTTGCTGCCCCACTATTCATTCCTCCATGAATCCATGAACTCAACAGGACCACAGAGTCCGTTTCACTGGCTGACATTTTCATAAAATTGTAACAAGCCACGAGGAACGTAATGACGCGCGAAAGAGTTTCTAGTGATATTAAAGGCAAATTACACGAAAATAAAAATCCCATCTAACACCTATGACACAAGAGAAATGTAAGCAAACATCCTTTCAAGGGACAGAAAGACACGTTTTCCGGATTAAGGGAATCGCGTATTTTGTCAAAGACTTTCTTTTCCCATTAATGATAGGAATAAGATCGTGTTCACTGTAGAGGCGTTGTTACTGACGTCGCTATTTCGAAAAGTCAATTATTATCAGTCGCCTAAGATAAGTGAAATTGTGGAGAGAACAGACGAGCACCCACACAATCCAGACTTTGAAAACCGTGAGGAACTTTCATATTCTGTCAAATATAGGAAATTTCTTGAGTCGGTGGGCGAGTATAAGCTTCCAACGAACTTTGTTCCGTAGGGTTAGTTTATTCACGGAATAGAGATGATAATTTTATTACTTATCCTAAATTAATACAACTTTGCACCAGAACATCGTTTCCTGATATCGTTCTTATCGAATGCTATCGAACAAACGAATTACAGAAGTACTGTAGAAGTTCGTGAACGAAAAAACCCCCTCCAAAGACTAGGATCTGATCTCTCGAGAATAAAAAAGTTATGTAAACCATTTGAGAAGAAAACAATACAAGACGAAAAACCGGTATCTTTTCTTTTTCCCTGCTAAACAAAGTTTTACAATATAACTGTGTCTCAGTCTCTATTATACACGACCATTAACTACAAAATACACTGTTCGCAGGCCTACATGAAAAATACATTCAATAATAATGGTTTTCTTTGGGAAAATTAGCACATTTCAGAACTATAATCAATCCCCGATACAGCGCCCGCCTATATTCGGCCAGCCTACGAAAGCTAAGAAAGCCTCGGAAAAGAAATTCCATGCGTAATTTTAAAAGGAATCCCCCGGTAATCCCAGTTAGTTGCCATCCGACAACATTTGTGTCAATACAAATGTACTGTAAAGCATTAGTCTCAAAAGTTAATTTCCAGAAACTGCAGCTTTAAAGGGTTAACGGCTCTGAATATATGTTGAGACTCTTGGAAACGTGCTGTGGACCCGATAATTAATTCTAATGGAAATGCGCGCAACTCTCACTCAGAAGCCATGCCAGCACGTGAATTAAAGTCAAATGACCAGATATATGGGGTCAGTTCGCAACCGCTACAATTTCCGAGAAAATTAATTAGAATTGCAAGTCACTACCCGCGCCGATAATGCTGCTTCATTTAGCAGTACACCGCAGGACGTGACAGAATAAAGATATTTAAATTAAACCCCTGGAGCGACTACGCGCAGTCAGTAGGCAATTGGTCTATACATAGCATTACAGAACAGGCATAGCCAAGTGTTCAGGCGATCAGACGCAGTGTGAAAAGTCCGCCGGACTTTTTGTCCATAATTATGTGCTCTTAATTAAAATTTACGACGTTTCGGAAGTTAATTATAATCCCGAAAGTACGTGGCTATATAAACCACTTATACGATGGAAAGAGTCAATTTTATTTAACATTACGACTTTTCGGGGGAGTCAATTCAATTTCCGAAACGTAACAATTTTTAATAAAATAAATTTAGACAATGTTTGAGGTCCAATAATAATTATATACACCATCGCAAGTCCTGAATCCTTCCAACATCAACCAGCCAGAAGGTTACCACCGCGGACACCGGTTTCACAAATTTAATAGGCACTGAAGTGACAGGGCCAACCAGCCAGCGCGTTAATATAACTTCGTTTCACAGTTGCAGCTTAACCTCTGGGAAGACCAAAGGTTTTTAATATTTTAAGACCTTGGTCCGCCTTTCGCTATCGACTCGCGAGTAGCCGGGTTATAAATTAAGCCATTTTACTGGAAATTCGTGGCAGTTATTAAAACTGCTACCAAGTACCGCAATGAAATTTTCTCAGTCTATAGCCGCGTGAAAATGGCGTTCTTGTCTATAGTTTCGGATACTGTCTAAAGCAGTGATATTCAACCTTTTTTGTTCGCGTACCCCCAGATATAATTTCTCTTCAACTTTGTACCCCCAAAGTTGTTGTTGTTGTATAACTCAAGTTATACATAGTATATAGTCTACATCTAAAATAAATTAAATAAACTACATCCAAAATAATGTATTAAATAATAAGTTTTAAATGAGAAAAAGGAAAACTAAGCTATTAAACAACAAATACATTATTGTCTATCATATAAAAATTAATAAAGGAACAAAGGTATTTTAGCAAAGCAAAATAATATGTTTAAACATTTTATCAATTATTAATTAATGTGGTTCAGACCTGTTAATGAGATGATTGAGCTTGTTTCGGCCGCCCAGATAAGAATTACATTAAGGAGAAAGAGAAAAAATGGCCCTCCCAAATCGAATGTCCTTACGTCCAATTCTCCTGTGGCTAACCCTAAATCTGGCCCTGATTATTCAGTGTTTATCATAAAATAATATATTTTTTTTAAATTTCACGTTCCCCCTAAGATGTCTTCGCGTACCCCCGGGGTTGAATACCACTGGTCTAAAGTACGAGACAATGCATCAGGTAAATTTTACAGATGTAAAAACACTTGTGAATCATATGCCTTAAGCCCCCCCCCAAAAAAAAAAAACCACACTAAATTAAAATTCGAGCGCTCAAAGGAATAAGATGCATCACCGAATCAACAGACCGACACTGTGTTGACACCTCGTAAAGCGAGCAAGGATTACGACGCCAGACGAATTGTTCACACAAGTCTGGATGGATTAGTGGTCCTGTCACGTTACAGTTAATGAACAAAGTTGTCTCTCTTCAGCAAATTAGGTTTTACATGGCGAGAACCATCCAATGGTTGCCAATATCCTATTATATGGCAAGGATTCCGATATGGAGTGTCTTTTGAAAAGAATCCTTAAAGCACCTGCACACAAGTGATAACATTTAGAATCTCGTCTACTGAACAGAATTAATTAATTAGCTACACTTTATAGTGCAACTTTGTCCCGTTCTTCTTTTTAAACAGACAGGATTGTAAAAATAATTATCTGTGCACATAATATTAATCTCTTTCTCTCCATTACACTATTTAAACTAAGCGTAGATGGGTGGACAGTATTAAGATGGACCTCGAGCGAAATGGCTGTCAGAATTGGATTAAACTGACTGGGGATATAATCCAGTGGAAAGAAGATGTAAACCCGACAATGATCATTCAGATTTAATAAAAGGTCGGTTATTTCTTAACTGATTAATTTAACGACATTTTAATAATAAATTACAAACAATCTCAATATTCAAATGTATTTTCTAAATATTTAAACCGATTCATAACAAACTGCGTGATTATAGTCATATATTTAGGTCTTTCAAAGTTAAACGAACCGCTGTTCACTCATCAATCAGTATTAAAAAGTCATCACTGTGTTAATCCTCTAAAAAACTGCCAACCGTCCTAGCTACTGAATAATCGATCTACTTGAGATATCGGTACGTAACTTTCTGCTTAGTTTTAGCTACGGCAACTTAAGGATGCGGCCCTAGGGTCAACCCAAGCACACTCTAAAGTCGTAGGGTAGGTCGATGTTCAGATACATCCCATTATTAATACAGCTTTTACATTTTCTTCCTGAAACTTTATTCATAATTCATAGAAAGTAGGCCACTGTAATGGCAAAAATAAACAATACGAATTGAGTGTTTTAATGTAATACTGATAACCCCCAAATAATTGCTATTTTTAAGATTGCTTGTTGTCCGGTATAACCCAGTTACAACCCAGAAGACAGCCATCTTCGTACTCACCACCGTGAGAACTTGAAATCCTACTTACCTACTTAATTTATTATTCCTACGGAAATATGTGAGCCTTCGGGGTCTCTAAAACACGGTGAATTCCTCAACAAGCTTAGAACTACATTCTGTATGAGCCTTTATGCCAGACGTTTCGGTAATACATTTATTTCCCTTTTCGTCTAAAAACTCTGTACAGTAGATTCGTTTTGCTAGGTGAACACTGTATGAGAGGAAATTAATTAAGCACACGATACGTTACCAGAGACTTAATTCAGGTTTCGTCAAAGTTCCTAAATCATTTTTGAACTGAAACATACGTTTCACTGCCCTTTACATGAAAAATATTGCTGTTCCTCACCTTCCACTCGCCCAACAATATTTAATGTACCAAGTGACGTTAAAGCTCGAAATTTATTATCTGAAAAAGCGAGGAAGAACCTGTATGTCGACTCATCGGTGTTGTCATGGCAACACGGAAGGTAGCGAGAGGGGTAACTTCTCCCTTACATTATCCTTTTGTACAGAGATAAAGTTTGTCGTAAGAAAGAGTCCTTCTCCTTATTCGTATCGGAAATTCAAACAGCTTGATGGATGGGAGGGGTTCTGAATTGTAATTGTGTAGATTTACAGAATAACTAAATGTGAGAAATAGCCCAGCGGTTATTTTCTTCCTAGAATTAACCTTCAGGTTTCTTAAAAGGCGAAGAATTTATTGACTACATGAGGAACTATTTACCTTTAAAGGACTCCGAATCACAACTTCGCTGTATATAATTATTTATAAATGTGGAAAAATTTGGCTGAAGCAGCAACGTACCTTCTGCGCTGCAACAAGCACCTTATCGAGGAAACGGAGCCATTCGAAGACGAAAACCGGGCGCTTTGCTTCTGGGATCTGCTTCAAAGCCTCCTCGTTCAGTGTGAGGCTGTGACTCAACTCCATCATCATGACAGTCGGCCTGCAACACACACACAAAAAATTGCAACAGATTACAGAGACAACGCACACTATCAGGAATGCGACAATGGAGCCTCAATGTACTAGAAGTTGGGAAGCAGTTGCATGGGGTGAGGGGGTCCAAATCTACCGCCTTCTAGATTACGGGTGCTTGAAGGCGGGACTGCCGACAATTATTTTTTTAAGTGTATGCACCAAATATGCAAATTTACGTTGCTTTCATATTAGAAAGTGGTAAACTACGATTCCCCAGGGCAATTTTCTAACATTTTTTTCAGTAATCAGATATAAATAAAAAAGTGTCAGCCTATAAGAAAATACGATTGCGCAATGCACTTTATACACCTATCAGATTCATTTATGATTCTTGAACGCCTTCACTGTTATATTGTTATATATTCAATAAGAAACATTTTGAATACAAGACTTACTCTAGGGTCGCGGACCGCAACAAATGACACCGAAGCACTTAACATGATGGAAAATTTAAAAGAATTTGCATTCATTTCTTCAACGTCGTGTCTCTTAAAGTTCTCAAGGCAGCGAGTATGCAGATGACTGTCTGCTTGGTCGTAGTGTCGTCTCATCTCTGATGATGGAAACAGCATGTACCTCTGAAAACGTCTACTAGACCACACGGATCAACAACCCAGAAGACAGCCATCTACTTCTTCGACGCAGTTATCCATGAATGGAACGATAAAAAAAGAAGGGTGAAGTACATATTTCGTCTTTTTAATGTTGGTGCGCGTGTTTCTTGTTGGTGAACTCTGTGAATCGACACGGGAGATAAATTCGAAGATTTACGGGCCTCCCTGCCACTTGGGAATACTCCTGGGTTCCAGTAGCGTGCTGTAAGACTATCGTTCTGCGTGCATCAGTAAGATGAGAACAAACATGTCGAAGATCGTCCACATGCACCACGTACGTGCAGAGAGGCAGTAACACGTCAACGTGGGAGAGGATAAATTGTTGTAACAGAGCAATATACCACTCCACACACGAAATGTCGATTGAGACATTTCTAAAGAACAAGAAACTGACAACTGTTGTGTAATCTACAGAGAGAGAGAGAGAGAGAGAGAGAGAGAGAGAGAGAAGCTGTCCCGCTACACGGCATGTAGGCGCTCAGGGGGAGAAGAGGTACAGTTACTGCTCTTCTTAACTTGGCACTAGATAGGGGTGAGTGGTCAGCCCCCCCGGTACCCAGGAGGCTGGGTGGATCCCAGAGCCGGTCTGGACCCGGAGGCTGGAAGAAAAATCCTCTGCCCCTGTCGAGGATCAAATCCTGATCGCCCAGCCCGTAGTCTGTCACTACGCTGACGGAGCTACCCCGGGTCCCGATAGCCTACAATACAGAAGTTCCGTCTACCAGCAAGAACCAGGTCCTTTCAAGATTTCAACTTCATGAAAGATACCTTAAAACTTCATTCGGTAAAACAGGTGAGACCCGTAGAATTCTGTGGCTGTGAAAACAGGGTTTTCCTAAAATTCCTTGCCCCCCCCCCCCCCCCCCCCCCCGATAATCACCAGTCTACCATTGCTTCATATCTATCTATCACTGTCCCCATGTTTGATAGATACTGATAGACGTTTCAGAGGTGCTTACTTCACTAATAGTGGAACCAGCAAAGACATCTAAAACGTCGGTAAACTTCTACCAGAATACAAGGCGCAACAACCCAGAAGACAGCTATCTTCAAACAGCGAAACTGCTTTCGTCATCAAAATATAAATGGAACCTTATAATATACAGATTTAATCTCGGGATGAAGAGTTCACTCGTAAGTCCTGAAAGAGTAACATCTCTACTTCAAAGAGACGGCGAAGGAAGCACAAGACAGCCTCAAGCAGTGACTGCAGTTATAACCTACGATTAACTTTCACTGCTCGGATTCCATAAGTCCAATTAATTTTGCTGGAGTAAAGCTGACATTTCCTGGGAAACTTGTTCAGCGCATTGGGGTGGGGCCTGTTACATTAATCTACATTCCTTCCTACACAGTAAGATTCATTAAAGATATTCGTTCCCTGCCTCAAAGAAACAAAATTAAAATTTCTTAAATATTATTAAGTGAGATTTGAGGTTCCAACAGCGGTGAAGATGTTCATGGTGGTATTTAGTGTAGTCATGTCGTGTGGACTTGTATGTGGGAAGTAACGTTTCGGGGGAACATTCTGCATCCATCTTCAGAGCTGAATACATATGAATGACGATATGATACAAGCCCTAAAGATGGAGGTAGTATGTTCTATAGAAACGCTGGTATCCACGAATCAATTAACACGGCGTTACAACCTAGAAGACTCTCCGAAGTCTCATCGCCCTGATGATGGAGGCAGCAAGGACCTCTGAAACGTCAGTTAACTCCAACCAGATTACACGGCGCAACAACCCAGAAGACGGCCATCTACAATAAAATACAACGGTTCTAGGGCGGTTTTACACTATTATTCTTTCAATTTCAGAGAACCGAATTCCACAAATGTAGACGCATGGGTTCCCAACATACAGGCTTACTGCAATAAGCAAACACGTGCGCACAACAGTTAGTGAGAGAGGAATAGCGCATTTCTTAAAACCCTTATCTTCATGTTTTTTTTCCTGACATCCACACCAGAAGGTTTAAATTTAATTAGGCGTGGAATGTAAAATTTCTGTCAAGTAGCCTGCCTGCCAGTGCTCTGTGTATGAGCTTAGCGTCAGACACATACTTTGCAACTTCGAGTCTTTCAGTTTAACTACGATGACAATGAGAACTGGATTATCAATAACAACACGCGACATGCTTTCAAGGAATTATCGTTTGAGAGCATTATCGAGGTAGAATACACATTTCTAACGAAGGATTATACATAATCCAGGGCTTTCTCTGTCCGAGGCTCTTTGTTAAGACCAAAGTTTTCGTTGGTGTGTCGGTGTGCGGACTCCGAGGTCCTAGCAGACTAGCCCAAAGGCACATCTGCCATAGCTCAATTTAATCACTATCACAAGCACTATTAGACAGATTTTCTTAAAATAAAGTAAATAATTCCAGCATCTTCAGAAGCTGACAACAGTTCATCCTATCAAGCAATGTAAAGTTTTGAGCCATCTTAGGTTACTGTACACTGCATCTTACTCTAGCTGGGTTCGGTTCTCGATGTTACCACGTCTATAATTCTGGGATTTTACGCAGTTTTATCTAAACTGGTATAAGGTGATGGTAGTGTGTTCCAGGATAATAAAATAACTTATAACCGAGGGTAAGACAATGTCCTGCATGGAACAATGACGTAATGATAATTATCAGGGGGAAATCAAATAACTCGTAGAAAAACAATGAGACTATAATCATAAAATTTGCTTTGTAGACGGACTGTCAACTTAACGATTAACACGTAACGAATGAACGAACTAATAGTAAAACTTGCATCAGTGGACGTTCGTCAGTCACAAATCTTACCAGGATTTAACTCGAATCTTAGCGTCTAGCAGCCCCAGTTATGTTATGAAATTCGAACCGACTACCCCGAGAATACAAATCAGCTGAGTTATCGTTAACTAATCTGCAACGCCGACATTTTAACAGCGAGTAACTAATGAATTTACATACACCCTCGGTCAGAACACTAGGTATCGGGATTTGAATCATAACGTCGAGAACATGGGATATACGAGTCTATTACGAAATGTCCCATCATCATTTTTCAATTCTCCCTTTGATGCGTTGTGAAAGAAAACATAATTATGTAATCGTATACCATTAGGAATACAACAGATAAGAACAATAATGGAAAGTGGGATTTGATCATTACAATAATTGGAGCATACTGACAACTGGCATGTGATGCGTGTTAATAACTACAAAATATCAATGATTAATTACTCTGAATACTGTCATTACCATATGACGACGTTAAATCATGACAAACTACGGTTATATCACATTACCAATAACACGACACTGGCTTGTACATTCATTGCATATTAAATATTCCGGGTTCAAAATGGTAGCCCTTAACAAAAACTTGCATTGTGCAATCTGGTCTGCAATAATCTAAATACAACAAAGAAACCAAATCTGAGGTTCTAACAGTGGTGAAGGAATTGATATTGGTATTCCAGGTTTTAACTCCAGATTCCGACGTTTCGGAGGAATATAATGCCCCCGTTTTCAAAGGTGACGTAGAGGCAGTTCATTTCACGTCTTCACGGCGTTAAAACCCAGAATACCAACATCAATGAACAACATAATCACATACCTGCGACGAGGAAGATTCATTGTCACTGCTGTGACATAAACACCGTTCCCTTTAGGACTTCTAGCACTCGCTTTCACTTTAAAAGCCACCACAACGCATCGTCTCAAAACACGTTTGAAGTAGCGCTTAAGTCTCGCGAGCAATTCCTGGCTGCACACCACATACCACATGTCATCCCTAGGAATCCCCAACGTCCCTGCCTTTATAACAGATGCCTCAATAAAGACCTCAGTACGTCTTTAAATGATACGATATATCAGTACACTGATCACAGTGAGACATAAAATCGAAGGATAAACGTCGGACATTTTCAGTTAGCTGATTATATTGGAGTAATACAAAGAGTCTGTTTGGTAATCTGGAGAATCCATCTCATATCAAGACAGAGATTACCATATACCAAACATTCTGCTGAGTATAATAACGTAATTTAATTTGTAATAGGGTTAACTTCGCCCCCAGGAATAAAGACAACATTGAGGGCACTTATCTATCAGTGTCCTTTCTAATATCATTATGTTGCGGACTGTGCCCTAAAGCCAGATACTGCTTTCTCTGACCACATGTAATGAGACCATCTAACAACTGACAGCAGTGTTTATTGCAATAAAAGACATACCAAAAAGGTAGTCATAAAAGTCAGCCTGGCAAACATAAGAGTTACGACGCTATAAAAAATTACTGCCATTGCAAAGAGACGAAAAAGTTTCTTCTTGCATTCTGAGAAACTTTTCCAGCACCAATATTCAGTATGGGGTCTAAAAAATGTTTTTCGGGGGCATAAATTCCTATCCGTGAAAAATAACCAAACCCAGACAGCTACTGTGACATATGCTGAAGTATTATGAAGTTTCAGAGGATAAAATCCTGAATAACAGAATAATTCGACCTGTTACTTTAACTAGCAATACTCCTTGCAGCAAATACAAACAGTGAACAAAGCAGATGATTTCGTAAACGCAATCGATGCTCATACAAGAAAGGGAGCCCCAAGATGTCATACAGCTATTTTTTGAATAACTAACTTACTCAATGAACCAGATTAGCTACGTCTTGAAAAGCTCAGATAGCAAAAACAATTCTCCGCGTTTATGGAACCCTAAAGTTCATCACCGTGTTCGTAAAAGCTCGTCACCGACCTCAATTTTTATTTTCGTGACATATATTTTAATCCTGCCCGTCATCTACGAGTTTCTTCCAATCAGGCTTTCCAATTGAATTGTGTATTCATTTCTAATCTCCCTATGAGTGCTACATGATCCGCCCATATCATCATCCTTGATCATCACTGATCATCCTAGCAATATATGGTAAAAAGAACAAATTACAAATATCCTCATTATCATAACCTCGGTCCTCAGTTGGAGCTTATCATTTGAGTGGTAACAATTACACTCCATTTCTTTGAAATCTGTTTTAATATTATCCTTTCATCGAAACTTTGGCCTCTTCAGGATTCACAGCTAAAATTTGGTAGTTTACGGTCTTCTGGGGCGTACTCTGGTATAAAATGAATGACGTTTCAGAGGTGTTTACTGTCTCCACAATCAGGACGATAAGAGGTAGTAAGCATCTCCGAAACGTCATTCAACTTCCACGAGGCTGTACGCGCAGTGACCCAAAAACCAATAATCTTCATACACGCCGCCGGGAAAACCCCAAATTGTGCTTGATAAATATTTTTCCGTCTCAAATGTAAATCGTTGTTATTTTCGAATTATTTACATAACTCATTCCTCTTTGTCAATGTCTATTTGCAAACTCCTTTTAAAGGGAATGAGACAGTTGTACTGGATACTAATGACACTTCACTCCGTGATACGCATTTAAATGAGCCTATAATACACACCTGAGATATTAAACGCGTTATTTAAATATGTTTCAACAAAAAAGTATCGCCTTTCACGAAACGAATACACAATGAACTACATTTAAAATTAACAGGTCATAAGTTTTCGCTGTAGGAATTTATAACAATGGAAAAATTCATCCTTTGGTCAAACAACAATATAACCATTACAAGTATCATTGATATTTGCTTAGAATCAAAAAAAAAAATTATTCTCACTGTATCAGGACGCGCTCTTTACGTCAAACTACTTGCGATTAAAAAAAACAGATGTTCAACCTAATGAAATAATTTCCCTCCGAGAACAAATGTAGGCATAGGATCTTGGCAAGGCGCACTAAGCAACCACACACGGCTTTCACTACCACCAAGATAAACAAGAGACAAACGGAAACTAAGTGGGAGGACGGCTTTCACTATCGCCGAGGACTCTCCGAGGCAGAATATACTGACGCATGCGCCAAGTCCTTTTTACACAGATAATCCTAAAACTACGAACACTTTGTCTGCAGTTGTGTTGCACCCACGCCACAGACTTCATAATACATCTCTGGATTGGAAAAATGGAACACTCACTGTACAGACGAGACAACTGAACAACTTCGAATGTCAAAACTCAACCAGCGTTTCGGCAATAATTTCCGTTTCCATCTTCAGGACGAATATTTTATGGCTGGGCTTTTTTCAGCGAAAGTGCGGGATGTTATCTTCTTCCTCGCCATTCAACATCACGAAATTAAATTCACCACCTACTGCCTGCTCAATACATCAGACAGCCAAAATGCCAAACCACTGCATATTCACTCTGAAGACGGTAACTGCAATGTTCACCGAAACATTGGATAATTCTTAATACTTGTAGTTCAACCCAGACAGCCAAATTTGTACATTCATCAGTAAAGTATGCAAGTTTCTGCAAGTCAAAGATAGATGTGATTCAAGGTAAAGTTCTCTGTAGGACAGGGTCGGTAATTAATTTTACCCACGGACCAGATGCGAGCACTTCGAAATGATAGCTGGTCTCAGTGTCACAAGAATTATTATGCACAGAATTAATTGTCAAACATCAATTATTCGCGCTGAACAAACTCACGTTATAGATAACTCCTATATATAATACCATATTATCCTTTAAATCGGAAAAAAAACATATTTTAAACTGAATCTTGAGAGATCTCTTACCAAATTTCGCATAGCCAGCTGCAGGCACACTAAATTAAGATAATAAAGACATGTATCAGGGACCCCAACATAAGAATTTTCGAAACAAAAGTCCGAATTTTGGGGAGCCAAGATTACAATAATACGTGTAAGACTTGGGGTTTTCACGGCGGTGGATTCTAAGATGGCTGTCTTCTGGGTTGTAGCGCCATGTAGTCTGGCAGAAGTTTCAACAAACAATCAGCACTGAACTTATCCATATACAGAAAAGGAATGTGCGCTTTGACTAGTAGAAAGTTCAGGGCACTATTGATTGCGTCCACAGCGTCTGCTGGTCACAGTACCACAATATATTCGACGTGTCTGTCGCGCAATGAAAATTGCAGGAAACACTTCTTCTCGTCAGTTATCGTCAGTACTGGCCTGGAGTTTCCATTAACTCATTTATGACAGATGGTGACGTCAGAAAGAGGGAAAGTTTGTCGGTTTTTAAAGCAGTGTTCGGCACTGTTTGCGTCTAGTTACGATACATGTAAAAAATATCTCCAAAACAAATACTTAATACTTTAATTACTTAATGGTTTTAACGTCCACTCAGCTGCACCCGTTAGTAGCGACTGTAGACATGGTTAACAAATCAAAACTAATTTTAAATTAACTAAACATAAGGCTAAATTTTAAAAGTGGCATTTTTCCAACACTATATGTATAACCAAATAATTACATTGCAATTACTAGGTATCTAGGGCCTAATCAATGAAAATATGGTGCTCCAAGATGAGTTGGTGGTTGGCATCTAGGTGGGAAATGCTGTCCCCTGACATTTCAGCTAGCAAATTTTAAGAAACCTTTAGAGAATCACCAAGTTTGAATCTCAGGCAAGGTAACCCACTAACCTTGTTGAAATTTTTCCGTAGTTTTTCCCAGTCTTTTCAGACGGAGCTAGAACTCTGAAACATACGACAGCCTCCATCAAATCGTTACCTACTGAAAACTAACGATCGAATCTCATTCTAAGCTACACAGACATTGTCTTAAAACCTTGTAAGTGTGGAAACGTGTGCAAAGTGCAATCGTATGTGAGTCTTCATGTAAAATGCCCGTCATTTTTGTCCAATCTGAAACAAAACTGGAATGTGTAGAATAAAACTACCCAAAATCAAATTTCAAGAAACGTATTTCAGAAATTTTCGGGATGTTAAGCGGACAAGAATACAGACATGTAAGCATTTCTCAGCTAATAGGCATATTTTTTACAGTTTTTATTAGCAAACGCGCCTAAAAGCTGGATAAAATCATAATGATCCTATGATAATATACCGCTATACGTCAAAATGTTACTGCCACAAAAGCAACTATCAGATTTTAACAGTCGGCCGGATCACAGTAACTAACTTACAACTCTCACTCTTGTCTGCCTTGTAATCACGTCTCTGGGCCCGAAGGCAATAAAGACCAGCGAAATGTAAACATGGAGCCAAGCTCAATTACAAGATTCGCTTTAGAGCTCACTAACTAAACTGGACTGTGTTGACTCGGGCTATCAGCTTCGGCAGGTACTCATCGCCATGAAATTAGGTAGACGAAATCCGAGAGAATGGTAATTTATTTTACAGTAACTTCACTTAAAGAACAGTTTACATACCTGCAGGAAATATATCTTGTTTTGACATACTAGAATAATATTCCGTAATACTGCCAAATGACTTTCAATGATAAAAACCATACCGGTTCAAAAGTTAGAAAACTATGGCAAAGCATATGCGCACAAATGCAGACAGAATACATTTCCCTAAACGAAAAATAATCACTTTCTTATTACTGATAAATGAATCCAACGTAATATTTAGAAATACTATGCATGATGGCATCATCTTTTCACCCATACAGACAGCACACAAAGCTGCCTCTCGACGTATCACAGAACTCTGAGCCATAATTATTCTCATAGCCTACATGATTTGGATGAAAATGTTCTCCAACACAAAGCATATGTAACGTATGTGGAAGTGTAGGGCGAAAGAAAAATTGTCTGAGACGCATTGCATACACACTGCTTACAACTGAGATATAACTGATCCAGAGACAAGAATGTGTGTGTAGTTACTAAAGTAGACCAACGTAACCGCTATTAAACTCAAACAATTTGCATATCGGGCGATAAAAACGTATGTGCACAAACGTATGGCACTGTTCCGGCATTTTCCTCGAGTGGATGAGAAAAACCACGAAAAACCTCAGTCAGGATAGCCGGTCCCTGGGCCGAGATTTGAACCCAGGACCTCCCAAATACGAGGCAGGAGTGCTAACTACTTGACGACGAAGATCGAAAAGACACAACTGGCGAATTAGATATATTTCATGGGAAAAAAAGGGAATCTGTATTATCCTCACTGTTCAGTGACCCTACAAAAAGGCACTAACTCCATGCAACAGAAAGAGGATCTTTCTCCAGAAACTGTTTGTTATTAAGCTGGTCAAAATTTCACCGGCTCTTCTGTAACCTGGGGACCGCGTTCACAAGAACCTGAACCTGACCTTTACCACGAGTCAGTTGAAATCAATCCACAACTTCTACTTGTTTACATTTTAATATTATCCTCCCATCTATACCCATGCCAGAGGTTTGTGTGTAATACATCACCACCCTCTGAATGCTTCCCAGAAACAGCACGACCCTAGACCTTTACTCCTGGTCCTTATTCTTTCTCCGTTTTGGTCGATTCGCCTTTCCGTATAACTAAGCATCCTCCAGCTTAATGTTACTGCGTGACTCTGTGCTGGCCCACTTAATTATCACAAAGACTTGCTTGAATGTCAAAGGCGTTCATCATCAGAGACTACTAGGATGTTCTTTCAGATCCCTCGAGAATTCACACACTTGTTCTTGAATAGGTGCGGTGGTCGACTGCTTTCCATCAAGCAGGAAACGTGCATTCTGTGACCGATATTGATGATAAAATATTCCAGCGTTAACAAAGCTAATCAGCAGTGCTGATAATGACTGTTTTATCGGTTGTGGCACCGTGTAGTCTAGTATTTGTTTAAAAGGTTGTTGCCTTGAAATGTAAAAATGCCTAAAAATACTGTCCTCTATGAAAAACTGTGTGAAAGCTTCTTATTTCTGGCACAAAAATGGATCCTTTGAGCTTAGAATATAAATCGGAGTTAATTTTAAGTACTTTTACGTCACTAGCGATGACTGCATACGTCTGTTTGTGACAGACGTAACTGTGAATGTCTTTATTAAAGCCGTATGAAAATAACACACCAGTAGCAGCTCAAAGGAGGATACATTACATGTTAACGGGTAGCTAAAAAATTGTTAGTCCATTTGAATTACAATTAAATTCGATTTTAAATACACTACAAGTATCATGTTCAAATTAAACATAACAACTCACAATGCGAATTTGTCGGAAGCGAAGACTTGGTCTCACATTGCTTTCACATTATGACATCCACACGGCCCTACGGCTTTGTAAAGTATTTCTCGGAGGATAACGAACAAACTGAAACACCCGTTGTTTAAGTGGATAGCGGTTGAGACATGAGAACTCAGAAATGAGTTCCAGACAGCTAATAAAAACCTTTGAATGTCGACCCTGGAAAGGTTCGCTTTGGAGCTTCTGTAATTAGTTGGACTTCACACGATGACAAAGTCAACTCCTATTCATATTCATATAGCGCTTTATTATCGACCGGTGTGAACAAAATACGGTCCACGAAACTCTCTGACATGTAGCTGTTCTCATCTTCAAGAAAGTTTTAATTATACAGTCTTTTGTTAATTGTTATTATAACATCCAATACACAGTTTACGACACTGGTTCCCAGCCTGTTCTGATTTTTCGATAAATGATATATTATTTGCCTCACAAGGAATAATACTGGTATCAACAATTCGCCACGTCTAAATATCATTATTTTCTATAGGAAAATTCATTGTACTAAATCATATACAAGACATTATCACCCTCACTGAACACTTCCAAATAGAAATGAAAGGCTCTGTTTCGCCTATGCTAGAATACCTTGGAAACGGAAATTATACAGAGTAGGAATTGGGAGAATTTTAACGAAATACCCCAGAATAAAAAAAAATATATAGGGAACTTCACGGTATGAAATAAACAGTGAAATCTAATGCTATGTTGACACAATTCATAAGGTCAAATGGCAATATAATGGAGATAGGATCAAAATATAAGTTGGGGCAGCACAAAACAGCAACATATCATCACTTTAAACAAAAAGCCGTATCTCCACGAGAGCTAATGGGGGTTAAAAGCTTTTCCAACACCTCGGCTACATTTTAGCTACTATCACACGGAAATCTCATTTTCTCACTTTTGAGGAGTTACGAGGTCTTCCTGTGAGCGCGACGATATTGAACCTCAAAAACTCAGGCCTGTATCTTAGTGCGAAAAAATATGCCACACTTTCGAACGCAGAAATGCACTGCGTTCTTGCAGGGATCTGTGCCGGCAGAGGCATTCGTGCATATCTCCGATGACCCCGAAGATAGCTGTCTTCGCGATGTCGCGCCGTGTAGTCTGGTAGACATTAACCGACGTTTCAGAGGAGACTTCGTAGTTTTCCTCTCCGTAATTCCAGGTATATGCTGGAATAGTGCCTTAAATTAAGTCACAGCACCTTCCTTCCACATCCGTTTTTATTCATTATTCACTTATCGTCATGTAAATCGACGCTATACGGCCTGAGATACTAAAAGCGTCATTAAATAAATGACAAACAAATACGCGAAATCCAATGCACGCGCATGGCTCGATATCGGCGCGCTGATGCATTCCTTTCAATCTTCTGGATATCAATCACTGTCACATGAATTGGGTTTTAGTTAAATCCAAGTTCGCAGAGCGAGTATTTTTTCCCGTTCCATCTATGGATAGAAGCCAAATAAATGTAACACTACTAGAAAATTTCGAATTTGAATAACGAACCACTTAAAATAGTTTCAGCGGGCATTAAAACAACCTAAATTAAGATAACCGTACGAATCGTGGCCGTTTTTGAATCAGCAACATCCACACCAATGTTTTGGTTAAATATATGAACCTGAGATAGCCAGAACCGGGCATCAGTCATAAGCCGAATAAGTGATGACTATTCTTTCAGTGCAATGGAGTCCGAATCGTCATCTAAATGTCTGGTAGCTGCCATCTGGGACCTGAAGTCAACCGCGTGTCTGGATACCAGCCACATAAACATGCCATTTTTGCATCCAAGAATCCGAAAATTTTAAGAACAATGAGATTCGGTGTTCTGTTACGAGCCGCATTATATTTTATGTCATATTATTTGGTGGGTGAGCCAGTAGTCACTTTTTCCAAATGGGTTAAAGGGTTCTCTGGCCATGAAGTCATCAAAGAACTGCAGTGCGGCGCACAACTTCAGTATAGCGATATTTTAAAACCGGGAAAGATGTTCAACGGCAGAAGAATTTCGTCTCTGACGTCTGCACTAGGGTAGTACTTCAAAAAGGATATCTAGAAACCAAAACTCTTTCAATTGAAGCAAAAGTCTTCCAACAAAGTACATAATGTCGTGAGAAGTTTCTTGTAAAGATCGATTACTCTGGTCTTTTGGACAGCACTTTCTTCATCAGCCATAGTACGTGGTTTACTTCTGGTACCAACTACACTCCTACAATTCAACTTTTAAACTAAGGAGGCCATTACACATATTTTTACATGCGGCTACGGTAGCAGAACTCGATGTTTCAACATCGCCAATACTAAAAACTGTCAATG
>NW_019060642.1:83812-126247 GCF_000696155.1 Zootermopsis nevadensis | reverse complement strand
CGGTTCCACCCACTCAACATCTTCACAACCTCGTTACCCTCCTCTCATCGACAATACAGAATAGATTTCTTCACTAAAATTATATATTCATTCCATGTGTTCTCACGCAGACGGATGCCCAGCACAAAAACGCAAGTCCTCAAGAAACTCACCCACCCACCCGTCCTTGGACGAGCCTTGAACTTCAGGCATCTGGACTGACAGATAACCCCTTGGAAAACGGAAGAAATACAGGCGCATCAAAATTGAAGGAAAGTTTTTCAGCTCACTCTCTTTTCACGTCGTTTGGGAATATCGATTAATGGATTCTCGACTGAACATACTCCATGGGAGACGAACCAAAATACAGAGGTGTGCCAGCTCTGGCAATGTAATGCCCATGCTATGGGCTCGACATCCGACGATCAATTCACGGCAGAGCACATAATTTATCTTCGAATGTAGCACACCCATCTTCCAAACCAATAGTTACCGCGGTTCCTTCCTCGGAGGTAAGACGGCCGGGGCGTGAATCTAACTACTCACCTCCATCCAGACCAGAAAGTAACACACGCCTGTGTAGCGTAATGCTGAAAACACCAGAGACGCCTATCTCTACCTTTATCAAAGCATTGATTTCACTCTCGCCGAGGCCCAAGAAAGTTTACGATCTCCGAAACCAATGAAAATATCAAATCATGAAACATTTTCCATATGCACAGACGCCATAAATACTGAACCATTAAAACAACCAGAAAAAACTAATATTTCTCACAAAGCCGAAGTTGCCACGGTGGTCTAGCGGTTAGAACGCTGGCCTTGTAACCCTGGGGTCTCGGGTTCGATTCCCGGCGATGCCCGAATTTATAACTTGTGTTGGGCAAGGCCGTGGTCTAGGCAACACGGAGTTTTCCTACGGGGGCTTCCCCGGTTCCTCCGTGGCATCCCAACAATTACTCCATTTACACACAGAAGAAGGCAATGGCAAACCACTTCTGGATCATCTGCCAAGAACGTATATGAACAGGTCCCAGTCCGAGAAAAGGATGGAAGGATCCTGTTCTTATGGACCTGTCCTCAGACAGAACACTAAATAAATAAAATAAAGCCGAAGTGTAAATGTATGTGATGTCATTCTTTAACGTTAGTTAATAGAGCTGAAATAAAATACGACACGATCATCAGGAAGCGGTCAACAGGCACAACGCGTCTGTTCTTGTTGCATTGTCGCACTGGTTTGGAAACACGATAGTGCGTCTACTACTTCCCACTACGAGTTACAATCCCATTCACAGCAAAATCAAGTTCTTATCACGGTCATTAAATTTTTAATCGCGTTCACAACTAAAATTTAAAAAAAACTTCACCATTTTGCTTTGCCATGAATGCCTGTTTGCCCCCATGTAAAAAACTCGTTACAGCCGAGTGGTTACCACTCCGTATTCGGGAGATCGAGGGTTCAAAACTCAGCCGGCAGATCGAACTGCCGAACTCGGGTTTTTTCGTGGTTTTAATCGGTCCCTCTATGCAAATACCGCGATCGTACGTTATGTTGAGCCACGACCGCTTCTTTCCAAATCCGTTGTTATTCATTTATCACCCTGTCACCCGAGGCTACATGGTCGTTAAATGATTCACAAACAAAGGGAACAACTTTAAAAGGGGAAACATTCAACAAGAAAACCACTTTTTTCAACAAAGTACGTAAATTTTTACCAATCTAATATAGTCGCAATGATGTATATGACACGACATTAGTAGTACTCAGTCATGAACGGAGATACGCGTATGTAAAATCACGCTGTTAACTTCAATTTAATAAACGTTATTTCCGACTTATTTCGTTCCACCAATCACGTTTATCTTGTCGCTGTTTGCACTAGAAATGAGTGAGCACGCAATCGGCCATAGTTCAACCATTGTAACATGTAAGTAACGTATGACCATCACAATTCTAAGATAACTTGCCTTGTTAATATCAGTTAAATTCCTATGTCTGTATTTCAAACATCATGCTCTGAACATTCTTAAGGAACTGGGCCTGCAGTATGCAATTCGAGACATAGTAATAACACAACTGATCCCAAAGGTTCGAAGTGATCCTTAGCCACTTCACAACCTGTCTCTCTCGGATAAATGCTAACGTTATAATCCCATTCCTTTTCGTCCTTGCAAGTGTCCGTTTTCTTACCAAAATTCTGTATGCACTACTCATGCCCTCTGTTCCTGACACAGAAGTAGCCAGTCACATTTCTAATAATGCTAGGTGACCTGAAAAATCACGAAGTTCATAGTCAATGCTCATCCCTGGACAATGATAACGTGACTCATCCCAACGTGATTACGTCATCTAAGTGACGTCATAATGGAGCTCCCACTCGGGTTATAACTGGGGATGGGAATAAATGACAAAAGCTCTTCACTTCCCCCTCCTGGACCACGACTGTGCAAAGAAACAAAATCTTCGATCCGAAGCTCATGAATACAACAATAATATAAACATTTATCAACTGTTGCTAAAACCTGATGTTAACACAACAGAACGTTATTACTATTCACTGTAATCTTTTTTAAAAAGTTGGTATGTATTGTATTAAATTTTATATAAAATATTTTCTGAAATAAGTAAATCTTTAAAAATGTTAGTAGTGTATATCTGTAAATAACCTTACATATTTGTTAAATTTCTGTGTTTTTCTTCAATTTTTTGTGGATTATCTGTAAAAAAATATATTTTCCAACCAACTTGGATAATCAGGAGTCTACTGTACTGTGCTATCAAAGAGACCTCACAGTTCGATATTACTACTGTACACTCTGCATTGTATTCCACAATGTCAATACACGTGATTAAACAGTAAATGAACACTACCAACCCTCTGGTGTATATCAGCACCAAGATTCATTGCTAATACAAACAAGTGTTGTCACAATTCACAATCTTATATATTATTTTTATAAGGACGAAATCTAAAGAATAACGTGAAACCCAGCTTTCCTTATATAATCATGAAAGAAGGTTAAACTGGCTACAGTTCTATGTCTAGCATCCTGTACAAGATGTACCATGTATTATTTCCTCATAAGAGCATCATATAATACCTATGAAAGTCATTCATCCAATAGAGGTAGGAAATTTGCAAAGGTAAGGGATATCACAAAAAGAAAAAAAAGAATACTCATTTCCTCTGTTGGCTGTCATGATCATAAATGTGTAATTAAAAAACTATTTGTCACTTGCAGCCAGCTGAACACTGAAGAACCAAATTCTGAAATTCTGAAATATGCAACTAAGACAGCATTTAAACAGTAATTATTCTTGAAAAACTACACAAAACTGCCGACTCTAGAGGTCAATGGCATGTGACATTGCTTGTCACAAGTCTGCATGATAATCACATGAATACTGTTGATCACAAACAGTACAAGGATGAGGAGATACCCTGTGATAGGCAGGCCTCTAATGTTCACACAGAACCTCATAAAAATTAGTCAATTACTCTCTTACAATACTAAAATTTGCATTTGAATCAGAGGATAGATAATGTGTAGTTCCAAAGGAGGTACTATTACAGGTTGCTCTAAGCATACTTTTCAAAAGATTAGCTAATGGTTACAGTGAAAGTGTCACTTCGGTGGCCACCCCTTTTACTTACTTACATACAAAGGTACTTTTCACACTTCTACTCATTCATGACAAACTTGTAGTTATCCTATTGCCAGCAAGTTTAATTTTGAGTATTTCATTAGATTATAATATTGATGCAGGGTCTCACAAACCAAACTGGTACTGATTCCTCTTTACAACATGGCCTACTCCTGCAGGACATCTATGCTTAACAAACAGTAATAACTAAAAGACATGAGAAACATCCCTGAAACACAAAATTAGCCCTTTGTCCTCACCTTTAAACTTAACTTCCACAATGTGTAACCAACTTTTCATGCACAAGCATAGATCTTCAGTTTGCACCAGTTGTTAACAAGAAATTGTCACTTTGCCTTTTATCTGTATGTCACTGGCCACATTTATAACAAGAAAACTAAATAAATTTACATCATAAATTAGTACAACACAACTTCCACCCAACAAAATCTGCCATTTCTCACATGACCAACACTGATATAATAAATGGGGCTGTGAACAAATATATATATTGTTTTCACGTTGGTTTCCTGCAAGTATTCAATGTGACCAACACTGTCCTTTCTCAAAGTGTTTGCAGGTGGCAGAAATCTCTTGCACAGTATGTGATGATATAAATGGAAGGTGGCATCTGCAACTAGTATTATTGAGTATGCTATAAAATGATGAGACAAGAAACAGAAGATAATTACACCCTATTATATAACATGTAATTCCTGCTATCGAAGTGGTTAAAACGACGCATTGCTTTTAGTATTAAGAAATGTTTTAAGCTATTTCCTAAGAATTGCGAAACAAAATTATTCTCATATGTTGGTACACATGTTTCTTGTCAATCAATTCGAAAGTTGAATTGGTCGAAATCAAACATGAGATGTCGGGTTTAACCTTCAAATCGAGTTCATAGAATATGAAGACGTCTCTATTTAAGCGATGCTTAAAAAGTCTAAAATCATTCCTGTTGGGAAACGGTTATTGAATATTGCTATATTTTAATGTAAATGGTTCTTTTCTGACAATATTTCAGTATTGTACAAAAGTTTCAGTTTATATTGGGCAATGTGGATATTTGGTTACGGGTCTTTGATGTGGAAAGCTGATTTCCCTTACAGACACGGATTAATTGGATACATTAAAGGTTACATGCGACGCTTTTGGCAAGCTAGTGAAGACCATAGAGGGGTCCCAGGAAAGGTAAGGGTAGGTTAAAAATCATAGCGACTTTTGTACTTATGTCTGGATGTGCCATTTCATTCAGCTAGTAAGCTATATTGTTTAAAATAATTAATTCTATGAAAGGGAAATGTTATTGTGTATTAAAATTCAGAAAAGAAGCTATTCTGTTTAACATAATTCAGTACCTGTGTAAAGGTTACGAGTCAAAATTTATACAAGTCTTGCACAGGTCAGCTGTAAGAATTTATTATCAACATCATTTATGAATTTGTGGATTGTGGCCTAGGTTGTGATGCCACCGCAGGTAATCAGGATAAAACTATATGGTTTTATAACCCAAAACACTACCATCAACATTTCATTGTCATAAAAACCCAAACTCCCATATTCATGTTAAATATATCCACAATATTTTTCAGCCTGGACGTGTGGTTACAATTTTGCCATCCTCCGATCCTGAAGTAAGTACCTTCAAATTATTTCCATTTACATATTAACTGAGAATTTCTTTAAAACTTTACCTTTTTTTCCCTTGGAATGTCTAACATGGAAATTTTCTGTGATATTCTGTAATATAGTTACACATTTTCAAAGACCACCCATTCTCTCAGCCTGTTTTCTGTTACTACCTAAAGCTTTTGGTTGAATACATTTTGATTTCTGAATTTAGTTACGTATGTTCGAAAGTGTTAATTCATATTGTACAATGTAGATAAGAAGATTGTTAAATTCAATTAAATATGAAACAAGAAATGCAATAGATATTTAATCTAAATTGTACTTCTACTGTTTTAAATGATAGTCACTTCTTCATGTACTCAAGTCATTTTGTTTTGAATCATGTTCTTACATTTTTTCAGGCCGAAGTTTGGGGTGTTGCATATGAGATAGCTGCAGAGGATGAAGAATTTGTTACAAAACAGCTTGATATACGAGAAAAAAATGGATATAATAAAGTAACTGACAAATTTTATCCTTCTGACCCTGAAAACAATAAATTGGGAAAACACTTTCATGATTGTTCAAAGTGTTCACAACTTCCTCATGAACCTTTTGATCTTGTGATTTATGTTGGTACAGAAGATAATGAGTATTTTGCAGGTGCTGCAGATATAGAAAGTATTGCACAGCAGATTGTTGGTTCTGTGGGTCCAAGTGGGACCAATATAGAGTATCTGTATAAATTGGCATCTGCTATGCGCCTTCTTGCTCCAGGCGTTCAAGATGAGCACCTGTTTGCTCTGGAGGAAGCTGTACGACATTTGGAAAATCAAGTACTAACATAAATGTCATATGTGATATCTACAAACTGTTTAGTGTGTTAAAGCTATTACTGTAAAGTTTAGAAGACAAAACTGGTGTACTTTAATTCTTTTAAATTTAGGTGCTTTGCAAAATTGATTTTATGGTACCCTTTAGAGAAATATATTTTTATGCACTGTTATATATATGAATATGCAATAAAATTTTATTGTGTGTCAATTATATGGTATGATATCAAGGTAGATGAACATCTTGCATTACAGCAGCAATACAGATTTGAAAACAATGGCCACATTCCAAATACAAATTTCAGGTTTCCTAATGCTTTCTAACCCCTATTGGAAAGTATATTCCAGAACTATTGTATAATAGGCATGGAATGAAATAGGATGCAGGATACAGGCTACTCTTTGGGTTGATTACTTTATATTTTATCCCCAGTCTCATGAAATAATAAATAGTATTAAGTAATGAGCAATGATGAAAGAACAAATACCCTAATAATCTTGCTTGTTTGTCTGCATCATTCTGAAGAAATTTCAAATTAACATATCAAGCAAGAATAAAGCTTATGTGATATTATCACATAATAGGACTTAACTGATATTTTACTACTTATACGAACTTCTGTCCTTTGATCAACTGCATATTTTTCCAGTAAAATTACAGTTGAACTTACTAGGATGCAGACATGAGATCAAATCTTATTAATATATGGATTGATCTAGATACTATCATACTTTTTTCCCAGTTCTAGCCTTGTACTCATGTATTTATTATCCAACAAATGGAAAATGACCTAACAATAACGAACACATTACGTGAAAGGTGTCTTGTAACATCTTTCACAAACAATATTCTTTCATTGACAAAAATAACAACAAATCATTATCAGAATGAAGAGATGCACTAAAGTAAATACACTGAGAACTCATTCCATTAACTGGACTGACTGGAGAAAATTACTGAAAACTACTGGTACAATTATATTGTTGCAGATTTTACACATTTTATTTTACAAGGTTCAAGCTTTATGTGATTCTTGTTTGCCATCTCAGAAATCTTCTGTATAGCTGAAATATTCATTCCACGCAAACCCAGCTAAAGAAACGAGTCCTCGACCAAGAAATATGCAAGTAACCTTGTCATGGGAACAATGTTAATAGCTTTCATAACCAAACTGTTTTTCTTTTTCAAAATTAAGTATGAAATAGCTGCTATACATTTTACAAACAGAGCAACAATAAACATATGGATATGAACAATAAACCACACCTTCATTACTTCATAGGTATGGCATTCTACAAAACATTCTATTGCACGTCATACTTTGAGCCAACATCAACATATTGAACAAAAAATTATCATCATCATTTTTTAAAAATATTTTAAAAAAATCACATGTGGTAAGCTTGTGAAACTGATCTCATTTTTAACAGAGGAATTAATCTTACATCCTAAAGTTTAAAACAAGATGTGATAAAAAGTGGAAACTTTTGGTATAGCATCTGAACAATTAAAATCAAACATCTTTGCTCCTAAATTCAAAATTATGACCTATTTGGTGATTTCAAATACTATACACTGTCATCTTCATAAACTTACACTGTATTTCATACAATGTTTGAAAATTGTTTTTGGCTCTATTTTGGATTTATAAAGTTTCAATTTGAAGATATATACTAGAGGATCTGTACTGATCCCTTACAAATTATGGTACAGTACAGGATACTGTTACCAGAATACGGTCAGTGCTTTTAAACAATTATAAAACTCTACTTCCTGTTGCGTATGTCACAGTTACAACAACAAACTCCATATTCATAGTTTTTCTTAGTTAAACTTCACAGCTTAAGAAAATTTTAATATTCGTAAAACCAACAATACCGAATTAACATCTTGGGAATCAGTGCACCTTAGAATGTAGATTTTGGTTTTCAAAGATTCATTTAACTGATCGCTTTAAAAGTTGTGCGGAAACAAAACTTATATCTCGACGGTTCCCTCGCACAAAAAAGAAATGCGAAATATGAAAATCTAATCATTCTCTGTGCGTTGTGAAATAATTTGCAGTCGACACACCATAATTATTTCACGTGTACACGTGTGATTATACGCTGTATAATATCACTGTTCGCTTTATACAAGTCAGGTCACAGTATTCACGTACTGCGATCAATGCCCATCGAATAAACCAGCAGTAAACTTTCACACCTAAATGGAGCTGAAAGTGATTCTATATACAGGATGTGTGGTGACATTTGTGGCGGTCTCTTCTGAACCCGGAGTCACGTTTGTTGAAATTTTATGGGCGTTATCATAAAATCTTTTGACATCTGTAAGATCTGAGGTTTTCACAGTGGTGAGTATGAAGATTTCTGTCTTCTGGGTTGTTGCGCCGTGTAGTCTGGTCGATGTTTACCAACGTTTCAGAGGTCATACTGCCTCCGTCATCAGGGCGAGTCATCATTGGTTAACATCGACCAGACTACACAGCGCAACAACCCAGAAGACAGAAATCTTCTAACCTTTTGACATTTATTTCAGGTAACTGCCATGTTTGCCGTAGATGTCTTGAGCGCCGCACAAGCAATGAACGGATAGATTAATCAAAACAATTTTAAAGCTGTATGCCATTCTTTACGCACTCTGTGTCGATTGTGATTTTAGACGCTTCTCCTGTTTGACTGATAAGAAGGAGTTCAGTTAACATTTAGCATTGAACAATGACAGTAATTTTGATAAAATGTTCTGTTTAAAACAGCACCGAAAATCTTGAAATGGCAGATATCAGTATTACGCTATACATTTCAACAGCCCATCACAGAAATATATATATTTTATAACTTACGATCTCACAAAATGTTCCCTTTCTCCCAAAATGGGATTGAGGATATCCTTGTGGGTTTAAAAAGAATTTGTTTTTGAACTCTAAAATTATTATATACTACGCCCCTCAAGCAAATCATTCTTATGTGATATAAAAGTTGTTTGCCGATCCATATTTAAATGCTTGTTTGATTTTAATAAACGATCGGATTTTCTGTTAACATATGTCGAGTGGAATGCATATGCACTCCCCACTTAATGGTACCTGCACCTTGTCGTGGTGGTGGGGCTTGAGTACCTCAGTGACCCCAAGAGCTACTGGTAGGGCCTCCCTAGCCAGATTGGTCGAGGGGGAGAGGTCAGACTAAGACAGGTACCCTGGCCCTCCAGGTTGGGGGTTGGTCGCAAGGCTAACAACCTTGCACCGTAAAAAGGAAGATGTTTCGAAACCTCAACCTTGAACACAATAGGACTGAATGGAAGAGAATTGAGGAGGCCATGGACCGAACACGGACCGGAGAGCCATAGAAGAAGAAGAATGTATATGCACTTCAAGAAGAACAAAAACATTAATATGCTCCTGCATTTTCTGTTTTCGTCAACTAGTTTCAATAAATGAAAAATCTGGTCTTAAGGACGTGTGGTACACTAAATCTGACGATATATATTTTACGATGAAAGTGTCATATCTTCCTTACTTACTTAAAATGTAATTAAGTACATTACTGCCCATTCAAACTGCACATCAGTGGGAAACAGTTTTTCAGACAAATATCACCTAAGAAAATATTTAGAGTGTAGATGCAGGTTACTTTATATACATCCTTCAAGTCGTCCCACTGGTTACGTGCTCGAATAACCACCTGTGCGGTTTCTTCCAACGAATCTTTTGAATAAGCAGGGGACAGAAATCTGTTCTGTTGCAGAAGGTTGTTTCGTCCACCGTTCATACCAGTTAAGTCATCGCGTATTCGCCTGCTCATACTACGACGCAGTGGAATACCAGTTTGCAGAGTTTTTTAAAGCCTCTGGGTAGACTGTCGCTGTGGCTGTCACCGTCTTGTTAGTCGCGGGGTGATACAAATGAAATCCTGCCCCTGCAGCAGAATGGTGGTAGAACTGCGACTGGTCGAGGGACGTTGTAGCAGCGTATGCCGCGGCTGCATCCAGCGCGCTAGGATGCATGGCTGAATATACTTGGGGTTTCAGAGGCAGAGGTTGTGCAGGAGTGCCATCAGTTCCTCCACCGCCACCACTTAGATACTGATGCCTTAACACATCTGAGTACGCGGGACTATCGAAAGCACCTCCAGAGTGGAGCTGCTGCTGGTGCTTATCCCTAGGGGACACAGAAGAAGGGGGCGTCATGGCTGAGTGGTAGTCCACAGAGTATCCTGTCGTGGAATAGGAAGAAACTAAGCTGCTGAATGCATCAGCCCCTCCATTCACTAAGCCTGCACCGGACTTCTGGTTGTGTGACAACACAAACTGGTGGTCCCCGTAAGTGGAGGAGCCTTCGCTGCCTGGAGGTGTGGGAAGTGGGCCGACTTGGTTCACATCTCCTGCGTAGTAAGACGTGCCTCCTCGTCCTGTCGACGACGGCATGCCCGACGTCGCGGCGTGCACGTTTGCTCGGATCACGCTCTCCCGATTCGCGTACAGCTGTCTGAGGAGGGCTGATGCTGGGAGCGGCGCTGAAGATCCTTGCGAGTGCTGCAGTTGCTGGTGGTGATTCAGATGATTCAGGTGATGATGATGTGCTCCTATCCACTGGATAGTGCTTCGTTGTTGCTGCTGTTTCAATAAAGCATCTGTACTAAAGTCTGTGGGTTGATGCTGCAGTGATAAGGGTGGTGATGAAGCGGTGGCCCCCTTGCCGAGGGACACTGAAGGTAGATGTTTCGACATGGCGTGCTCCAGATCTTTCACGGACGTGCCGCCCCCACCACCATCAGTATCATCATGCTGGACCGAAGGTTTGGGACTCACGCAGTTGGGTTCGGCAGTAATGACGAGGCCTCCTCCAGAAGAGGATGCAATGCCTGGAGGCGCTGCTGGAACACAGGAAGATGTCGTTGAGGAATGGCACGAAGACGATGCTGGACTGAGGACGGTGCTCCGATGCGCCTGGTGATGCAGAAGAGTCTTTCCTCCCCGTCCAGTTGACGGCTCGTCATCTTCGTCATCATCTTCGTCCGAGCTGCAGCAGCTACTGTCTTCTTCCTGCTGGGTGAGCTTACGTTTCTGTGCGCGTCTCGATGCTGACAGATCCTTCTCAATTGATGTAATCTTCTTGAGTGCTCGGATACTGAGCCCTCCTGCCAGCTGCAACATATGAGAATTGAACACAATAAACCGCGTTCTTTTGTTGCTGGAAGTGGTGGTAGACTAAATCTGAAGTTATAAAACTGGTGCTGTCGGTAAGGCACAGTTTTCTTGTCATATCGTACGGCGTTCAATATATATTTAAACGTACAAATGGCCTTACATGAGTGTGATCCACATTCGCTGCCACCGCCTGAGACGTCATCTGTGCGGCAGAACCTTGCAGCTGCGTGACGTGGTCGAGATGGCCTCGACCGCCTCGCCCTCCATGCTGGTCACCAGGGCCCTCGGAGGAACCATCATCCAGATCTGGCGGGGACCGATGGGGGTCCTGCTGTTGGTTGGGTGGCCCTCCACTACTCCGACCTTTAGGGTAGAAGCAAAGCTGTGTTCGAATTCAGCCACCAAGAAGTTCTGGGATGAACTTGTAAAGCCCATTTCTGCCTATTGCTGCAATTTTGATGATGTAGCAGGGACTTTAAATTAGGAATTATAAAATTTAGAAACCCATATTCACTAGTACTTATCACGATTTCGTTAAATTTGACACATTAACTTCAAAGATTCGCAGGATCGTTCATCGCCAGATGTGTAAAGCATAATTGTTAACGTATAAAAGAAATTGGTTTCTTGCTATGGTCAGACTTACAGTTAGGCCTTTTATGTTCCACTCGATCAGATTATCGAGAAAAGACCCAATGATGCATTTGCAATTTTTATGTATTATTTATTTTATGGCTTCTGACATTTGGAAGAAGAAAGACATGGAATTAAAATAATACGGAATAATCGATCTGAAATCCAATGGAATCACGTATTTCAACTAGTCTGCCACCTGTAGAGGGCGTATGGGCGAAGTCACTGACGTCATCTCTTTCGTAGGTATTGATTTATGAAAAGGAGGTGGTTTCTACTTAGTGCCCACGCTTTACCGCTAGATAGCACAACCACTCTTCTATATTAAGTTCTGTTTGCAGTAATCTGTCAAAAGATGGTTCTGCAATAAACTTTAGCATGAAGAAAATTAAAAAAAGGAAGAATACATTTCGTTGGGATGGTGTTTGTAGCTCCCATTAACTGAGCCTCTCACGAAGTATGTGCCAAAACTGCGGGTGTTTAAAGTTGTGAGATGGAAGGGCAGGCAGGAGAAAAATACAGGGAATGAATCAAGTAAAGATGCAGGGATAAAGATAAAATAATTCTCCTTTTGTATTATTTTACAATATTACTGGGTCGAAGTCGCCGTAATTTAAATACGAGCCTGAAAAATCCCAGAGAAATACAATGTACACTACTCAGGCATAAAGAACGAAAGAGAGGACGCATATATAATTTTCCCACTTGAATGTTTAATTTTACGTCTAAAAACGTGTTACATCTTTTAGACTGACCCGCACAACACATGTGTTGCGAACTTTGCCGATTACTCACGGCGATTCTGTTATTTCGCACTAGTTTATTCAGCCAGATTACGTTCTGCTTTCAAAACGAAGCTTCTCCCACTCACCAGAAACTTAGAGTACGTAAATTATTACGCTAAACTGACTGTTAAGTTCTGGCCTACTTAACGCATCAAATTCTTCGTACATCCTACAAGCTATTTAATAACCCACAGCCAGATATTCGTCTGGGTGTTTGCCTGTTATTTTCTTCTCTTTCTTTCAGGTTTCAGACTTATCACCGTTTCCTTTACCAACGCTGTGTCTTTTCTCCCCATCCGAGCTACATATTAAACCCAAACGAAGACATTCCTTCTTGTTTAACGTCATAAATTACTGTCTTGGAGCCATACATTTTTATGTTCAAATCAGCACTGATTGTACTCACCACCACGGTCAGCTCCCGGAGACCCATTTTCAGGATCGTTGCCTCCAGTCTCCTCCCTCTTAACGGTCTGCACACTGTCCTCTAGCTGACAGCAATCCATGATCAAGTTCTCGTATTCCCGCCCGCTGAAAATACCACAGCGCCATCTTAATACTCGATTAAGCACGCACTACATTTTTGTGTGCGACAAATCTTCCGATGAAGTTCACTGGTTACGTGGCGAGATTTTTTTCCGAGCGCCCCACTAAATAGAGAATTTCACGCCAGGAATGCGCACGAAACAACGGAAGTTTCATTTTAAGCGTGTTTAGGCTTCAGATTTGTTTGTTCCACTAGCAGCACCGGTCTCCGCGGACCGCTTGACGGAAGGAAAGCCCGATTCTTCCGCCAGACAGATACACCTCCTAGCGGGACGCTCAGAAATTATCTCACTGTATTTTTAGCGACGGTGAAGTTATTCATGTGAATCAATTCCACGTCACAAAGACGTTGAGGGAAGACTGGAGAAATGCGACATTGCAGTGGCTCTTAGAGGTGAGTTATTAGGCTAACGCCACAGTTGTTTTAGCGGGAAACTATTTACACTACCGAAGCTCTCGAAAGCGCCTATAAAAGACGGCGTACCTGATGACGTAGTTTACGCAGATGATGTTCTGCTCCTCGGCATTTTTGGAGTTACAGACGACAGTGGCGCATGTCTGTACCCATGTATATCCACCGTTCTTGTTCATAACTCGGTAATACTGAGTCATGACCTGCCCCTTGTTGATCACTGCAGAGGAAAACGCATTGTTAGATTCAACTGAAATGAATTTGAGTCTCAAATATTGAATACAATACACAAATCAATAAACATTTAGTCACCAGTACATGTTTTATGCAATCAGACACGCTTGCAAAATATTCTAAAATAAGAATATGACAAACTTAATGACGCAGTACAAATCTTAATGTAAGTTGATAGGACGTTAATAAACCACTAAAAGTTTCTGTTCTAGCAAACTTCAGAAAGCTTTGACGTTTTCGCAGCGGAGAGTATGAAGATTTCTGTCTTCTGGGTTGTTGTGCTGTGTAGTCTGGTCGATGTCAACCAACGTTTCAGAGGTCATACTGCCTCCGTCATCAGGGCGATTCTTAGTATGAAGATTTCTGTCTTCTAGGTTGTTGCGCTGTGTAGTCTGGTCGATGTCAACCAACGTTTCAGAGGTCATACTGCCTCCATCATCAGGGCGACAACCCAGAAGACAGAAATCTTCAATAATAGCATGTTCACAAGATTAAGGACGTTTGTATCAGTAGCAGCCACACAGGAGAAGCGAGATTAACGGACAAATCTTGAGGGAAACTTGAAAATACCTTTGTCGTTGCAATCCTTTGTTTTGCTTTTCGTTACTATCTTGTCTTGTCTCGTTAAGTCTTACAAGAAGAGGTTGGGACAATATGGGAGGTAGAAGAGGGGGGTATCAGAAAAAGGAGTGAAGGACAAAGAGGTAGACCTCAAAAGAAGACAAAATGGGAGAGAGAGAGTGTATGAGAAAAGTAAAATTTTTGGAATGACGCTTTATAAGAGAACCGAAGACAAAATTCAGAACGTGATGCAAGGCAAATGAGAGAGAGAGAAAGAGAGTGAGAGGAGGGTGTAGAGGGGAGGTTTTGGAGACAGAAAGGGACGTTACAACCAACTTGAGATGTGCCGCACATCCGGAGACAGGACGCAACGTGAATACTCAAAACCCTATCCTCCCACCCCAGCTAGACGACAAGTCTCTACACAGAGTAGCACCAACAATTCAATAGTCCTCGTTTCGTCGGCAGGTTGAAGAGAACAGTGGCGTTACGTGCACTGTCCTTACCAATCCGGCAACTTAATGTCCACGCTGGCCTTCCTCTGGGTCTGGTAGGTCTTAAGCTATCCTCCACCATTTATTTGCGTCCACCGTCCACAACAGATTTCCACATCTCAGTAATCGCAACTTTAATATCGATCTCGAAGTTCCTCGCGTATTTTGGTACATAATTTATTTAGTCTAATTACTTACATCAGTTAAGAGCCTTAATTAAGCAAAATAATACAAGTAATACCATACGATAAATGTACAACAAATCTTGATTACGTGTTTATGAACTAGAATTCATAAACACTAAACCGGGTTCGAAACCCAGGAAACCCGACGCCACTGGCACATCCCGCGCGAACCAAAGAGACTGAAGCTATCAAACTGTGTTACAGAACAGGAGGAGGGAAAGAAAAGTGTGCAAGGGCGGGCAGTGGGTGAAAATCCTCGTAACAAAGGCTCTGAAAATAGCAGCAAAGCAGCGCTTAAAAATTCCCTGGTGACAACCAACGTGAGAATTTTTATACTTCCAGCATCCACTCGGGAGCCTATTTATCTACAACGCGGAGGTTTCTGGAGGCCAAATACAACGTAATAGTCTACGCAGGTAGAAAAGTTACAGACGAATCCAAACTATATTAATAATAGAAAAGTCGATAATTATTTCTATATTTTACAGAACATTAAGAAATTGGTTGCCATGTTTGTAAAAAAAACACGTCAGTTGATTCCAGTTCAATACTTAACATTCTATTTCCCGAAGACGTATTTTAAAATCTACGTCCAGGTCTCTTCCATTAATATTTTCCGAACAAATCTTTGCGTACAAAAACTAATATTTACGCAATGTCGCAGCGGGAAATAATACATTAAAAGGTAACCACTGCTCTTGTGACTTGCAGCTTCGTAACATGACTTGGGAATCCCGACGTATCGCAGAGCACAGCCATTAAATAAAATAGTAAGCCTCAGCAAGTGCAGAAAAACGTATCGCTGTCAGTTCTTCCTTCCAGTGGCCTTGGCAACGCGACTGTCGGCCAACGTCTTTTCCAAATAGAACGATGATTCACGGGAACACGATAACGCCACTTTAATAGCGTTAGATATATTACCAAGAAGGATAATTATTTAGTGAAGTGACTTACGGTCGACATGAGATTTTCGGAGTTTGTTAGCGTCTTCGCCATGGCACAGGGCGTACAAATTCTTCCCGGTCAACTCCTCAGCAGAGTAATCTAGAAGTTCCGACACTCTGAAACATTCACATAGGGAATTCGTCTAAACGGGCGTTGCAGTCAGATTCAAAAACACGCTTCAGGGCACAAAGTAAATAAACTGGAAAACAGATATAACGGAAGACAAAAAAGGAAGCAACTAAGGAAAAACACAAAAGGAAAGGAAAATAAAGGGTGAACTCTTGGAAAAAAATATGCACGGATATTAATGTCCACACGCAAACAGAGAGATAACATCGAAACTCCTTGAAACCTGCACAATGCATTTAGATAACGTTAGATGGCAGCAGTATCGGCTTTACCTGGGCTCGCAGTGTGCTATCCGGAAGTCGAAGTTGATACGGGTAACAAACATGTCGGACTCGAGGCGTATCTCGTGGACACTTGGTGGGGGAAGTGCCATGGCGATGGCCACCATACCCAGCAATGGCGGCGACGATTTGCGGGTGTGTGAGAAGGTGTACTGGGGTCGTAGTCTGCAAAGGACGAGCACTACCTGCAAACACAGCCATCTTGTGAAAGTGCGAAAATTGTAGATCACGAAAAACTTTGCCTCACCGGTCGAAGGAAGGAGAAAAGAAAGAGACTGAAATGAAAATAAAATATTCGGAGAGTAGGAAAACGTAACAGAGTTATTCCAAGTTTAAGACTTCTCACCGACAATATATTTTCATTAATATTTCAATACACCAAGAACATACATAACACAGAGTTCAGAGCATGGGAAGGGTTAAATAACACAACAATTCGCAATAACAAATGTATCCAAAGTATACAAAGGACAAAGATACTGAACACCCAGGAGTCAACAATGAGAAATTAAAATTAGAACAAACTAATGGATACAGAATGAATTGTTTTGGGCGCAATTATCATTTGGAGTCTGAAGCAAAAATTTTGCAGTTCGAAGTACAAAAATGGGAACACAGGAACTCTGAAATATTTCTATAATTCAATTATTCGGAAAATTAAAGAAACTCGACAGTTTATGACTGTCACCAACGAAGCTAAGAGAATAAACTAATTAATTACATCCCTGTTTGCGATCTGTTTTAATAGCAACGTCTCTTTATATTCTGGTATTTCATATGACCCCCTTCTGAAAGGTTTTTCAATAAAAGTCATATTCTTTTCTTATATCTTCCAATCGAGTATCTTCTTCGTTTAACTTTCGAAATTACGATGCCCGCCAATACAGTTTCCTCCATTTACGTGTCGATAATCTCTGGTATCCTTCGAAGTTTTATTCTTTTTAAATATCCACAGAGAGAGAACCCTAAGTTCCTTCCAGTCAACATCGGTAAAATGCTTTAGATTTAACAAATAAATTCAACCCTTTTACAGACACTTGAAATCTACGGTCATTTTATTGGAAAATAATTCACCGCCTGTTGTGTTCTGGCCGACTCGGAAGCCCTGCCGTCAATCCAACATAAGTAAGAACTGTGCACGTAGGTTAATGGGCAATCCAGGCTCGCGGCACGTGTCAGCCATAAAACCCGAAGTACCTAAACAACAAACAAGGGCCTCTCACTATGGGAGACAGGATAATCTGTCTCAATACTCGGTCATGCGTGTCCATTAAAGGGAAACGCTGTAATGAAGATATCTAGTTGCAATTAAAGGAAGCGATGCTTATAACGGCAAAGGACAAAGGACGAAAAACAGGTAACTGCAGTCCCACCATGAAGAACTTTTATGATTCGGTAAGGTACAACAAAATCATCTCCTAAGTAAGTGTCGAACGTGATTGACGATATACAAAAGAACAAAAGAGCAACGTTTTTGTTTTCAGTCAAAAAATCTTTTGTTCGTTATGAGCGCCCTCTGTAGCTTCATTTGTTGTCACGCGTACCGCGAGAGGTTAGACCTTTCGATACCCTTCCTTGCAACTGTTTTGGTGAATGGGCCTTTCCACTTTATCGCTTATATGACTCATAAAAGAACGAAAATCTAACAGAACAATCCACTTCGGCATTCAACGACTTGCGTACTGTTACCGAAATAAGAGCATGCGCTGTACTGCGAGAAGATGAGGTCAGCATGTCCCTCAAGACGTCTAAGAACACAATACTTTTGAATTCTACAAGAAGAAAACTGACGTGTTCCATCAGAGCTTGTGACTCACAACAAACGAAGTCTATTAAGAAAAAAAGACTTTGTGAGAATTTAGAAATTAGAAAATACGTTATTATTTATAAAACTTCGGAGAAAGACAGAGGTCACCGTTACAGGTGTATACCTTCATAAAAAACAGAGCAAAATTCTTGATATTTATATTTTCATACCTGTACATGAGGTCCTTATACTGTCGCTTATCATTAAGTTCTGTTCTACCGATTTATTTTTTACAATTTTTTATTTAAAGCATTCAATTTGTATCGAACATACCCGATAACCAGAAGACTTGAAGTGGCAACCTCTCTTGGTAAGCGTCGACTTCATACGCACACAGAAAGCTCGATCCAAGCCCTTGTACGCTGAATTGCTATTCAGACACATCAGAGTCGCCACTGTTGAAGAGAAACAACATGGAAATAATTCTGTCTCTCGTGTTGTTAATCTAGCCTGGTATTACGTGGCTAATGTATAAATCACAATGGGACTAGGCTTCATGGAGTAGAGTACTTCTTGAAACTTCATATTCACACGCGTCTTCAACAATATCGTAATTGTTGACTACAATGAAAAAATCATAATTATTATGTACCAAAAATATTTCCGATTTTTATTAAACTTGGACAATAATTAATACCAAACTCCATCTTGAGTTAGTTAAATTCAGATGAATGTCTTCTGAGTTGTTGCGCCACGCAATCTAGTAGAAGTTTACCGATGTTTCAAAGGTGCTTGCAGCCTCCATCATCAGAACGATTACCCTAATGATGGATAAAGCATGCTCCTCTAAAATGTCTGAAACCTTCAAATCAAAAATTCTAATACATTTTCTAAGTTCTTCTAAGAAAGTTAAGGGGCAGTTTACAAGGCGTCGTTAAATAGACAAAAGACAACTTTCCTTACAATAGTTCGCCTCATGTCTCAATACTGATCTGGTCCATATCATATAACCCCATTTCTTTAATATCCATTTTAATATTATTCTCTCATATGCGCGTACGTGTTTTGTCCGACTTCTGATCTGTTCCTAGCGTACTGCCACGTGCTTATAAGAGCTTTATTTTCTACATATCTGTAACTCCGTTTTCACTTTTAACATAGAAGTCGGCGTAACTCTGATTTTCGCATTGGTCCCACGTACTTACTCGAAATGAATACCTTTAATATTAATATATTCAACGTGTCCCTTAAATAAAGTACGTCATACAACCGGAATATCATTTACAAATCATGGCGGTTATCGTGTACAGAGAACGTTTCCGTTAAAGGGACACATTTCTTTTCCTCTCCTGCTTTCGAAATCACAAGACAATACGCGGAGTGAAATGTCATTGACCTGTGGGCCGTCTCTCGAACATCCGTTTGACATCCGCAGGCATGTGATAGGTAAGCATATGACGGCAGTTCATATGCCTAACGCATTGACGCCACCCAAGAAGCAAAGGCTCTCCGCCCAGCATTCAATAACTTTTATTACAAAGAAGTCGTTTTTATAAACTGACGCACTGCTGTGTAATTTACCAATGACAGCAAATTTTTAAGACGCAGTAACACGCCTTAGACTTCTAGGAAAAAATGTACATTTCATCGAGTATCGTAATTTTTGGAAGGCTTCTGAGGTGAAAAATGCATAACATCGTGTAATTATATCTATAAAATGTCTTTTATCAAGATTTAATAAGATTCTGAGCAGAATTTGGGCGAAAGAGTGAATAAATAACACGAAGATGGAAATCACACAATTAAACGTGATTTTATTTTGAGGGGGGGGGGGGGATCATAACTCCAAGTTTAAGTTTAAGTTTAAACATGTATTTTTCATTTCTCTATTCTTCCCCACAAGCACAACAAATATGAATTTCATTGGAACAAATTTTAAACTTGATTTAATTAAAATATAAAAGAACCCAAAGCCAGTAGATACCTAACACGCTTTCAGACTTAAAAATGACTGAAACTGGGACGTATAGCACGCACCTCGTGTATAATTCGGGTACTCAGTCGGGCCACACAAAAAAACAGAAGAAGGCGCGATTTCGAACACGTCTGTGCTAAGTCAACATCATAGTCAATTACGTCTATAAAATCACTCATAACATTTTAAAATGTACATTCCAGATGGCGATGTTGTTCTTCTGTGACATCGTGTGGACCCATAAGTAGATACCAATGTTTCGGGTAAATATAATGTCCTATCTTCAGGGCTGAAAAACATCGTCGTCTTTACCGCCGAGACATCTCAAAAATAACACGTGCGGACTTCGCCGTTCAATTTCTTCTTCCCATCGCGCCACATGGCGGAAATGGAACTAAATCAGCAAAGATAAGATACCATTTCTCCTTTAATACCACGAGATAGATCTACAAAATGTAAACAGGTTAATAAGTTAGTGTATTTCTATGGAGTGACAGCGGGAATGTTTTTGTGAGACTGTAGTTGGGCTGTAAGAGTGTTCTTGCGCTGAACATTGCACCGTATAAAGACATTGGGCAGTGCACAAGGTTTGGCGTGGACATCGGTCACACATTCCTCAACGTCCCAGAATGGATGACACAAAAGAGGCGACTTAGCACAAGAGGGGAAGCCATTATCAGTCTTGCAGCGTATGTTCAATGCTGATATACACAGGTATAATGTAACGTGGTACGTTACCCGCATACTGAGCACCTTATATGGCGTTATTCCTTCTGTTGTTGAAGTCAAAGACAATTCGTATGTGAAAACATTTTTCACTCATATTCCGATTGTATTCTTTGCACGGTGGGAGTAAAGTGAACGCATGATATGGACATCGTGTCCGTGTGTCTAACCGTCAACATGTTTCTTCTTCGGACCATATTTAAATTAAATTTGATTCTGGCGGATTATAATAGAAATTTAGAGGCATTTCGTTGGTCAACGAGACATTTTTATGAAACTCAAACCGATTGTTATGAAATTTCCGAGGGTTAACACTTCGTAAAAACGTTCGACAACATTCAAGACTACAGACTTTATTAAAATATACAACGATTATTTTAAATTGTATTCGACGTAGGCTATTTACCAACTTATACGGGAAACGTTCTGTGACCCTTCAGTGCTGAAGTAAGACGGTTCGTTTTTTGGCATATATCGACGTCCACACGTAGCCAAAACCCAAAAGAACAACATCGTTAAGTTTCTTCCTGGTTTATTTAAATACGATTATTCAAGCACACTAGTTACAAAGCCGTCGAAATTTTGTATTAATCGTCTTTCAAATGCTTACTCACTTATATTCTTCATTTGATCGATCTACCAATATTTGGTGAAATTTACCAATTATGAAGCTTCACAGCGTGACATTTTATTCAGTCTCTCGTTATATATGTTTAGGATTAGAAGTAAGCGTCTGTCTCTCCAGAAAGTTACACGATGCACAATTCGTATTGTGCAAAGAAAAAGTGAGTTTGCGACAGTCAAGGAAACACACAAACTCGATTTGTGTTACGTAATGTTTTGATGGGACTGTATTCTGGGAACACTTATGAAAGTTAGTCGTTCATGGCTTTCATGTTGAAGTGCGCTACTGGAATGCGAATGAGAGTTTAATTTAACAATTCTGTAACAACGTGTGATCCAATGGAACAGAGGAGGTACGTGTGATCGACTTTCTAAAAGACGATTGATTTATCGATATGCTAAAGAGAACACGCTCCAACTAGATGACTATGTTGAAATGAATAGCAGGAAGTCAAATGCATTGAGGAATCTTGTGGTTGATTTAACTATGCCAGATTTAAATTTTATATAGTAGAGTATGATACCCCTCCAGACAATCAGGTACGAATCAAGAATAAGGCATATTATTGTTATTGGTGTTGTTTAAGGTGTCTGAGAAATGCGACGAGAATATTTAGACCTAGGAGAGATGACGTCACAGGAGGCTGGAAAGAACTGAACATTGAGGAGTTTTATAATTTGCGTTCTTCGCGTACTTCAGCAGATAAATTGCACGAGGTCAAAAATTGTTTACTTGTCTTCATCATGTATTCACCATATCTTAAAATACACCACGTGGATAATGAAAATTGTGATGAGCATATATGTAATGGATAAATTCTTTGTACGCTAATATTTTTTGTCGAAAATGTGTAACTTCATATAGAATTGGGGTTTAAAAATCGTTTTAATTTTCCCCCCACAAATTCTGTTGTTTTAGCACAATAACAATTAAATTTTACCTAAATGCATTAAGTACTTACGGAGATTAAATATTCAGAAATTACCTACTAATTATGACATTTTAAGCAAGTGCTGGAAAGAGCCTACAAGATAAAAAACCACCAAAATTGTCTGTATGTATCCGTGTTTAAAAATTTAGGTTACCTAACCATGGTAAGTAGACTACTTTAGGTTGGGTTAGGTTAGGCAGAAGGCTTTGACTAGTCTGGAAGAACCTGGTAAGTCACCTGAAATTTCTTCGCTCCCAGCTTATTTTAAATGTACGGTCTTATTCCCAAATAACAAGTCACAATCGACATGTTTTATGACCACCTAAAATGGCATAACATCTTAACTAAATGGAAATGAAATACCAAGTTATATCCGAATAATTTTGCTCTCGGTCTAATGTTCTTTCCTTTGAAGTTCATCGCACAGATCGGAAAACACGGCTCACCATCGGGGTTGTTGGTTCCGGTTGTGGAATTTACGCCTTCTTCGGAGCCCGCGCTGTTGGGTGACGAGAGATTCTGCCCCTGAGCGAGTCCCAGGCCCAACTGCTCGGCCACCTCCGCGTGGTCCTGGTGATGAATGTAGTCGAAAACGCTGCTGCCTGTCATCTCAACCTGCAACCAAGCGCACAGCCTTTAACTAAGGCATCGCACTTCTAAGAAACCTTGCGTACAACATAACTCTGAAGATTTCTATCTTCTGGGTTGTTGCGCTGTGTAGTCTGGTACATACCCACCAACGTCTCTGATCATCATCGCCCTGATGACGAAGGCAGTATGACCTCTAAAACGTTGGTAAACATCTACCAGACTACACAGCGCAACAACCCAGAAGACAGAAATCTTCATACTAAGAATCGCCCTGATGACGGAGGCAGTATGACCTCTGAAACGTTGGCAAACATCGACCAGACTACACAGCGCAACAACCCAGAAGACAGAAATCTTCATACTAAGAATCGCCCTGATGACGGAGGCAGTATGACCTCTCAAACGTTGGTAAACATCGACCAGACTACACAGCGCAACAACCCAGAAGATAGAAATCTTCATACTCACCAATGTGAAAACCTCAAATCTCACAACATAACTCTGGTTGTATGACAATATGTACACACAGGCTTATACCGTCACATGTAAAACACTGCCTAATGACTGAAATAGGCTTATAATTAACCATTTCGATGATGTGGACGAGATATTTCTTTAAAAAGACTTAACTATTCTGTTGTGAACAGCTTCGGAATTTATCATACTTGTAAGCAGAATAAACTGACCTGCTATATCTGTGTCAGAATATCATTTTGCGAACTTTTATCAAAGAATGCAGAAATGAAAAATAGATGGGCCTATTCTTTTCCCCAATTAAATTTAACACTGAAGGGGTTAATATGCATTAACAAAAGATGACAGACAATGTTCAGAATAATGACGTAATAATTTAATTCAGTCGGTAAGAAACTTTTCAGATGTTTTACTTGTCTATGAGTGAAGCTTTCGCATGAATTTGTTGTAAATAAAAGCGTGTTGTTAACAAATTTTATCAACAATACAGACGAACATTATTTCGTCATACAGTGTTGCAAAATTCAAGCAATGCTTTTCCGACATGAAGATGACAAGTGTCAAGTACTTATCACTTTAGTGCAGTGGTATATAACCTGGGGTACACATACCCCCGAGGGTACGCGAAGACATCTTAGGGGGTACGTGAAATTTAAAAAAATATATATTATTTTATGATAAACGCTGAATAATCAGTAATGTAATTTATTGAATTTATTTTAGATGTAGATTATATACTACGTATAACTTGAATTATACACCAACAACTTTGGGGGTACAAACTTGAAGAGAAATTATATCTGGGGGTACGCGAACAAAAAAAGGTTGAATACCACTGCTTTAGTGAGTAGATCTACTAAGCTAGAAGAATTGAAACTTGAGTCAACAAGTTTCAAATGCGCATTGTTTTAAGGGAGCGGTGGTTTCTTGTCGGTGTAGGAGGAGAAGATAGATATTTTATTAACGACTCACGTAGTATGAGTGACAAGCATGAGGAACCGGATGTTATGGACACCTGCATCAAACTTCCTACATCTGCAACTTTCAGAAATCCTCACACGGATACACATGAACCATATTACACACGTGGCCATATTTTTGATTCTACTGTTCTGATCAACTCAGGCTCCAGCTTCTACGAGACACAACACACAGGAACCAATTTGAAATCAGATCCCATGGAGTAGAATACTTTAGTTGCTGTCTATTCTAATCTAGTATTACGAGCAATTTTCAATACGTTAACCAGTTTAAAAAATGTATGTATTGCTGAAGTTGGAAAACCGTGATAAATGAATAAAGTATTTCAGCTGGAAACCCTTAGAGGATGAGACCATTTGGGAGATCTAGACACAGACAAAAGAATAATTTTGAAATGAGTATTTCAGAAATAGTGTGAGGGTGAGTCAAGAAATTTCATTCAATTAACACGGGACAGTGTTGAATGTCTGGCTTTTGTAAATACAGCAATGAATATTAGGTTTTTGTAAAAAACAAACAAACAAGAAATTCTCTGAGCAGCTGAATAGGCGTATGCATAACGGAGTTACGCCACTTATTGTATAAAAATGCTATAATAGGTCTACTTTTGTATAAATACAATCATCCCCAATATCAGTTTTGATTCAGCAACTTGATATTTTGGAAAATAGTCTAAAATCAAACCATAGTGGAGGGGGGGGAGGATTATAATGTAATTAGCTTTGTGGTTAGTATTTATATATGATATAATAGATTTGTAACTTTTAGCTGTTGTTTCATGCCATGAGCCAAAGAATAACTAACTCTTTATCGGCCATATTAAATGTTTCTGTGTGGGCACATCGCATTTTGGTCCTTACTATAGGATGTACCATACCAGCAGGGGGGCTTTGCCTCTTGTTGGCGGCCATGTTACGACCCAACCCCTTCCACGTACCAGCAGTACCACCCTATTGATTGTAAACCTCCCTCCAGCATTAGGAATGGCAGACACGACTCTGCAGTGTGTACGTGAGAAGCATTTAAGTACGAACTCAGAATGGCTACTGCGCCTTTCTGGTGCTGCTCCTGGCAGCGAAACAGAGAGACAAGTAAGGTGATAGCCAGGAAAGTGAAGAAGAAAGAAACAAGGTTAAAAGAGTAGCCGGAATAAGAACGACAGATACAAAGAGAACCGACAATGGACATCAAAGTAAGAGAGGGGAAGAAACAGCGAAAACAGAAAGGACTGAAAGAAGACAAAGAGAGGAAGACGGATGAGATGAGAGCCTTCTGGGATATTGAGCCGTGTAGACTCGTACAAGTTTACTGATGTTTCATAGGTTTTTTCTGCCTCCATCATCAAGCCGATCGTCATATTGGCAGCCGGGATTGGCATTATAACAGAAACGAAGGGAGAAAATTATGCGAAAATTGACGTCTTAGGCAGTTCGACAGCAACAGAAATTAATATAAAACGTGAAAATAAGGTGAAGAGAAGCACAATGATAAAGCCCAAATAGAAGCAAAAACAGAGAAAAAGACAGGAAAAAGTGAAAAAAAGCATATCAAAGAGGGCATGATAACAATCAGCAGTGTAAAAGGGAAGACATTCTAAAGATGCTACCAAGACTGAGGAACACGAAAAGAGCAAATGGAAATACGGTACAAGAAGGAGCGGCCAAAGTAAATCTGTAAACCTACGCCCAACCCTCCTCTCAAATGCCTATGGCCCCTCAAGAACCTCCCTCTGAGAACTTTCTTTCCATCTACCTCCGATGTTCGACAAAGACATCAAATGTCAAACTGAACATAAAGAGACAAATATATTGATAAAATAAAACACGAGGTGTAACTTCACAGTAATGACGTCAAGCCTATGGTTGGGCTCGTAACTTACTAAGTAGCAGACAACTGCTGCCACCTAGTGGATGAATCTAAACACCAAAGTGCCATTGAGATAAAAGTTGTTCTTGTTCCACCATCTTTGCAGACGTACATCAAACTGTTTGGTAGATCATTCTGTATTTTATTTTGGGTATAATCTAGTGACAGACGATATTAACCCAGCACATATAAAAGTAATGGTCAGCTTCAAGCTCCGACCGCTTTATCACAAGCAGTCATTGGTAGTAGGCTGTGTGTGCGACACAGAGCCATTCTCGACGTGGTGGCAAAGAGAAAATTTCTGTCAGCTGGGAATCGAACTCCGGTCGTCCAGCCCGGAGCAGTCACCCCCGAATAGCTTTGGCCAGGTCTGTGGTAGTCGACAACACGAAGAAGAAATTGATATGAAAGAGTAGACTACTTTCATATTTTACGATTTCTAAGAACATAAAATTTCCACCTGGGGTCAGCCAATTTTGTCTCGTCCTAGGCATCTGACTAATAGGCTAGTTTTTAGACCTGATTATAGGTTTAATTTATCAGAGCTCTTTAAATTATAATTCTTTACACATTTCAGATGTCACGAACAAAGCATGTAAGAACATCTTTTCCGTGTCTTTTAATTGTTTTCGAAAGTAAATTTATAATAGTTTTAACTGAATAAGAGGAATATCTTTAATACAGTTCTGTAATACCGTCAAATGCAATATGTATAGCAGCCCGTTGTTACTAAATCTTCAACATGTCTAGACTTCTGAATAATTAAACATCGGAGACTATTCATTACACAGTTATTGAGAAAACTATAGATTGCAAGGTCAATTTTTTCTTACCTGAGTTTTTCGCGGCTGTAAATATGATGATTACCTTCTTCTGGGTTCTGGTAGACTCGTTGAAGTCTCCATATTCGGGCGTTGCTGTAGTGTGTCAGATCGTGTTCTTCAGTTGGTGTGGATTCATGTGGAATGCAACGTGTCGAAACTAAATATTAATAGCATATAACTTACTTGTGTTTAATGTTACTAACCTGCGACAGCCCCAGGTAGATGGACACAGTCTCCGAAATGTACAGGAAACGGCCGTCGGCCGCTAGTGCGAAGGCGAACCCATCCAGTGACTGCAACGCCAAAACACAGAGTACGATCACAAAACAGAGGGGGCCGAACATAACAGGTTATAACAGCGCTCCCCAACGTCTTCTAATTCCTCTTCTGATGCGCCTTCACCGATAAACCAGAAAGCAACTGTCACTTTCCGGCTCCCTGCAGGAACTGCATGACACACCGCAAAGCACCACAATCAACTTGGCTTTTCTTAAGAGTTGCCAAAATCACTCTCTGTACCGTTTAAATACGCTGAAAATTTGGAGTTGCCATTGTTGGAATCACTGTAACGCAACAGTGTCCTGGGGTCACAGTGCAAGAATGACTTAATACGTAGCAATATCCTCGGACAACATTAGTGCAACAACGACGTATGTGACGTGACGTGAAGAACACCTTTAGAATGTCGTTGCACATCAAAGAGTACACACTTTAAAACTTGTTACACAATTACACTATAATCTTACATAAATTTACACCTGATGTTTTTAAGCAAGCGTTGTAGATTTATGGGTTAGTGGAGGTATAAGCTCCACGCATTCTTGTTAGCTTCACGGATTCGTATATACTCAGGCTTCCAGCCTTTGTGGTCCTCAAATTTAAATAGAAACTTATGTTGGACGAACAAGACTAAGCAGTGTGACATCCAGGCTTGCAGAAACACAGTGTCATAATAACTTCAGTTTGTTTTTCTGATATTACTATGTAAAAACTTTGTAATTAAATTTATATTTTACACCCTTTAGTATATTAATTAGGCTATACATCAGACTTAAGGCAATGAATAGTACCAACACAATTATGTCGTAATAAATCAAGAAACCTTTTGAGAACCAAACAAGTTCTTGACGATGTGTCCCCAGACACTCTCTCTAGCACTGCACTGATACAAGGAGCGTCACAGTTGCAGTGTGTACATAAATCTTTAGGTTCGTTCGATCTCATACAGAGCAGGACGTGCTGTTTGTTTCTCGGTCCCTGAAAAGGGGCGCCGGGGATAGTCTGCTGTTCTGAATTCCGCACCGCCGTCACATAACCCAAGGTTTCAATTACATTCAGAACAAGAAAAGTGTTTGTCCGCCTACTATTTCAAATCCACTTTAACACCTCCGTTTTAAAAAGAAATCCCTGGACAGAAGTCAGATACTTGTAGATTAATATTCTTTCAGACCGCGTTAATGATTTTAAGAACAGCAGAAAATAATCAGATAAACAGAAAAGTAGATATGGCCCGATATATTTATTGTCTGGCAGAACGCAAATAAATGTCTTCCAATAATTATGATAAAAGCCAATTTTGGTTCAGTTAGTATCAAAATATGCAAATAATTTACGTCACAGTGATTAACTGTGTAATCACAGTAACTCTACTGCTCAAAGCGCATACAGTTTATAGCTCGTGGGTTCGTATTCCTCTTGAGGCATTTTTAGTTGAGTTTGTAACAAAAAACTGTAAAAATACACCAATTAGCTTAACAATTTTTCTGTCTGTACGTAACAATTAAAGAACCAGTTCTTATTAAAATGTTAAAAAGAATTTCAAATTCAAATTTCTTTTACTGTTTCTCACGTTGTATCGGCTTTCTTGCCTTGAGACGCAATTAGGCAATATAATAAATATAAAAGAAGAGAAACCATACGTTGATCTACGTACTTACAAATTTCAGAAGCTCTCGCATATTCTTTCTCTGAATTTTCAATACCAAAAGAATACTTTTAATCGATTCCAACCTCATGCTCTATCGGGTAGTTCATCAGACCTAAAGGCATTACGAGTTCCATTGGTACTTTAAAAACTCAAAAGGGCTTGTGGTCAAATTAATTTGCACATTACGAAATGCATTCGCAAGTCATTTGGTACAGGAAACCATCATAACGTAAGAATATCTCTACAGCAACCTTAGATGGAAAGCTTCTGACACAGAATCTTTATAAAAAAAATTACATCATATTTTTAAATCGTTTTTCATATACCTTCCATTAAAATCAATTCTTACTTCCATCACATAAATTGTAATACAGTTATCATAGGGCATTTTATGATCACCATACATCGCACCTTTTAGGAGTCATCCCACATGTCATTATTATAATATAGCACCAGCAACCAATAGCTTCCTTTTCAAGAAAATCCTTCACACATAAACTTGGCAAGAAAGAGGAGGCTCAGGGGCGCCTCTTCACACGACCCTGGCGTTAGACTCGCCCGTGTTCCTGGCTTGCAGTTATTCGCGTCACGACGTCAGACCCATTCTTTATACACCGGAGGGAGCAGACGTCAGCTCAGAAGAAAAAAGAGAGAACGACGAAGAAGAGTTTCACAAATTGGTTGGGCGGAAAAGAAAAAGACTCAGTCTTCGGCCGTTGTTACAGCTTCTGATACTTTTATGCCATAAAGTTCACACCGGAATCCTTTGTACAGTACATAAGAATATATGCAACATGAAACACGTAGTTTCTTTGCCGCACAGCATAGCCGACATTGTTGCTAAATATTGTTATACATTTTAGCACGACTCCAAGTCATCTGTGATGACGCTGAAGTCTCTGGCTAACAATCAAAATGTTGACGTCACATAGCAACACTTTCTATTGAATGGATCGTTCCCTTTCTTGCCACATTACGATTCTCATTGGTTGGTATACGGCTGTGGTTCAAAAGAACCCCTTCCAGCAGCAACTTTCGGAATTCTTCGAGAAAGGCATCCAACGTTTGGCAACTCAGCGCAACGCGCGTCTAAATATTATTAGAAATTTACGATATTATAGTTGGACGATCACATCTGAAAATTGACACGACTGGATTTATCGACAAGTTGTCTTGGTATAGGCTTACGTCAAGACAAACTGAAGAAACAAAAAATCCCTCGGTCACGATAGTCGATGTCTACAGAATGCAACTGCCACTGATACGCCACGAGGAGTGTCATCATGAACAGCCAATTTACTGTACCATTTGTGCGCAATCCATGAGTACCTATTGCATCATATATAAGCAACGTACCTGCAAGATATGTGTTCCTTGATGTTGTTCGAACATCTCCATGGCAATCCCGGCCACCGAACGAGGTCTAACCGGTCCACCTGCAAAAATAACACCTACAATTATTGTAGTATCCATAGCTAACATTTACATTAACTGTCTAAGCATCCTTTGGTCCTGGATTTTTTAAAATAACCTGTAAGATAGTAAAATAACAAAATTGATCATAGCTTATATATATCACATATTTTAAGTTAACTCTTACGTGATGATTGTGTGCCCAAATCACGAGTAGATTAATCTTCTATATACATAAATAATAAATGAAGGGCACAAAGAATGTACTTCAAACTAGCAACTGACATATGAAAATCAGCACACTACAAGGCCTAGACCCTGAATCTCTTACGTGATGATTGTGTGCCCAAATTACGAGTAGATTAATCTTCTATATGCATAAATAATAAATGAAGGGCACAAAGTATGTACTTCAACCTAGCAACTGACATATGAAAGTCAGCGCACTACAAGACCTAGACCCTGAATTAATTATTTTTACTTATAATTAAATTCATGATCTGAGAACGATCTTGAAGCCACATGATTGAAAGTCTTGTCAATACCAGACAGTTGAATTAAATCGTATGTTACTTATATAACAGTTTAGCCACTTTCAGTCCCCTAGATACAAATATTTTCCTACGCATTTAATTCTCAAACACACTGAGTGTCTTTCATTTCAGAATCTGACCAGTTTTTTTAAAAATGTAAAACAGAAATAACACACATCAAAGCCGAAATGTGAGTCGTTTTATAACTTCTCATATGCACCAGTACGTTTATAGAAGAAATAAGCGTGGATGAAATATTAGATTTGTAGGGCGAAAAAAAAATGTCGAGGTAAACACTTCATTCCTTTCATAACTCCAATTTCGACTTATGACGAAAATGAAAATTATCGTCTCTTTCCCATCTGTCCATGTCTCATTTCTTCTTATTTCTCTGCGTTTGGTGAAGTAAGAAAATTAGATGACGCCAGTTGTACGTGACGTCGGGCAGTCCCATGCAGTACTGATTATGTTACCTTGTCTGGTGAGACGTGCTGTTAAGCAAACTTACTTCAACAACATGTAATAAATTAAATCAATCTTTCCCTTTTAGGTAAGATAGACTCTTTTCCACTACAGTTTGGCTTTCAAGTATCAATCACACTCTACCGAAACACCAGGTTTCATTTGTCGTATAGCATTCCAATTCTTAGAAACGGATAAACTGATTACTTCACGTAAATAAACAATAATGTCAATTATATATATTTACGCAGTGCAAATAAATACGATTTTACAAGTGTACTTAATGCAATATTTGCTAAAGAATATCTTACTAAGATTTTAAAGATTTTATAAACGATATTCTATTTCCAGAGATTAAAAACATGTATTTGTTTGGTTCCCCAAGATACAAACTGAAGCATAATTTTCCTTCTGACATTTGCGACTAATCATAAGACAGTTATCAAGTGAAGAATGGACATTTGCGACTAATCATAAGACAGTTCTCAACTGAAGAATACAGTAAATAATCGTATCACTTATGCATGGTCGAATAATACCAAGGTGTACAGCAGAATTTAAAGACAAAGATCAATAATAATCTTTGGTGACTAAACAGTTGTGAGCTAGTCACTGGACTTGAACCTGAAGTTTTACGTACCTATAAAACTTCAAACTTTTGTCAAGGCAATTTTCTATAGAATGTAAAACTACTAGACAAAGGTACAGCGAAAGTTATATTCTATCTTGTGTTTCATAGCGATAGTTAATGGAAGACTGAATCTAGATGTCTTAAAACTTAGTATTGATACAGATAAAAACACACACACAGAAATTTTATTTCAAAATGCTGTAATTGTTAACATAATTACGGCTTCAGTTTAAAACACTGAAGGTATATATGACAAACATAACGTACGTAGTTGGATTCTGTACTAGTAAAATTTACGCACAAAACTGTTGATCAAATTGTAAGATTAGCAATTTAAAGTTCTTGCTAGCTTTAGTATATAGATCGACATATTTACGTAAAGGATTCACTACAGTTCCGCCCAGAATTAATTTGTTTTATACATTCCATAGTTGCATTAACGCCGTGATAATAAGGAAATTTGGACAAGCATGATGAGATAAATAATTAGACTTTGGTGACATAATATTGTTATTTTGAAGGGTTTTAGCTCTGTTTTTTTTTGTTCACTTGAATGAATCAACAGAAGTCAGGAACAGAGAGAATCCCTCATGCCACAAACCAGCTGCAAACAGCATCAGTTATCATGAGGAATCACAACACCCAGAAACAAATGAACAGAACTCCAACTTTATTTATGTTCTGTTTCTTTTACTTAGGATCATGCGATAATATTTATTTTTATTTCCCCGTTTCTCTAAGTTTCCTTGCCATACCATTTCCAATATTTTTCTTAACCTGTTTGTGTTTTGCAGTCTCTTCTCTGTCAGGTCCCCTTGGACTGAAACATGGCCACAGATGCGCCCAGTATCCAACATAACACCTCATATCAGACAAGACCGAGCAATTGGGCAATATTGCACCTGTCACATGTGAAATATGGTCGAAACACACAATACGTGTGGCTGCACAGATGCACACTCCCCCTCCCGGGGCCGCAGAAGCAGGGGCTCACATCACAACACAGCCAAATGCTTCAAGTTCCTCACAAAACAGCCCCTGCCTTAAAGAATACGTTATGTACCTCGTAAAATAATGAACAAAGAGATGCTTATTACGAATTCTGATACGCCATTATCCATTGAGTCTTGCTTAAAAATTAAAATATAATTCTAAAATTTACTACGTTTCGGGGACTGACTTTCTAATTCTTCAGGCAAGAATATACGTTCTATGTGGGGTCTGTCTTCATCACTGGTTCTCACAGACTGTTCTTGTCTGAAGAATTAAAAAGCCAGTCTCCGAAATGCAGAAAATTTTAGAATTTAATTTTTTTTCTTCAATTTTTAAATATCACATACCGCTAACAGATAATTCTCTATCAAAGAATCATAATAGTACTTGTGTATCGTTGTGAAAAAATACTTCAGAATGACAAGAGACGACTGTTCGAATGTTTAAAAAAAGCAGCGTTTTGTGAAAGAATTAATTAAAATTACTCATAGCCAGGTACGATAAAGGACAGAGGATACACACAGTGCGAGACGAATTCAACCCTTAGCATACGTTATACAACATTTCTCCATAAACAATTTTACCATCTGTGACGTCACTCTTCTTAAACCTATAGGGAACACAGAAGGAACCAGCTGCTATACAGTGGCCTTGAAAAATGCCGGTATTATGAGTTCTCCGTGTGTCACTGGCTTTGTTTACATTATCGTGGCCCCTTTCTCTGTATTCCCTATGTGTGCATCAAATGGCTTCGGATTGGTTAAAATGATTTTATTACACCTGCCCTTATATGAGTACGCAATTTTGAACACAATATTCTCTCGGCTTTTAGAGGTATTTTACTCGACAATAATACATGAATGATTTAAACATTCCCACAAAATAAACAGGCATGCGTTTAAAGATTTAAACCCAGTGGTAACTATATATACCACTGCTTTGACAATAAATTATTCTGACTTTTATATTTAGAGATTTTTGTATGATTCACAGAGTAAAGAGCGATTATTTCACTAATAGCGTTAACCAGTTAATCTTTGTAATGGAGAAGTGTGTTTTTGTTTAGGTACGTACTGAATACTTAAATAATTTTTAAATAAACTTAGGCTTCAAAGGGTTTCAATACAGATAAAAGAGTACACTCTTCAGTATTGTTTGTTCATAATTATTACAACCTTATATAGATTCGTTATCGCAAGAGTTTTACTAACACAGCTTACAAGTTAAATGGTTTCCATATAGCATTTACGTTGTAAATTGTCAACGGTCTTATGAGAAATGATTTATGTTAAAATATCGTGGTTTTTGCACAATAATTTAAAACGTGTATATTTAACAACTGTCTACGTGCACAGTGAATTAAAATAATATATTATTCATCACACACACACACACACACAATTTTAAGCTAAAATACGAAGTCAGATTCTAAAATATGATGTCCGAACCAGTTACTGATATTGCAATTTTATGTACTTTTATATCTATTAAAATAGGCCTAGCAGCAGTAAGTGCGAATAATGGAGAGTCTAGCCATTTAATAATTGTTAAACACAGAATTTATGGACAGTTTCTCCGAGTACCAGTCACTCCATTCAGCGTCCGGATAAAAATAATTTATCACCCCTGCTTAGCCACTACGGCTATATAGAATGTAATCAGTGAACTGACTACCCATGAGCAATATTGTGACATAATTGGATCCATTCTCACTCATAAAGATTATTACGTGTCTCGATTGCGTTTATTTGCTCCTACACGTCACGAGACCAAATACTGATTGGAAGTCATGCGGCCTCTGTAAAGGTGGAAAGACGTTCCAGATTTGATTTGCTTGAAGCGAATTCGCGGGGGAAATAGTTCGCTAGAGACCGCATCATAAATGGAAGACATTAACTACAGAAGTACGTCATCCAAACGAACGGGGGTGGGGGGACACCTCTTAATACAACAAGCTTTTGGCTGGAGTTACTCCCTATGTGATTCATCACGTATTATAAGATGTGCTCTTAAAATGGCTTTTATGTGCACAGTGTGTGAGAATAAACGAAAAATCATAATATAAGTACACTTAAACGTATCAGAGGGTTAAAAATTCAGAGAAGTTGCAATATTTAAATATTACCGTAACAGATCACAATTACATTCAAGAATACGTCTAGAGAGAATTAAATGCAGGGAGTGTTTTCTATCGCTTAGCAAGAATCTATGTATCTTCCTCTCTCTCTCTCTCTCTCTCTCTCACACACACACACAGATATATGTATACAGAGTGGGTGGGAAGTAAGTAGGCATTAAATAATATCATTTCATTGGAAATATAGAGGTTATAACCATTTCTCAATGCCTACTTACTTTCCACCCACCCTGTATGTATGTATATGTGTGTATATATATATATCGTCCTTATGTCTGATTACATATCAGTTTAAGTATTTGAGATTTAATTATTCAGCGAGGGGTTGTGGGATTACTAACAAATAAACAATTTGAAAATAATGCAAGGAAGCGATCGTGGTAATTTAAGTTTCTTTACCGGTATTTTCCAGAAGGTACTGAGAAAAACCACGAAAAACTCCAGTCAGGATAGCCGGTTCCCGGGTCGAGATTTGAATCTGGAACTCTCCGAACATAAAACAGAGAATAAACGAAGCGAATACAAATATCCGAATCACCCGGTATCGGAGGATTAACGTAATCGACCAGTGACGAAGAAGAGAGCAAATTCTCCGTCATCTTAGCGTCTCAGCAGTCGGCAGAAGCTTTATGATGGTCGATCTAGATGGCCTGGGAGAAAATATCGTCTTGGTAAAAGGATTAGAGAATCTGGTACAGAGAAGTTAAGGATAACACAAGTAAATCTCATGAAGGAAAACTGCTTATAGATCTATTAATCTTCATCATCGTTCGTGCCGTACTATCAGCAGTAAACCAGAAGCAAATACTTTAAGATATCGCAGGATTAAGGATTGTTTGAAACATAAGTTCGTTAACCAAGCTTGTACATCCTTCTGTGATCTAACATCATATAGGATGAGCAGACTGGTCTCACCATCGTGACAACCTCAAATATCACATCGTTTTTCTTTCGATTATCTTACAGAAACTGTGTAAATAGAACCCACCGCCCGTTAGGCCACAATTCCACTTGATTTAGCAGCGACGACGTAACTAACGCATATACGGACCACATATTGTTTGATTAGTGAAATTAAGACGGTTAAGAAGGCCAGAGCTGCGTCCAGGAAGGAGGAAGAAAACATTCGTTTCGAATTTCGGCAGTGAAACTTTCTGGAATACGTCCACTTCGAAGGGTAAGAAGAAGATTGAATGCAAACAAATGGAATAAAATAAATTTATAATCGTCTTGTCCTTGTATTAATGATACAATAATCCTTTCATTAGTCGTCAAAGTCTCAAAGAGGAACCAGAGAAAATTATGTATTCGGCAGACCACCATAAAATAAATCATTTCGTATGTTGCTGAGATGGAAGATTAATTAAGATGCAGGTCCGAGGATATTTTAATTCGCGTCAGTTTAAGACAGCAGATCCTGTTGCCGCAGCATCATAGTACGCTCCAGAGATGAAAATGTGATTAGAAGAGCGTTAAAATGAAACATTCCGTACAATTTACAAGAAAGTCAGTGAAGCAGAAATTGTTGCTCGCATCTACATCTTCAGATTGAGATGTGCAAGCCTTCATTGTTCCATCGCTTGTATGCGAAGGCCAATTATAAGTTCCCAGGTTTCCTACCGTGGTTCAGTCGTTTTGCAGTAATTTGCCGTGTCGGATGTGGCAGCAGCACTTGCACCTTATAGATTTCAAATGATACATTCCGAACAAATGCTTGGAGGTTCCTTCTCGTGCATTCTTTTTATGCTTTTCCTCTCTTTCTTCCTTCCTTTGTCTTCCTCTTTCTTCTTCTTATTATGTTTTGATTAGACTTTTTGGAATCCAAATACTACATAAGTCAGTAAAAATGTTTCGTTGTTCCTTCACCTCTCTCCCTTCTCTTCTCTTCTCTTCTGTTATGTACTCCTTACGCCATTTACTTCCCTTCATCCTCCTCTTGCTGTTTCATTTAATTCTTCTCTTTCACTCTTGTCTTCCACCTTCTTTCGGAGCTTCGCTGTTAAGAGACTTTAATATTTCAACGTAGCAAATGTCCTGTTCGATGGACCTTAAATATTAATGAGATTTTTAATAAACCCATCATTAATATGGTTGATAATAAATCTTTTAACATAAATCGTTTATTCAAATATATTCACGTTGATACTTTAAGCATTATCATGTTCTCTGTATTATATTGTATAACTATGTTTATGTAGACATTGCCTTATTTTATCATATATGTGTTTAATTATCTTGTGCTGACTATAATAATTGGCTCGTGTAGCTGTTACGTCAGTAGTTTAAAATTTAAAACTAAGAACTAAATTTATTTTCTATTACTGTTCTATTTACCCTTCTCCTTACTCTCTTGTGCTGTATCAGTAATTGACCTACTGGCTGTTGATGTAACACAATAACAAAGAATTTAATTTAATTTACAGTGTCTCATATTCCACGGACTCCCTACTTAAGTTGCGTATGAATTGTGTTTATCGTGACATACGTATAATAACCATGAAAACCAGTGACGAAACGACTCTGTTCTAAATGAATATGAATTTATAGCCACAATGAGACATTGAGAAGCTAAGGGTTTTGAAAGAGGTTGATGTCGGATTTCTGGAGCAACTATTTACACGGAGAAGCAAAGGAAAAGCGCAAAGCAACCAGGAAAGGACATGTGTTGGCCCGGACAGCATCTCCCGAATGCAAGTCCAGAACATTACCGGTAACCTACGCGTGGGCGGATATAGAAGACAGAGTAGTGACCTAAATGAAGGTTGGGATCCGGTACTGCCCTGAGATAACCGAGGAAATCGTTCGTTAATGTGATGGATGTAGACTGGCATCACCTTGGGGAAGGCGAGAAGTTATTTCTGGGAGCGATAGAGCAATGTTTCCGAGGCTTTTCGGTCTGTGCACATTTGGAGATGCATGAGTGGGGTCGGCGAGGTGCATGGATGAGATCATGGCACGCTTCAGTTGTTGGCATTAGTCTTTATTCGGAAACAGATTCCATTATTCGGTATTGTTTTATTTTCACGGGTAGCCTGAGTCATAATACCACCAACACATAACAGCCCGTTATTTAGGAACCCCGGCAAATCACAGTAAATTTAATTGTAAACAGTTATATCCTAATCACCGACATCAGTCAACAATTTACTTATCGTGCAACAGAGGAGATTCCTGAAGATTTCTGTCTTCTTGGTTGTTGCGTTGTGTAGTCTGGTAGATGTTTACCAACGCTTCAGAGGTCATACTGCCTCCATCATCAGGGTGATACTGGAGAGATTCATCGCCCTGATGACAGAGGCAGTATGACCTCTGAAACGTTGGTTAACATCGACCAGACTACACAGCGCAAGAACCCAGAAGACAGAAATCTTCATACTCACAGCTGTGAAAACCTCAAATCTTACAGAGGTAATCCCTCCTTGCAATTAACCAATTTAAACCGATCTCGTCTTTATAATTCTTAAATGTTATTGAGTCCTTAACCTCAAAAACAAAATTACAAAGATGAACTAGTTACTGCTGTTTATGAAATAATCGCTCTTTGCTCTGAGAATTAGAGACTGTCAAAGCAGGTGATACATATAGTTAAAAGGTTAATATGGGAGATTAGGATTGGATCTACTGAAATTTTATAGTGGCCATCTTGAATAAAACTGAATTCCAGCGTCATTCAAGTGTCATTCGGCTCGCGGTGCATCCAGACTTGACGCCATTATTCCACTTGTTAACTTTGCAATACCATGATGGCGCCAAGTGGTGATAACCTGTTGAATGGGATCATGGGAGAGATGAACAAGTGCTTTTTACTAAGGCAGTGTCCTAAACAGAAGAGTGGCGGTATTCTTCTGACTATGGTCCCCAAATTTCACGGAGCAACAGCGTAGCAGCAGGATGATCAGTGGAAATCGCCGCTCAGTCCTTTGTAAGTGCACCGTAAAGCACCTACTTACCACTAAGAAGAAGAAGAAGAAGAAAGAAAAAAGAATACAACACGAAAAATGAGAATGCGTACAGAAAACACAACAAAGTCAAAATCGATCTCAAACATCGAGTACAGTCCCAACTGACACAGAATCTTGAAGCAGATGAAAGTGACGCGGGACAGAAGTCGACAAACCTCAGCAGTCGTAACACAAATTGTAGTTCTATAATACCTACAATTGTTTATGTCCAAAAAATTTAGTTGTCAGTTTAAAGCAAAGAATTATCTGCTGATGCTGTTTTGGATTTAGGCACGTGTAGACTTCGTCGGTAGATGCCAACGTTTCGGAGAAATATAGTATCTCCACCTTCAGGTCCTGACTTTCACTTAATTTTGACACTGGTAAAGGCCCAATTTCAAAACTCTGTTACAGGAAATGAGAAAATAACTGAAGAGAATCCAGCAGCCCTACATTCTATTTCATGCAGTGAACACTTCATCGTCGTCTGCTTTAATTAACTCACAACTTAACCTGTAACTTAAAGTACAGCACAGCTAATGTCTTTGGCCGCTTGAAGTGGACAAAACCCGTACAATAAGTTGAACAACGTTTTGAAAAGACTGTATCACAAAAAGATAAGATACAAAAAATGGCGCATCGTCCGACAACCTTCAATGCTCCATCAGTCACGGGGAACTTTTTCTTACTTCGATACAGTTCTCTTCTTATTCTTTCCTTTTATTGGACTTGAAACCTCAACAGAAGGGGCAAAAAATGTAACTCATACACCAGAACTCACATCCACATTATCCAACACAAGATGGTAGTAATATACACCTCTTCTGATAGACTTACTTAATAACAGTTTGGATTAAGATCAAGGGAAGTTCAGACCCATCCACACTTCAATGCTTATTTTACTATAAATTTTATATAGCAGATTACAAGGCTGTACGATACACGAGGCATATGTTCCTGGGTAGCGCGTGTTTTCTTTTACCCCAAATCCATCATTTGCTACTTAGAATTTCTCACTTTGCTTCATATTAATTTACTACAGACACAAATCTCGCAATACAAACACAGCAAGACTAAAACTACACCGAACAAATTCAGAAGTTATTTTTATATTTATAAATGCAGATATAAGTTATAGATATCAATTTATTAATTTGCTTTATAATAAGAATATTCAGAAAATCGATAAAAACCTACTTAAATTTCATATAATTCCATATACATGGGGAAAAATAGATACAGATTACATTCGTCCAACAACACTCCGTCTGTACACTTAAATACCAAATTTAATCGAAATTTATTCGGTTCGTCCGGAGGGACTCACGACCGACAAGCCCCACTTCGTCACCCTCAGTTTGCACTTCGCGCAAAGAACGCACACAGACCGACGGACGAAGTTAAGTTCATGATACAACGTGTTCAAAAATCTCCATTTCCATTGGGCAGAATACGACTTCAGAAACTATAACTGGGTCACCACCGTAAGAGTAGAACACACAATGAGGATATTTGAAAAGGAAGTCCTGAGGAACTTATTTTGATCCAAATGAGAGGAAGTGTCAACCTTTTTTGTTCGCGTACCCCCAGATATAATTTCTCTTCAACTTTGTACCCCCAAACTTGTTGGTGTATAATTCAAGTTATACGTAGTATATAATCTACGTCTAAAATAAATTAAATAAATTACATTATTGATTATTCAGTGTTTATCATAAAATAATATATATTTTTTTAAAATTTCACGTAGCCCCTAAGATGTTTTCGCGTACCCCAGGTTGAATACCACTGATCTAGTCGAAAAGTATGAAATCATCTGAGAGGCAGAAAGCAGATATGAACTCCATGTCAAATTAGATTTAAATAAATAAGGTGTATGTGGGCTGGACTCAGGTTGGTCAGGATAGGTTTCAACGGTGAAATATTATGAAAACCATAATTAAAATTTCGGATTCTAGAAGAAGAGCAAATCTCTTGAGAAGTTGAGCAACTATCAGTTTATTAATGACTTGACTCTGTGGCGATCCTCATTTGTATTAAGTAGCTAGTGTATCTAGAAATTTTTATGAAAACCCAAGACTTGAGAAGCATCATAATTCTTCATCACTCAAATTAAGTGGAGAAAAAAATTACGTTGCATTATTTCTTACAAAAATGTATGTCATTCACGTCTTTGCATTTTCGGCATATTACGTACAGTTGACATCGGGCAGAAAAAATTAAGGAAGGAATACGGGTATGACGGTTATTGGGATGAAATCCAACCAAGCGGTGGAGAATGTTGCATGTGACGTTACATCTCCCCTGAGTCCTCTTCTCCGGCCTCGAAACTGCACATGACAAGCTTTAATTTCCTTCTTGATGGATCAGACCGAATATACAGCAGAGCCCTTCATCCACTGACTATACCACCACAAGCCATGACAAGCGACGGTCTAGTGGTTAGCGTCAGAATCTCTTTTATGATGAAGATGACTTCTGGGATGTAGCGCCGTGTCGCCTGGTAAACGTTTGCCGGCGTTTCAGAAGCAACAAACACCTCTGAAACGTCTGAAAACGTCTACCAGGCTAGATGGCGCAACAACACAGAAGACAGTCATCGTCAAACTCACCTACGTCAGTAAACCACTGGGCTCCACAAAAGAAAGAAAATTTATTGACAAACATAGCGACTACAAGCTTATTTCTATAGGTGCGGACGCACGGAACAACACGGACCTGATTTGTGGAGCAGTGTGATCCTATACATTGGTCTACCCCGAGGATCAACATCTACACTTGCGTCTTCGTTCGGTCTCTGCCTCTGGAGGGTCAAAACAAACGAACCTCAAGACGCGAGAGTTGGATGTTTATCGGATTATCTTGGACCACTGTTGTTGATCTTTCCTCAATTCTGTTTGACCTAGTCGGGTCTAAAGCCAGGGGAAATGGACGACTCGCATCTGGAGCAAAGTTCTGCTTGTACGTATGAGAATATCAATGGTAAATTCGCGTCTGGACGTCAGGAATACGGAAATGAAGTATCACTCAAAAATCCTACCCAATATTCTAAGATATAGTGATGATGATGATAATAATAATAATAACACTAATAATATTATGTAGTGTTATTAAGTAAAATTATTCCTTTTCTCTCCCAGATTTAGTGGCCTGGCTACACTGTCTCAGAACTGTTTTTCCTGTTCATTTTAATATTATTTTCATACCACTATTTCGTTTTTAAGATGACTTG
>NW_019060642.1:9929-83289 GCF_000696155.1 Zootermopsis nevadensis | reverse complement strand
ACCGTTACAAATCCAGCGCATTGTCCTCCTTGATTGCTGGAGAATTAACAGTATTATAAATTGTATCAATGATCTGTTGTTAAACGGGAAGATTTATCAGAGTCAATACTAATCTCGATACTGGACCTAACTAATAATAAAACAATAAATGTTTTGTAAGAGACTTGAATCTATTTCGGCGAATAGATGCAGTAAAATCCTCCTCGGCTATCAGCTGAGTCAAAGTTGTACAATTGACGTTTCGGTGACATGCTGTCTGTTCACCCTGATAATGTAGTCAGAGCGGTATCTGAAACGCCAATTTTTAACTCGCCTTTCGCACGCCCGACAGGATTTTAAGTCGTAATTAAATAGCTACGTCCGAAATATTTCTATTAAATTTAAGCAAATAATTTTAACTGCGCCATATTTGAGATTCTCACGGTTGTAAAGATGTCTTTGATGATCCTCTGTATTGTAACGCTAGTACTAACAATTTACTTCAACGCAGGCTGCTGCTTCCATCTTCAGGGCGGAAGATAGGGACTGCATTCTTCTGAAACGTTGGTATGTACCTACGAGTCCACATACCGTTAAAATCCAAAAGACTAACAAAATTGTTTTGAAGTTTATCTAATACTGCTGTGAAGGTTTAATCCAGATTGCAACATCGTCATTTCATACGACCTAGTTCAGAAAATAAACGAAGGGAAGTTGCTGACATCCGCGGGCTTCGATAAGTCGACACATCATGAACTGTCGATCAGTGTCTGCGTGTGAACGTTCCTAGTCGCTGCATACTGAGAAGCCAGCACCTCCGATCCAAGCGATCAAAACAGACAAGTCTTGAAAACTGCGTACTGAATTCAGTGACAATAGCGTGTGTGGTAGCATAAACAGGGGATGGACACGCACGTTCGCACTCCGCTATGCCGTGATCTGATCACTCACTGATTGATGAGCTGTCCATTGGGCCGTGAGCGCTGGTAAGCATGTCCCGGAATACGTAATTTCGTTGTACTCTAAAATGTAATATCAAGTGTAAATAAATATATTCGAGCTTTAGTGTAGTTACCGTGATTCAATTATCATCCATTCGTTCTTAATTTTATGTATACTATTATTATTCTCGTTGATTTGTCGGTTCCCAATATTTTAGAGCATGCCTAGAGTTGGTAGATGGAATGTAATGTTTGTGTGTTTATGAACTATTTGTTTATGCCCAGTTGACGTCATTAAAACGTCATCGTGCATCAGTATTTCACTATTTATCTTCATTTTATAGTCTACTCACATGAACGTAATGTAATGTTTGATTTCAGAATACTTCAAAAGGGTGTTACGGAGGCAAATCACTAGACATTTATCTGACCTGCACTACTGGTATTTCGTCTGAGTATTCAAAATACACCTGAAGACCTTATTAAAGTTAGAATGACTACCAACGGAAACAAACAAAGCAGATTTAAAATATACCGCCCAATTAAAGTTTTTCTGACCGTATACAAATATTTGAATACTGCCCCACATCTGACCGTCTTGTTCATACGTTCAACAAATACCACAAACATGCTTAAGACCCCGTATTACATTTTATGACCTCAGTGCAGTATTTAGGCCAAATGTAACACGCTATACAATATGAGTTTTGATGAGAATTTAGGTTTTCAAGGCGACTAGTATGAAGATGACTCTCTTCTGGGATACTGCGTCGGGGAGTCTGGTTAAAGTTTTCCGACGTTTCAGACACGCTTGCTGCCTCCATAATCAAGGCAGCGAACTGCAAGTATTCGAGCCTTGAAATTAAAAGAATTTCGACGGAAAATTGAAGTATGACAATAATTGATGCTACAGGAAACTGAACTAACGTTTACAGAAATTGTATAATGTAAGTAGCAAGGTGTAAGGTCAGAGATAAAGCCTTTAAGAATAAGGTTATAATAATATGCTGCGTGATCAGGACTATCGTGTACCTCGTGTGATGATGACAGAGCACAGAGTAACAGCGGAATGATTATTAGCAGAAGAAACTGAGGAGGTCAGAGACTTCGTCCACCACGAATTTCACGTGAAGTCACTCGACCCAGGACTCCGTAAAGAAATACCAGCGAACATTTTTTACTGCTTATCGTAAACACAAAAAAATGCGAAAAAAATTTGCAGTGCTGGCACAAAATCGTTACGTACCAAATGAGGTATCCAACTAGCACACGGGAAATGAATCTCTACAATCACAAACCTATTCATAATCATTCTTCGGTCTAACTGAAACTCGGGTTGCACTCCCCCCCCCCCATTTCAAGGTCTGAATTAACCGAGTTTGGTTTACAATAAGTACCACCTAATTTCATCATCCGCTCCTCACAGGCCCCCTCTCTCGGCATTACAAAATTGGATTTGGGTTAGCTTTGGCATCATCAACGTTAGCACAGCGGTCCATACATACTGTGAAGGCTGTGATTAGATTTACATTTTGCAATGTTACAACGAACGGAACAGCAGGGGGTTGCCGACCGTTGTTGGGGCGGGGGTGAGTATTTTTCAGGGTCGCCTGCTCTCACTCGTATAGAGAGAAAACTCATGTGAGGGTGGACTGCAGTGTCGTTTTGAATATAGGAAGCGTAGGGGTACGTAGTTTTTTATTCGTCTACCCTTCTCTCAACATTGCAGTTTAAAAAATATACTATATAATTCTATCGTTCTTGTACATGCGAAACGCATTTGAAATACTGAATCAGTGGGACCCATGTATAGTTGTATGGGGTAGGTAACCTAGTTAGCTTGTTAGTGGCGAAGGGGAAAGCTGACAATAATGTTAGTTATGCTTCAGAGGAGGATGAGAGAGCCTTGCTTCAACATGTACCGAAAATTCATCAAGGTTCAGTGAATAATGCTCTACGTTCACTCACTCTCTTGGCTGAACTGTCTACTCTTTAGTGGTCACAATTTTATAAAATTATTTTGCAGAAGTTTCTTTTTCGAGTGCACGGTATTTCGAAATGTTATAACGAAGTCGGAAAAATATACTTTCAGATGATGAAATAAATAACTTACTTTTATACAAATCATGGAAACATGATTTTATTTAAATTATATACAACACGGCACGAAGGAAAACTTGCATGTTTAAGATTTATGATCATTTCGACTTTGTGTAAAGATAGGAAATATGATCGAATTATTTTCATCATAAAAAAATAAATAATTTTATATCACATAAAAACAAGAATTCGCTTTTTAATTCCACATCGGCAATTTATATAAAGATGTTAATTTAGCAAAAAAACGACATTGGAAAACGTTTCCATCTACGGCTGCATTACAAATTTAAATTATTAAATGTTGTTGTCTTTACATTCAGAGAAATTATCAATCCATACTTTAATGTATTAACATATTGTGACGGAAGGGATGTAGGGCGCTGGGTGATACATCTTCAAGTACGATTAAATTTCAAATATCACCTTACAAAGACAATCACAACTGGAAATTGTAATAATATGGAAATAAATATCACGTTCAATTCGGGAAATGTGTGGCATTGTTCGGGTTCAGAAACTCTTATCCATCTTGAAGGTGTTTCCATAACCCTGACTTTCTCATGGTTCAGTCGTGAGAGCCCAATACACACGCTGTGTGGGAATACGCTGTCTCGTTACTGCCAACGATTCCCGCGATAATTCGATTAGTTACAACTCGTTCACTTGATCGCCCAGCGGCAGGGGGGAGAGGAGAAGTGAGAGGAAGACCGCCCAAGTTTCCTTCATGCAAACGTCTGTGCAGACGTTGAAGTTGTCCCTGGGTTGAAACACAGCTCCCTGTAGGCGTACGAGGAAGTGGAGGTAAGGTAACATTGCGCTAAATTTAGGTGAGCTGTTAACTTCACGCCCTGTCTTCTTCACCCACCATTTCCGGACAAACTGTCCCCTGCGTCCACTGGATAGGAGGCTGAATGTACTCAAGAATCATCTTAGATGTGATAGCTCAGAGAGGAATCCATATCTGTGCCACGAATTGAGCCTCGGTCGTCCAGTTCGTTGTGTGTGTTAACGCTTTAAACTTCAATAGTAACTATATGTACCATCTTCTTTAAGAATCACTAAATCTTCGTTTTGTATTTATAGATTTCGTATGATTTTCGCTGTAAACATCGCTAATTTCCTTCAACACGTTAGCCAGTTACTCTTTGTAAGGGTTAAGTGTGATGTTCTCTTTTAAGTACGGGCCGAATTCTTAAATGCTATTTTGATTGCGTCAGCTTTAAAAGGTTAATCAGTTATTTTTTTAATCGATTTATTATTTTCACTCTGGTTTTTCATACATAGAATGGCGCAAAAACATTTCTTAAAAAGGTGACAAATTGACGGCTGTACGGTTTTGAACAAAAATTATTTTCGCTGTGTGAGTTTACTTTTACAAATGTTTTATTCACATCTAATGTTTCACGGCGTTTAAGACATCAGAGTCGGCCTCCTTGATGGTAATGCTATATGGACTTACGTTGGAGACATTATGTTCCTCCGAAACGTCGATATCTACTTATAAGTCCACACGGCGTTACTACCCAACATCGGTGACACAGTTAGCGAACAAACCCGGCCTCATTTTACCGAGCTCCGTCCATTATAAAAAAAATGCTCTTAAACAACAGAAAAATGTCTGAATGTGACCAACAAGGTTCAAACTATTAAGACATCTTGCCCCATATCCCATACGACATGCGATATTATGTGACAGGGCGTGTGTTCCTACCTTTGACGCTCTTGTTGGGCGGGGGACCGTCCCTACTCCACGGAGGGTCCCCGTGGCCGGAGAAGTCCCGCAGTTTGAGGTACGAGATGGTTAGCCTGATGATGGACGCCTTATCGAGCTGCGACGTGATGGCTGCAGGAAGAGGCAGCATCTTGGCCAATTCGTAGAACTCGAAGTTCTCCTTCCCTCGACGAGATCTCGCTGCGTCTCGACTCTTCTCCTTTCTCAGCTCCAAGATGCTGCAAACAACACACAAGTCAGCGTGACTGCTCTTCCATTCTTTTAGCAACAATATAGCATGGATACTAACACACATATTGTTGTGTAAACGTTTAGGAATATAACTGTCTTACGGATTGAATATTTTCCATTAATAAAGTGCTCAGTCATTAAACTGTACTTAAATCGTAAAATTAAAAACAAAATTTCATTAATAACTGTGAGTGATTCGTATATTTTATGCGTTACTTACACACATCCATAAAATATACGCATAATGCGTCTAAACGTCACTTTTGATGTTATCAGAATAGACTAGACGGATTTAAATTAAATTTAGTACAGGAGGTCCACTAAAGCAATTGAGTTATATTTAGGTTCGTATCCCTCCAGTGGATTCTTATTCAAGCATGACAAAGTTCAAATCGAAATTTATAGGTTTTGCAGAAAACAGCTGGTATTACAAAAAATTGTAATACGTGAAGTAAAAATAATATAGATCTTGTAAATTCGAACGCTCAACACTTGAGATTTGAATTTTAGATTCATGATGAGTGTCAGCAAAGCACATATAAACAACGAAAAAACACTACATTATGAAGTCGAAAAGCAATTCATGTCAGATAGGAAGATAGGGGCTTCATCTCCGGCCTGACGCTGGATTGGTATTGCAGTAAATGCAATTTTTAGTGAATTTTGATCGATTTATCCATACAATTATCGGATATTAAAGAACAAAATGAATTATAGTATCAGTTAAACGAGTTACGAATATTTATCGACATTGTAACGATTTAAAATAATTCCGCATAAACATGCCTGTTGTTAATGAAAATTGATGGCAAAATTGTTGTTATGGAAGGTAGCCATTTAAGTTGCTCACGGCAATGATATGTCGATTTTGGTCTTCTCGGATGTGATACAGTGTAGTCTTGTACGTGCTTACCAACGTTAGGAAGAAGGTAAAGCTTGCATCATCAGCCCTGAAGATAGAGCCGATAATTTACTTCGAAACGCTGGAGAATTCCTACAAGACTACACTGTGTTAACGACCCAAAAGACCAAAATCGACATACGTGGAAGAGGGTGAACATGGTGAGAAACACAATTACAAATTTAGAGTTTTATCTCACGTATATGTTGGGCTCTGTATCAGTCACTAAATTTCACCTTATGAGACAAACATGGACACATTTATATGACTACAAACACAAATGACAATATTTCCTGAATATTTTTATCATGTTTGAAGCACCATAATGCAGCGCAGGTTGTTAAAAGCGGCACGAACAACATCCATGCATGTTTTGAGCTCATTTCGAATCCAAAATATCAAGAATCGAGACCACCAATTGCTCTACTTCATAATGAGAATGCTGTTTTCCCGTAGAAGTTACGTTTATCTAACTCTACACAACAGAGTTCTTATTAAGAAGGTAAAAGTCGTTTAGGTAGTCAGTAAATATCCCGTTTTAACGATGTCCAACAGTTCATTACTGAATCAACAAAATCCCGATACTGGACCCTGTCGTGAGCCAGTTTAAACCACTCAACCTCACACCATAGTTTATTAACGTAAGTTAAAACGTATAAATACTTATGACGAAGTCAAACACTAACGACACGTTTAAACAAAATAATCTTACAATTACATTAATTAATTTAGACTGCAAGAGGTATCACTGCGAAACCCATCAAACAAAATGTTTACATTACTGGAATTCTCATTAGACATTTCATCTAAGATATATGACAGGATAGAAGTAAAATGATAAAGCCCTGTGACAATATATACCTATTGTGTTAACATTCAATAACTCTACATTTTGCCTAAAGAGTGTATTTATGGGTTATGTGTGTTTTTCATAATAAAAGTGTATAATTTTCCAAAAAAGCGTAAACAAACTGATCTTTGTAATGGAGACGCGTTGTGTTATCTTTGAGTTAGGAACTGATTTTTTAAACAAAATTTACAAGGACCTCAAACTTCAAAAGTTTAAGGGGACGAATTAATTTTCCCAAATACTGTTTGAAACAGTATTAAAAACTGATATTTTGATTCCAAGATCAATATTGCCTTTAATGTTTTATGTTACTGATATACACTCTTCTTTAGTTCGCCACTGCTCGGAGTTCTTCCATAATGAACACAGTATTATGAGACATATTCCTGCTTCTTGAGGATTCAACAAATTGCCATGGGGATTTTCAGAACGGTTATTTCTCTGATTAGTCTTCTGACCTACAACAATAAAAATTCTGCTTTTCCTTCCAACTCTCCAGTCTATCTCACCATCCCACACTTCTTCTAACAGATACATTATGTTCTTTCTAAAAATATAACATCCTGCAAACATTTTCCTAAACTGTCGATTCTAACTGAAGTATGATTTATGAACGATGAAACAAAAGAAATATATTGTAAAGCTATTCTTTAGACGCCCCCCCCCCCCCCACATTAAAACATTACTGACAATGGATTGATTCATTCGGAGGTTACATAACCACTTTCTTACAGAACTTTTATGGCCTGATGATGGAGCAGCAAGTACCTCTGAAACGTCGGTTAACTTCTGCGAGACTATACGGCGCAGTATGCCAGAAGATTGTCATCTACAGTGATAAACTTGATGAATTATAATACTCCTTGTCTAACATTGTAAAAAAAGAAAAAGAATTACGACAGGATAAAGATTAAATTCGGGCGGTGAACCAAAAATTGCTCACAGAATTTTTTGATAAAATCCCTTGAAACACGATTATTTAAATAACAGAGACTAAGATGATAGTACAAGAGAAATAGAAAGGAAAGTGGTTTGATTTCAAGAGAACTGACCCTTGATCTTGTCCAGAGGCGAGATTTACTGTTACTGGAACTGAAACTAATTGTATTAGAAGATAAACAGATTGTAAATTAAAATGTAACGGATTACTACAGCTTGCGGACAACTGCACTACAAGAAACTGAAGTTGCAGCAGCACCATCGGCCAATCTTCAGAAATTCCTGAAAGGCTCCTCGCCCGTTTTCAGGCTGTTTAATAAGAAACACATTGGACGCCAGGGAACAAGTCGTTCGTTCTCTCGCGATTCTTCGTACTCGCGATATTGAAATCACTGCCCCCATTCGTATGGGTCTAGAATCGAAAACCTCTGAGTATAAGAAAGACGGAGTGGCAGCGCAGGTGGAAGGGGGCTTTAGTTCAATTCTCGAGCACGAATGAGGGGAAATAGTGCATAGGCTGAGTGGGATAGATCGAGGATCTTGGACAAACACAACCCTCAATGCAGGAGCCAAAAAGAGGGAACTGACTTCGACTGGGGGGAGGGGGTGTCCCTGAGGGCATATAAAAGTGAAAAGTGGCATAGCCATGGGAATAGCCATAGGGGATGGAGGAGGAATATAAGTCTGGGGGTAGTAAAAGACGATGATTAGGCGTATCCCAAAATGAAATGTCCACTCGTGAGCTGATGCCGTCCAGCGAGGGGTTGGGAGGGGGAGGAATGGATTGAGAAAGCGAGATGGGAAAGCTTGGTAGAAGCTTAAACGGCCACCGGAGAAATTAAAGTTTTGCAGACGGTAGAACTGGTCGGAGAAAATCTCTTCCTAAGAAAGACGAACATGAAGGAAAAGCTGGTTGGGAGGAAGTAATGCGGGAGAAAAGAAAATCAAAGTAGAAGAGTAAATCAAGTTTACGAGCGGTAAGGATTTTCATCATAGAGAAAATACAGAAAACATAACAGAGAAAAAATTAGAAATAAACTTTTGTTGTAATGAGACTATTATCATGAATATAAAAGCTCTTGATCACTTCAATACAAATATTTAATTAAGACAAATGTTAAAATAAGTTTCTGTTTTGAGTAACGTGACTGGCTAGGGGTTGGGAAACAGGGTTCTTACACCAGGTAGGGACAAGTTCCATCTATATCTAGTTTAATTACTGGTATATTAACTTTGTTTAAGATCCAAGCCTGCAGTTGAGTATGATCCCTGAAAAGCTCTGTTCATTGAGCTCATTAAATGTATTACTTTTTAGTGAAAAGTCCAAAACTCAGAGAAACCTAATTAGTTTTGTACACAGTGTGTGTAACATAAAATATAACAAACACACAAATATTATTAAGGGGAAAATTCTGTATTACTCAACAAATTAAATTCAAATATATCCGCAATTACATCAATAAACTATCATAATAATGGAAAATACCAAAGTTACAGATGCTCAAACATTGTATGTTTATTAATCGAAAGACGTACTTTTCCGTTTGAAACAGAAGTTCATCTAAGTAATATTTAAGAATGTCTGAAATAAAACAAAACTCTTCTCCATTACAAAAATTAATTTGTTAATGCTATTTAAGAAATTATATTGCAGGCATTTACGGTAGTGAATACGACCATGGCGAATTTCTAGGTGGGTAGCGATGTTTCGTAAGAACATACTGCCTCCATCCTCAGGCCTGAAGATGGAGGCAGTATGTTACTCCAAAACGTTACTATCTATCAGCAAATCTACGCGGCATCAAAATCCTGAAGAACAACACCGCTATCCTCACCGCCGAATCTCAAGTCATACAAACAGAGACGTGGTTTGTAATGATAATAGAAGAAGAATAAATTCTTGAAATACTTAATGCCAGTCAGTTAAGAATTCTTTTCAACTCGTATACCTTTAAAAAAATTTCGAAGATTGCGACAATAAAGACATTTTGCCAACTGTATTTTACAGGTGTGAATTCTTACTGTGCAGGAAGATTATATAATACAAATTTTTAAAAATAAACTTCTCGTGGAGTAAAGTTAAATTGTACCAGCAGTTCAGAAGAGTGTCTTACGTAACTCATAGGATGTGATCGTAAGTGTACAGAGACAGTTCTGGTTTACGTACTCTTTAGTATTAGTGTGTTGAACCTTACGGGTTCAGTTTCCATGGTTCAAGTTTTGTTTTACCTGCTTCAAGAACTACATGCCGGTTTCCAAGGAAGTAATGGATCTTTGGCAGCGTTTCTCATAGTAATGTTCCCACTGTAAGTGTGTCACGTATTTAGACTCCTTTAAATGTAACGAGCCAATGTTTAATTAACAAGACGGAAACCTTAAAAGCGTATATATACATCCCCCTCACATCCTCCCACCACTCTATGGAACTCCTTTTGCATTTAAATCCCGAACAATTAGCAAAGAAGACTAATGTGGTCTTATTTGTAGACCTACTGAGCACGCGGCAAGACTTTCCGAGATGCTGGTTAATCAAATAAAGGTAAATGAGTTCGTTCCTTTTGATGTGATTATTTCTGTTACCACCCCGCACCAATGTTTCGCCACACGCCCTGTTCTTCTCTTTACGAGTACAAAAAAATGTTTCTGGTTCTCCGTTTCACTCTCGGGAATGTCCTCGTGCTCTTCTGCTACGCGTTCAATTCAAGAAGTTTATGCAAATTTTAACATCTTCGAATTGTAGATGCATTTCATGGCTTTAACCAAGATTAGGGTCAATTAATTTTCAGTGTGTGTTTCGGAATAAAAGATTTCATTCAGTATAGGCAATGGCAATTACACAATCTAAAATTAAAATTCTAATCACTTACAGCGCCGAGTTGGATCTGCGAAGGATATAATATCTAGGACAGCGTTTCTCAACGTTTCACGATCCACGGACATTATGCTGAGATAAAAGGTTCCTCAAATCTCCGCTTTTGGAAGAACCAATAAATACTTGAAGATTTCTGTCTTCTGGGTTTCAGAGGTCATACTGCCTCCGTCATCAGGGCGATACTGGAGCGATTTATCGCCCTGATGACGGAGGCAGTATGACCTCCGAAACGTTGGTAAACATCGACCAGACTGCACTGCGCAACAACCCAAAAGACAGAAATCTTCATACTAAGAATCGCCCTGATGACGGAGGCAGTATGACCTCTGAAATGTTGGTTAACATCTACCAGACTACACAGCGCAACAACCCAGAAGACAGAAATCTTCATACTCACCGCTGTGAAAACCTCAAATCTTACACAATAAATACTTATCTTTGTAATAGGCTACTTTAGCAGAATCTTCTATAACTACGAAAAATGTGCTACATTAAACAAAGTAAATGTATTAGTCGCATGTCCTCAGAAATACACTGTCCTTTTAAGAAAGGAAAACAATATTATCTACGATAAAACTACATTGAAACAAAGTTAAAAAAACGTCACATCATACGATGAATACATATCAAAGTAAACACAACATATCACTATTATGAAACTCAGCTGTTTAATGAAATCGCCGTTTACTCGGAGAATTATAAGAAACCGATAAATTTACTATAATTGTGGGACAAAAACGCAAAATTATTTATTGTCAAAGTAGGCACTACATATAAATTCCACTTGGCTTTAAAGTGTTTAAGCGAATTTTTCGTACAACGTTATGTGACTCCGTCGAATCATTTTTGGGACGAAACAAGACGGGCGAAAAATAAGACGGTTACCACTCTTGAAGTTGATGGCTCGAAGAACCTCTTGTATATTGATTATTTGTATGACTACAAGGCTACCATCTATTATTAAGACACGCTGGAAGATGGGCTATTTCATGATTCTAAAAAGAAGACGAAAACTCTTAATATAATATTTAAAGAATCTTTCATCGTCAATGGAAAGCAACAAAATGAAACGTAAATGACATCGGCGTTTTGCCACACATAAGATTCAAGTGTGTTAAGCGTTCAGACGCTCGCAGACTATATTCAGCGCCACACACGGGACTGCCGATTGTTTCCGTGGTCCTCTCAATTCGATTAGACTTAGGCAGTGTTCAGTCTGCTCTCCGGACCAAGAACCGTTCCCGGGGGGCAGGACCCTTCTGTTTCCACAGAGGAACATTTGGTCCACAAATGCAGCATCAGATCGATACTGGCTGCCCGGAAATATCGACCTTGGTTTTAAAAATTATTATAAAATCAAACACCGTTACCGGACCAAGTCACCGAACCTCGTATCCAACTGTTACCCTGGAGACAAGGTGGTCGGGGTGTTAAATTGACCACTCACCTGAATCGAGTTTAAGAATGCGCAGAACTATTTTTCATGGCGCGATGCTTAAACACAGGAGAAGTTTTACCTTTATATTACAGTCGAAAAGAGCACAAAAAACAATAGAGCGGTATCTTGTGGAGCCTACAGGCGGTAGGCTCTATAACTAACTCGGCGCTGCTGTCTTGAGAAGCTGACGGCCGTTCAATTGATCAAGGGATTCCCAGGATTTTATGGAACCAGAGGGTTCATAACCGCATTCACAAAAAACCCGTCACTGGTGTTTGCCCTCACATTCTTCTTTTTCCTTAAGACTCGTTTTAATATTATTCCCCATCTATATTTTGGTCTCCCAAGGTGGCCAGTTTCCCCCTCTACCCCTGTTGTCCAACTCGTAGCTAGTGACTTTAATGACTGAATTACTTGATGATATTCTGTGTCATTGCACCCGTAGCATGTTGGGGTAACACCTTCGACCTAACGCCGAGGTCTACACTGCGTGAAGATTTACTTCCGATCTGTATTTTACACCTTCACAGCGTGAATTTTTAAGCCTTGAGGAAAGCTTTGCAGCAACGAACTTCGTTGTTTTGGGCGTTTAAAAGATTCCCCAAGTTACATTTTGCGCTTTACAGTATTTATATTAATCAGTAAAGACAGACGACACATTCCCTTGTTTCAGTTGACCTCAGCCGTGCATTGGCTGGGCACGAATCTAATCTTCATCCCTTTCAAAACAACTCAGCTTTACTGCAGCCTAAAACCATGTCGTTTGCTGAGCGGTGGGGAAGCTGGGGCAAGGTGAGCCTTTTATGGAGGATGGGGGTGAAAGGTGAGTTGAAAGAGATCTGCTGTCGTGTAGCTGGAAGATGAGACGGCGATGTTTCCCTCAGGAATCATCAGCCTTACTACGTCACATCCGGTTTGTCATTAGACCACAGTGTCGGTCCGATAAAGGAATTGTCGCTGGACCTCTCTCTCAACGTATAAAACTTCTCTCCCTTCTGCTTTTACTGTCTTTGAGAAGAAACTGTTCACAGCGCCCATCCACTGACGTTTCAAAGTAGAGTGCAGAAAAAGCCCCGCGGACAGAACAAATTTCAAAATTCGTTCTGTTAAACACATGAGTGGGCTCTTGTTATGCTTTACCTAAATGATGAGACAGCCAGGTGTATGCGCATGCGCTGTTTCACGAAACACTTCATAGATGGTCATGTTTATTCAAGTCTACATTACAATACACTGGCTACTCAACACTGCGGTTGAATGCCTACGACATTTGTTTCGCATTCTGAGTCCGGCGCAGGGCTAATTCCGGAGGTCCAACGTACCTAGAAGAATATCTGGATCTAAGAGGAATGAAGCAACAGGAGGGTGGGGAAAACTATGTAATGAGAAACTCCATAATTTGCACTCTTCGTCAGATGAGATGTCAGCGGTGAGAAATGCTTATATCAATTAGATTGGAGAGCCAAATGGGAAGAAAGTACTTGAAAGACGCAAGTGTAGATGGGTGGATAATATTAAAATGGCTCTTAAGAAGAAAGATCTGAAGCATTTGGATTAGATTCAGAATATATTAAAGATTTAATGAACCATCTAATACATGTTGAAAATGTACTATTTAATAAGTATCGGCGTTAGTGGCGGAATTTAAAAAAAACTGTTCTTTTTAAACTTCTGTAACATGTTGGATAACATAGTTTATGAAATGACATTGTAAACGATCCATACAACTGTAGAAATGACCATTCTGAAATTAAAGAGCAGGTTACGTTACGAAGTCATACCAAAAAGGCAGACCAATTACGTAGTCCTCTACGACTTTAGGCGACTTTCTTTTCAGTCTTAATTTGAATACATGAACATCAAAGGGAAGAGTGGGCTTTTAAAAACGTCGAGATGCTATCTGATGTTCTACCGCCCCGATACCAGGAGATGCTTTAACTTCGTCAACGGCTTCCCACACCTTGACTGTTTATTTTTTAAGGCGGAATATGAGGAGAACAACTTTTACGGCAACCCACAGGCCCCCTTCCTCTGTCCGACTTGTGAATTATTGATAAGGCGATCGAGACACTCCATTTGGACGCTCCCCGACTTAAGAAACAGTCCTTATTTACATGTGATGGGGTGAAATTCGAGGGGCTGCAACTTGACGCCACAGTAGCATTGACAGGAAATGGCATTAGAGTCACTTTCCTCTCACACAGTAAACCATCGTTATCCGTCGACTCTAAATCCATCGATTCTGATATCAATAATCGATTTTTTAATCACCTGGAATTCGTAAATATAACTCGCGGAGCAATTCCTTCGGTCTACCGAAGGAATTGCTGTTGTTTCGTAAGCTAGCCGTTAAGTACACTGACAATTTTTTCGTATTTATTTAATTATTTATTTTTACGGTAAAATCAGTGGCAATTTCTGCGCAGCCAATTGGGAAAGCTAAGAGGCCAAGAGCAGTCACGACTTTGGAAAGAAAACTGAAAGTCATTAAAATGTGAAGCTGATCTTCGGTGCTACAAGAAATCCTCACCGAGACGAAGAAAACAAGGATCCAACCACTCTAAATTTATTTTTCAAGTAAAGAGATCATTCACAGTCCTCAACTTCTGCGTTTTAAGTTACTTCAATAAAATTATTAAATATAAAATGTTATTAAAATGTCATTGTATTCATATCTCCATGCATGAAACATGTATCTTTTTAACATGCTTTTATTACACTAGCCTAAATTTTTTGCGTTTATTTATTCAAAACTCGAGTTCTTTTTCAATGGTGGGCCTACAGTGTTCAAAAGTGTCCGCGCAACGGTCTCTCTGATAAGCCAGTTTAATCCAATCCACAGCATCCAACCCTAGGTTCTAAAAGCCAGTTTTAATATCCTCCTCACATCTACGCCTATTACATCTAAGCAGTCTCCTCCCTTCAAGCATCCGAACTAAAATTTTAAACAAATGTTAAAATATGCGCGTTTACGGGTGACATAAGCCACGTCACGAAAGCTGTGGAAATTTCAGTGACGCACGAAGTCTACAGCGTGGTTACTTCACAGACTCTACTGAGGCTATTTGTGTGCATTGCTCCCTCATTACAACGCGGATAGCATTCACATTGCCGCAGTTCCTGTTAACCACGCGTCATAAGGCTATCTGACCAGTGTCACAAATGCTGTCTTAAGTCCGCTGGTTTAAGACAACTATTCAACAGTTGCAGGTCCTCGGACACTCAGCACACCCAAAGCTTTATATCCATGGCTCCACGCGAGCCAAGTCCTTCTCCAGAAATTGTCAATTGACAAAATGCCTAAGAAATTATCCTAAGTTTTAAAACCCGAATATTCATTACCGTGTTCACCCTACATTAAGTTCATTCAACCCAGGTCACACCCTCCTGCCCTATATTATTATAGTTCCAGTTTGCCCAGGTGTGCAAACTGGTCTCTTCCCTTAGGTTTCATATCAAATTTTATAAGAATTTGCCTTTCCATGCGTGCTACATGTCTTGTTCATCAAATCGTACTTTATTTTAATACCCTAATAATATCTGGTGAAGAGCAGAAATTGCGAGCCTCGTCATTTCGCAGATTTTGCTAACCCCATATTTCTTCCTCTTATGTCCAAATATTCTCCTCACTACCCTGTTTCCAAATTCCCTCTCTGATTTGTGTCCTTGGTAAATTATATTTCTGTACATTTTAATGTTTACTTTAAAGAAGAGAGAGGAAAATCAAACAATCCGAAACAAATGGCAAAATTGTTCAGACCCTGCCAGATGTGTTGTGCTCCTTATTTGAATTATGATTTTGTCCTGCATTCTGGTGACAAAGTTTGAACACAGGTTTTTACAATGATACAAAAAATAAATGTACATTTTTTTAATTTTAATTTAAAAACTTGCATCTGCTTCTCGGTCTCCTTAATCATCTCTCTGTAATCTCATTCAAGAGTTTATTACGAAAATATAGTAATCTGTGTACAGATATTACAGCTCAAGTTTTGGCCTTTCTAGAGATTCTGCCTGCCCATTTTTCGAAATTTCCTTCAGCACAACGTAACACAGAAAGGCGCAGACGTACATCCGTGATTCGAATGGTATTCGAACCCACGATCCTAGTGATTGACCGACCAGAAAAACATAATTAAATGCTTAAAACTATTTAGAAATCACATAGTCATAATAGCACTTCAGGACATACGGTTAATTTAAGTCACAGAATTCTGTATAAATGGGCTGTGTAATATACATCGTCTTTTCATGTCTTACTATAATACCACTGCTGTTTTCTTACCGGAGAATGGTGTTATAAGGGAAAAGCTTGTAAGAAGAGGGTCTGACCAGTAGCACAGGATAACCTAATAACAACAGATGAAGGGGGCATGGCACGAGAATCGAAGAAGAAGCGAGGAAAAAGTGGGGAGGGGGGTAGAAAAAATTCTCAGTGGACTTTCTGATGGGAGGAATAGCAGTACAAGGGTAGGTGCAGAGCTGCCGACCAATTTGAACCAATTTGATCGAAAAGTTCGCCTTAATTTTGTTTTCACACTCTGAAGCGTTGGTATAAGGCAAAGGGCAGTTACTTGGGGGAGGAGAGTTGAACAGACGAAGCAGAACTCTCCGGGGATGCCTTGTTTATGATCCCCCCCAACATGAGCGAGAAAAAGACATGATGATGGATAAGAAGAAATGTGACCAAAGGACGGACAGACACGGTGTGAAGTAATTTGTGCTTACTGAATACGTCTCCTTCTCTTTCCTGATGTGGGCTCACGTACGGGAGATGAAAGAAAGTCCAGTTCATGACTTGTATATTGTTATCTTCGAACTTCTACGAAAACCAAAAATCGACCAGACAGGAGAGTGAAAACAGAGGTCTCTTACTTTATGGGAAAGAAACTACTTCGTTAGGAATGTCAGTGATATCGACATATCAACAAAACTGATGTCGGAAAATATTCGATATATTGATATACAGCCTATTATGCTTACCGACGTATCGCCAATTTCCATGTAAAATAAAACCAGAAATTAATAGAAAAAATTTGATACATATTTAAATCGATTAAAAGGAAGAAATAAGTACATTAATATTAGTAATAAATTTATTTAAAAAACAATCAACAGGTCCGATGTTTAAGACTGAAATCTGTATCCATTGCAAGACAATTTGTAATACAATAAAATATGGTGTTTAATACCCTTGAATCTAAGGCGAACATGATTTGAATGGCAACTGGCTATTACCAGTCTATCCCGATAAATAGTGGGTTATATTATACTGCGGTTGGAGTAAGTAACGTAAGTCTGCATTGGGGATAAAAGTTCAACTGTACTGCGCGTTGTGCATTGCTGTCATGTGCAGAAAGAGGCTTTGCAAAAATACCAATGTCTGGTAGAAATTCTTCACAAGACGAAGAACAAGGAGAATAATATTCTGTCATAAAGAAAAAGAATTTCCTGGTGAATTATCAACTGTAATCCTAAACATGAAAGTTGTAAGCGTTCACATGTCTAAAACGGAAGATGAGAAATTATTTGCCAGAATTTCTTTGCGTCGAATTTGGGTGAGCGTAACTAAACATTTTGTGCGCATGGTCATTGAAGACATTACAGAATACATCTAGTAGGGGAATCACAACTGAATTACAGTCCGCTTGAATTTCTGATGAACATTCGACTACTGAAGTAGAGTGAGGAAAGTGGCCCAATCAACAGAATCACTATTCTTTTTTGTAGATGCGGCCAAATTGTCAGAACTGCTTTCGTCTGCGTCGAGGCTAATTTTCATCTTTTATTCCTTGCCGAAAGAAGAAAGAGAGAGTGACGGACAGCGGAGACGAGTTGACCGGAAGCGATTATTATGGGAAAGCAAGGGAAGGGCAGAAATAGTGGTTGGGGTTAAAGAGGGGAGGTTGTCAGAAACTACCCTAGTTGAGGGTGAGGTTTGATTCAGTCAGTATTTGTACAAGAATCCCACGAGACCCTTTTTTCCAATCATTGATGCCAGCAAACCGACTTGGGATATTTACTCACGAGAAGGCCATTTTGGGCAACAGGATCGAGAGGCGTTGGTGGTGTAAGGGACTCAATTTCTCTATAAATCTTTTCATTTACCTATGTGCATGGTTTGACGTTAAAGTTTACTATAGCCTATATATACTATATATAGACAGTGAAATAGTTAACATTTGAAGATCTCGTAACTGAGGACCAAAAACTACGTCAGCTGACACGGATATCTTGGATACCTCAGAATCGAGGATAGCGGGTTTGAATCCCACACACAACACAACTATATGATCATATATTTCTGTGTTGTCTAGTGTGGGCCTGCATTTACTGAGGTCTTGCGATAGGCCAGAACCCGTCTAGAGCAGTGGTATTCAACCATTTTTTGTTCGCGTACACCAAGATATAATTTCTCTTCAACTTTGTACCCCCTAAGTTGTTGGTGTATAATTCAAGTTATGCATAGTATATAATCTACATCTAAAATAAATTAAATAAATTACATTACTGATTATTCAGTGTTTATCATAAAATAATATTTTTTTTTAAATTTCACGTACCCCTAAGATGTCTTCGCGTACCCCCCGGGGGTACGCGTACCCCAGGTTGAATACCACTGGTCTAGAGGATTGCGTACGAGTGAATAATCTTTTTCACAATTAATTATACGCGGTTTTATTTTAGTATCCTAAGGAATATCAATATCCTATCCGCTGCCACCATTTTGACTCCGCGGACTACAAATTAAAGCCTCTCATAGTTCATACCCCAAAAATGCACGGGTATATATACGTTTCATTTTACGCATTTTAGATATTTGAGACGATTCGTAGAGACGCAGCCCCCACGTATAACGACAGTCACGTGTGCTTGTTCAGTAAACGGTGATTCAGTATTTAGTATTTAATGGGCCTTAAGTGAGATTAGAACCACTGCCACAAATATCAAAATTTGATAACAATATTGGAAATACAGTTACAAGGAATCTCTTGAAGACGAGAGCAGAACAAAATCTCGAAACGTCTCGAGATTTTAGAGTTGAAAGGCAATGAAAAAATGTGGCTTGTGGCAAGCGTTCCCAAGACGTCGTTTATATTTTTATTACTTCGGAATATTATATAGATTTATAGTCTGCCACAATGCATTTCCATCGCTAGGAACTTTCTTGGTCCATCCAGCATATTTTCTGCACAGACCGCAACGCGAAGTTCTTCACAGATGAGGTTCAGTTTGTTTTTCTGAAGGGCGGCAATCAGCTGGAGTTACAACGTCAAATAAAAGAAGTGCATCCCCCCCACAGCGGTACAGACCGCGCGGTCCTGTCATCACGTCTTAGCTACCCCCTTCCTCCTTCAACCCTCATGCAATTGGCCAGCTAAGGGAAAAAGGAGACGTCCCGAGGGAACGGGGAGAAAGTAGAACAGAAGAGATTCCCTCACAGAGGATCCTAGGTCCAGAAACATCAGACACCTCGCAGCAACACGAAGCATCCACATCAGCATTTCTGGACCATTTCTTAACCCACTCCAACATTTTCTTTTACAAGTCTGGTATTCAACCATTTTTTGTTCGCGTACACCAAGATATAATTTCTCTTCAACTTTGTACCCCCTAAGTTGTTGGTGTATAATTCAAGTTATGCATAGTATATAATCTACATCTAAAATAAATTAAATAAATTACATTACTGATTATTCAGTGTTTATCATAAAATAATATTTTTTTTTAAATTTCACGTACCCCTAAGATGTCTTCGCGTACCCCCCGGGGGTACGCGTACCCCAGGTTGAATACCACTGGTCTAGAGGATTGCGTACGAGTGAATAATCTTTTTCACAATTAATTATACGCGGTTTTATTTTAGTATCCTAAGGAATATCAATATCCTATCCGCTGCCACCATTTTGACTCCGCGGACTACAAATTAAAGCCTCTCATAGTTCATACCCCAAAAATGCACGGGTATATATACGTTTCATTTTACGCATTTTAGATATTTGAGACGATTCGTAGAGACGCAGCCCCCACGTATAACGACAGTCACGTGTGCTTGTTCAGTAAACGGTGATTCAGTATTTAGTATTTAATGGGCCTTAAGTGAGATTAGAACCACTGCCACAAATATCAAAATTTGATAACAATATTGGAAATACAGTTACAAGGAATCTCTTGAAGACGAGAGCAGAACAAAATCTCGAAACGTCTCGAGATTTTAGAGTTGAAAGGCAATGAAAAAATGTGGCTTGTGGCAAGCGTTCCCAAGACGTCGTTTATATTTTTATTACTTCGGAATATTATATAGATTTATAGTCTGCCACAATGCATTTCCATCGCTAGGAACTTTCTTGGTCCATCCAGCATATTTTCTGCACAGACCGCAACGCGAAGTTCTTCACAGATGAGGTTCAGTTTGTTTTTCTGAAGGGCGGCAATCAGCTGGAGTTACAACGTCAAATAAAAGAAGTGCATCCCCCCCACAGCGGTACAGACCGCGCGGTCCTGTCATCACGTCTTAGCTACCCCCTTCCTCCTTCAACCCTCATGCAATTGGCCAGCTAAGGGAAAAAGGAGACGTCCCGAGGGAACGGGGAGAAAGTAGAACAGAAGAGATTCCCTCACAGAGGATCCTAGGTCCAGAAACATCAGACACCTCGCAGCAACACGAAGCATCCACATCAGCATTTCTGGACCATTTCTTAACCCACTCCAACATTTTCTTTTACAAGTCTGTATTAACTTTACTTTTAAAATCCTCATAAATGAGCGATTTGTACCTTGAAGGATCTTGACCACTATTGGATGATACTGGAGCTCAGATGTACTATGTTTACATAATTAAAATGAGCACAATAAAAATTTGTTTATTAACGCATAAAAGGAAAATAATTTTCTGAGAACCGCTGGCAAAGATTGTTGGACAAACTCGATATTCGGATCTTACATCCAAACATCCAGAAATAAAAAGTCCAGTCTTCTAGACAGCAAAAACTTTCAAAACCGGTGTCATACTGATCTGCTCTCCTGATATAAAAGGAATTATCTTCTAAAAATTTGTTCTACCAAAAAATATAGGCAACATATCTTCAAATTTAGAAAATGTATAACATGAAATTTATTGGAAACACAAAATCTTTGGCTATAGACGTGGATAATGCGTTTCCTCATACAGTGTACTTGATCTGTTATTATAATACTCGTAACATAACTGAAAGCCATAATTTTAAGGATAAAAATATAAACCGTTATTATAGAGTGTTTAAATGTGTGAATCACATCGCAGACCTCCGGAAATCATTACGGATTTTCGGGGAGTCGCATGGTCAGTCGGAACAAAGACACTTAGAGTCTGCGGCTGACGCATGTCTGTGGATTCGAAAGGTGTTATGACCTCCGGGTATACCAGAAAGTCACGTTCACGGAAACGGATTTGGGGGGGGGGGGGGGGGTGGAGGAAGGTAAGGAGGGAAGATCTTCCCCGGAAACGACGACCATCGATGAACGTGACATTGGAGGTCCTGACAGTTGAAGACGAGTCAGTGGCTTTTGGTTTTCACCTGCACAGCGACACTGACGTTCAGCTGAGCTCAAAGGTGCATGATGCCTCGGATTCTGTTGTCGTCTGACAGATATAAAGATGCGAAACTATAGCAGAGCGTCTGCTAGACTGAAAGGCGTAATAACCCACAAGGCTGCCATACCATATTTAATTAACTAACAGTTCAAGACAAGGATACGCGAAACATTTATTGTACCCCATGTTTTATATGGATGTGAAATAATAACTTTTTTATGAAAATATAAATTTCAAAATGTTTGAAAATAAATGTCCAGGAAAAATATTCATATTCAACGTTCGCATTCTGACAACATAATACTTATCTAATAAGCGATCAATCTATTAGGTTTTGTGTACAGAACTGTGTGTAAATAAATCAACTAAAACAGTGAGAATGGAAAGTATCGGTTTAAGCCATTCTGAAATGCGGTATAAAAACTGTTTAGAACTACGTCACACCAGAAATTTCAGTGTGATCCCAGGCACTTCGCCATTAAGTGTGTCTGTTCATTATTTTTTATACACAAGTTAGTAGTTTTACGAGCATATTAAATCTAGCAAACCTATTCTTAAAATTGTACTGAAATAAGAGAAAATACTTACAAACTATTTGTTATACTACTCTGTACAACACCTATGTCGGAGAAATTGCCGATAGCCACGGCGAAGACAACATTTCACGAAAACGATAGCTCTGGATCTGCCACTCCATAAATATATCTATTATTACGTCACATTCAAGGACTCACATTTGAAGACACAAGAGGGGGTCCGAAAGGTTGCTGTCTGGAAGAAGACGCCGCTCACTGCAAAAATAATGGCCCTGTCTACACTTGAAGATTTCTGTCTTCTGGGTCATACTGCCTCCGTTATCAGGGCGATTCTTAGTATGAAGAGTTCTGTATTCTGGGTTGTTGCGCTGTGTAGTCTGGTCGATGTTTACCAACGTTTCAGAGGTCATACTGCCTCCGTCATCAGGGCGATGAATCACTCCAGTATCGCCCTGATGACGGAGGCAGTATGACCTCTGAAACGTTGGTAAACATCGACCAGACTACACAGCGCAACAACCCAGAAGACAGAAATCTTCATACTCATCGCCCTGATGACGGAGGCAGTATGACCTCTGAAACATTGGTTAACATCGACCAGACTAAACAGCGCAACAACCCAGAAGACAGAACTCTTCATACTAAGAATCGCCCTGATGACGGAGGCAGTATGACCCAGAAGACAGAAATCTTCATAATCACCGCTGTGAAAACCTCAAATCATACTGTCTACACTTCTTTATTTCAAGTAACGACGGTTATACCAGCATCGCCAAAACTTAAAAAAAATACATTTTAACTTGTTACTGCCTAGAATTTTTTTGTAAAGCTACTATTTGCTCACGTGGGCAAGAAATTCGCCGCATTTTATGGAACCCGAAGTGCCGGTTCAGTGTCGTGTTCACAAGATACCGCCACTGGTCGTTATCCGGAGCCAGTCGAATAACTCCACACCCTATTTTCATTACACCCATTTTATTGCTATCCTCCTATTTACGCTCAGGTCTCCCAAATGGTATCTTACCTCCAGGTTCTGTATTCAACGTAACTACTGTATGCCTACGCATTCTTGAATTTGCCCCTTTTCCAGGTGTTCGCCACGCTCTAGCGTGAACGAGGAACATCTTACGGGTCCTTTCTGTTCCTTGCCGCTTTTATCTCGGGGTACTCACCATGCACGACTAGGGGTTACTGTTCTTACGGTGGATACTTAACTTGCAACGCTGGGGGTGTCGTTGGTTTCTACGAGAGTACTCAACGTGCATGATCGAGGAATTCTTTCCACATGGGTAATAACCTGCATAGCTGGGTTACCCAACCTTCGTGACCAAGGGTCATCGTTCCTACAAGGGTACTCGTGCTGAATGACCTGCATTAGTGCAAGGAAAACTTACGATGCAGCGACCTTGGATTGCACAGTGCAACAACGATGACGTGGCGTTGAAATGTGAGTGTACTCCAAAGAGTACATGTTTCCAATCGTCTGTCTTAATTTAATCATTCCTCCTTAATCGTGTACAGTGATCGTGCAGTTCAGATTGACGACTACAAAGGATGTGGAACGTAGATGTCGTGACCTATTTTAAAGGAGGCCTACTATCCAAGCACTCCTTTAAATTCTCACAGAAGTGAGAACAGTTAGCTTAGCTGGTGTGATGACCCAGATTCTTCATACAAAGGAGCTCCTTCTTGATAATTATGAACTTTGACACGTATAATTCACGTGATTGGCATTTCAATACGGCGTCAGAGTAACTGAGGCTGCCTGTGATGTTTTGTAACATACTAGCTGTTTACGCCAAGCAATTCTGAGTCCCTGCACCACCCCTTGTCGACTGGCCATGACTACTCTACCACGCAGGTCTATCTGCAGGCTGACTTCCACATCCTAAACCTTACAACGCGACGTGCCGTTAAGACGCAGAACACGGTTAACATGGTCGTTTTAGAAATTCTTGAAGAGACGAAATTATTTGGAAGAAACGGTCATAGGTATATGGAAGATAATATTAAAAAGGCTCAGGGTAGGGTCTATCGGTAGTTAAAAGGAGGGGGATACCTCGACCAGCTGATTATACATCAGCTTATTAAGCACGCGAAGTTAAGTTGATCCTTACAATTACAGAATCTTCACAACGAATTTAACGCATATTAGACCATCATAATCATTAGTATAGTTGCTGCCAAGTATGTTATAACATTCCTGGCCTCTGTCATTTCTGAGGTGAGAGCAAATTCTATTCCTCCAAGTCACTCGGTGATCACGAGAACGCTGTTCTGCAGCCTCGTCTTACAACCGAATAATTCCTAATGTTCTTCACCTTCACAAGTTTCATCTTCGATAAATTTGAAAACTTCAATATGTAAACAGAGAGATATGAAAGGGATCGAACCAAGAATATTTGTCGGAGACCGCCAGATCCCTCTCTGACTGGTACAATATAGGGAGACAAAATGGTCGTGACACAGCTCAGGCGGTTAGTCGCCGGATTTTAACCGCGGTGGCCTTGATTTGAGACCAGGTCAGTCCATGTGGGATTTGTAGTACACAGAGTGGCACTGAAGACAGGTTTCTCTCCGAGTCTTTCGGTTTTGCCTGTCAGTATCATTCCACCGCTGCTCCATATTCACCCACGTATCATCTGGGGGATGGACAATGAGCCCGTTAGCCGCACAGTCTCACACCCCCCGGTCCGAAACAAAACAGAAAGCCTGTGAATACATGTTATATATTTTTCTGCTCTAGAGAAACACATTGGTCTACGCAGGGTGAGAGTCTGACTGCATTAACATCTGTGAACGGAACTATAACAATTCTGGATTTAGTAGAGTATCAGAAATAGGGAATGGCTTTATACTGCGACAGCGAAAACTCGGCAATTCTATCGACTATTACCAAAACTCTCGCTCGTATTTATGCTGACGCATTGTCAAGGTGCTGGTACGGACTGGATACACGCACGATGTTCCAATCGCCCCTCCGACTATAAAGAGATATAGGACTTCAGATGAAACGGCTCAATAAACCAAAGTCGAACCTATAAACAAATCCAGTCTCGTTATAGTCCCTACGGTATCGTGGATTTTTTGACGAAATACCGAGACATCTACTGAACGACTGTTGAGGACAGTAAAATCGGATTGCTGAATCCAAATGTGATGTTTCCGCGTTTGTTTTCCACAGATCATTCGAACGAGTGTCAAACGTCGTAAAACGTCGAGCACTGTGCAGATTATCGAGTATGTTTACAAAGAAAGGATGTCCATGCATCCACAGTGTTTTCTCAATACAATATTTAAACGCGTTTGTGATTATATTCCGCATAACCAAGACTTGCCAGTGGTTAACTACGAAAACTCTGAATCTTTGACTGGTCACGTAAGATATGTAAATAAAAAATAATGAACATGTAGCATCTCCTCTAGCTTTTCAGCTCCCTGATAGAGCCATAGTATAATGTAAACATTCACAAGTGTTTATAAAGTGTTTTGTAAGGTTTTATAAAGCTGCGTTAATACATATATCAAAATGATGGACTCTGCAAGCCGTACCCATTAAAGTACTGAGTTTTCTAAGGGATATAGAGAGCTGTAGGAAAACTGATCACATTAGGAATTTGTCATAGAGGAATTAAACGTACAACATTCTCAGCAATTAGCTGATTATACATCATATAGTTCCACTATTTCGAGAAAACAGACGTTAATGGGTTGTGAAGGACTGTAACATATACAATCACAAGGTGAACATTAACTCTATACAGTGTAAATTAATAGGATGACAACTGAATAATGAATTATAAAAGATATGGAAAGAATCAATCCTAGCCTAATTTAAGGAACCATTACATCATGTGCTTGGACAGGCTAAGTAAAACCACGAAAATTCTCAGGAGCATCGCCACTAATCACCCAATACAGTTCTTCCGAGAGACAACACTACACTCACATCAAATTTTTAGCTTTTCCAAGATTTCAAAGCTGGTTTTGGTAGCATTATTCTAGTCCCTTTTGATTTGTTTGAAAGATTACAATTATTTGTATATTTCTTTGTTTGTTTATTTATTAAACGTTTACATGTTGATATAAGAAATGTATAAAACACATTTTATATCTTATTCTTCAAACAAGTCTCCAAGTTTGCTGTGTTGCCAAGCTGCTCGAAGCTGAAAGGCGTGTAGTAAGTTTTTACAGGCTTCACGACCACAAAGCTACGTGAACCTAGTCGCTCTCAGCTGCAGAAAGCAATTTCAAGGTTCTGTTAGAAGGGTTATCCAGCAGTAGCCATGTTAACTCACAAAGGAAGTTGTTAACTTGGCTCTCATACTGCGGAAGCTAAAGATAAAACGAATTATTCCCCACCCACCCCACCCACCTTTCTTTTACGACATAAAAATATATTGCAACTTTTTAAAAGTAACAAAGTATTTCTGAAATTAAAAATCATGCATGCAAGAAATGTGACAAGGCTTCTTTATCCACCACATTGCAAGTGATGGTTTATTCTTTCTTACAAAGAATGCCATTCAAAACGTGAGAGAATGTTCAATATTTTAATATCTGGCGGATTCGTTAAAAATAAGTTACATGGAAAATGTTGATTCACAGAAGAGTTGATACTGATAGCAATCAGCTTACAGGCCTTAAAACTGCACAGCTATTCACCCAGCGAATTCAAAACTAATTTAGAATTTATCATAAAACGTATGGAATAACATATTATGTTACCTTTTACTACCACTTATAATGCATTTTCCAACATCTAATTTTAATAATAAAAACAAAGTGATTAAGACTCTTGATTTTTGATAGAGAAAAGAAATATTCAAAATGGACTAATTTTTCTTCAACTATGACATGCGACATGGGACTACAGCCCAAAATACCTTCAGCAAGATACGTCACTTAAAAGTTTAAAGGTTTGCTACAATTATAAACAGATCATCCACGAAGTAGCTATATTTAAATTATTTTAACTATTTTGGAATGCATTCAAGCATTAACCTAATCTAGCCTAACCTGAGCAATCTTCAAGGGTTCTGATGCCAGTAGTTTTGTACGAAATTACTGATGCTCCTTCAAAACGATGGTAACTACCCACAAGACAACATATCGTCACACTCCAGGAGGCCACATTAACATCTTCACCGCCGTGATATTATTATTATTTATTCAGTGTTCTGTCTGACGACAGGTCCATATGAACAGGATCCTTCCATCCTTTTCTCGGACTGGGACCTGTTCATATACGTTCTTGGCAGATGATCCAGAAGTGGTTTGCCATTGCCTTCTTCTGTGTGTGAATGAAGTAATTGTTGGGATGCCACGGAGAAACCGGGGAAGCCCCCGGAACAAAACTCCGTGTTACCTAGACCACGGCCTTGCCCAACACAAGTTATAAATTCGGGCACCGCCGGGAATCGAACCCGAGACCCCATATAGACAAATTTAAATAAAATAGTAAATTTCATGTCTGCTTCACACAGTTAGTATAACTCCGTTGCGTTCTAATATGTTAACAGACACTAGAGTCACCCTTACTCAACCCTATTCAAAATGAGGCTAGGCAGAAGGGAACAAATTTGGATTTCCTAAGGAATAAATTTTGAATGTCTTGTAGAAGGGGGTACATGATTCTCTGAATATATGTTGGTTATAGACTGCTGCAGTAAGTCGGATTGGTCAGTCACACCTCTGGACACGCTTTTTCTCGAAAATGAAACTAATGGATATATTCCCCCACCCACAAACAGATCCTTTCCAATTAAACTGTGAAACGTCTGTCTTATTCAACCTAAAACTGAACTTACGTCTTCTGTCTGGAAGTGACACTGTGCACTCTTTATCCTTAATTCTGTCTGCTTACGTCTTTCAAAGGACACACCTTCCTATTTAACACTATAATAGGCCTACAATGTGATTCAACCCTCGCTTCTTCTGAACCGTCAACATTAATCACATCACAAAGCAGATGGAAGAAATCTGCTTCAATCGTCTTTTGTCCATGCAATAAATTAACTTATTAAAGATGGTTGTATTAGCTTATTCTTCGCATTATCTTTCCACGTTTTCTTCGGGGTCAACATTTTTTTCTTCATTCTGGAGACCTGTCTCGATAAAATCCGAGCCTGTCAAATTTTGTGCAACATTTGCGTTTCTTCCATTCTTTTCTTCTTATGATCCGTTCATTAATTCATCGGTTCCGTGTTGCACGTGTCTCTACCCTTAGCCTTTACGTATTCATTTGTAGTTTTGCCAAGGATGCTTTATGCTTTAATTCAATTTGTTTCATTTACGTATTTATTTATTGTATTTATTTTATATCGTGTAACCCTAGCGGTCAGTATAGAAACTTAAAAGTTATACAGTAAGTTAAAATGAGAACTGAAATTATTTATGTTTTGTTTTTATTCATCTCCAACATATTTTTTCGCTAAATTTCTTCTTGTCATCAATAATTTCATGTTTTAATTATTTTGACAACGGAAGTCAATGGTGCTATATGGATTTCAAACGTATGTTTTCGCCAGAATAAAGCCTTAAAATGCAGAAGGTTTATAAAAATAAACACCCTTTCATTAATATGTGAAAATAACCTAACCTATATTATTTAAATGTCTCTAAATAAGTTCTTTAATTTTTGTAATTGTTTATTGTGACCTGCACTGTGGAATATACACAAATATAAACTACTGTATGATGTCCCATGCGGAGAAAACCGTGTTATTATTATATAACGTGGCTGATGACTCATTACATACGAGAATGAAAATGTTTCGTGTTGAACAGTGATACATTTTATTACAGCATTATCTTTTCAGAAGTTGGTTCTGATTCCTCACCGCGAAAGCCAGCAGACTCCGCCAGACTCTGCACATAGGTGCCACGATAGCCTCGTTTGCATTTCTTGCTACCAAAGTCACCACCAAATCTTAATTTCAAAAATTTCCGCATCGCACCAACGGCTTACTTGTCCTGTCAGGCATGACGGACATTGGCTCTTCTATTAAGAGTGGATTTTATATAACTTGCTGTAAATGTTCAGTCACAGAAACAACACTACCAATTTCAGAATGCTTAGAAAAAAGAAAAAGAAAACTAGTCTTGTAGAATGAATCAGCAGAGCAATAACAGATATCACTCGTATTTAGAGGGCATCCGGTTCGAATATCATTCAGCAAATGTCTATTATGACTCACGTCATTCACTATTTATTCAACAGTGTCAATTAAAAATTAACCAAATCCTATAATTACACTGCTACCATATCTGATTTGACTCTACGTATCACCAGGAATTGATTCGGCGTCGTAAAACACACTAATATAAAAAGAAAATTAAAAATGTACATAGGCTACCGTAAAATCCATTTACATTTTAGAATAGCCTATGTTACAAATTGATTAAGGAAAGGCATATGATTTGAGATTCTGTTCTGTTCCCCGTTTCTTCCGAAGATCCTGACAGAACTTGTGCGAGAAGTCCGCGCGTTTTTATGCTACAAGTCAATTTCACGTCTGATCGGCTTGTTAAGTTTCCAATTGAAACTAGGAAAACAAGGTAATAGCATAGTTTGAACACGCTATTATTACAGAGCACGTCAGAGTGAATGCATTGCCTTGACGAGTTCCTCAGCCACGCAGAATACGCTGAGTCGCTCCGTCACAGATGTAGCAGAATAACCCTTTTTTTCCAACAACCGACCCTTGGATCATCAATCGATTTTTAAACTTATTTATTTTCAGCCTTACCAATTTATTTTGGTTTTCATTAATTTAACACTTTAATTAAACACAGCACCATGCGGTATCAGCTGCCCTCAGGTTACGCATTGCAACGGATATTGCTGACAGTTGACTCCAATACCTAAATGCAACAAGCATTCAATACAAACAAACAAAGAAACAACAAATCCGACAAAAGTAATTTTCCATCCATGTGGAAATGTACATAATTAATTACAATTATAAAGTTACTGTGCACAGCCTTTGTAAAACGAGACGACTTAATTTTAAAAGTTCGGAACCGTATTTCCACGATGACACTGCAAAGCGAAAAATGTCGAAACACTTAGGCAGGCCCATTTTCTCTCGACAAGAACAGTTCTGTGCGACGTATATGGCAAAATAAAGGTATCTGGGCCTATTTATAGGCTGTTTACATGTACGTTAGAGTACGTAATGCCAAATCACGTCCATTCTTTGTGCAACACCATAAAAGTGTGACGAAATATCACGCGGAAAATAACCTAACCTAACCTGACTTAAAATTTGTTCCATCGTATGTCGGACCGTGACTAATATATATTCCAGATGCAAGTTAGTAAATTTACGAAAAAAATAGAAGAAAAATATTCTTAATTAAGCGTTGACTCTTACAACTAAGGAACAGAATGTAACCGCAAGATGGATGAAATTGCGAAATGAGGTTCTTCTTAATCAGCAATCTTCACCGAATTTTATAAAGATAATCAAGCCGAGGAGAATAACGCTTACAGGACATGTAGCACGCATGAAGGAAATGAGAAACACCTTTAAGACATCTTTTAGCTGGGAAAGCATATCATAGCACTTCGGAGATCTAGGCATAAATTAGAGAATAATATTAAAATGTATTTGAAATAAATATGGTACGAAGGGATGGGCTGGATTAGTCTTACTCAATATAAAGTCACGTGGCGGAGCCTAATGAACACGGTTCCATAAAATGGTGGAGACAAACTAAGCGACTATCAGCTTGTCACAAAAGATATTTTTACCATGGAACTTGTTAGATTCGACTCCTGAAGCAATGATTCTCATAAAATATGACAACAGATGATTTACTGTCAAGACACGATTCTTATATATTGACTATCATCTCATGCGACGTTTCGGGAGTTGAGTACGCCTAAGGGCCAACTGTTGTGTTAATGCACCTAATAAGTTTCCATTATAGTGTACTAAAAGTTTGTTTTACTTACATCTGAAATAAAATAAGCATTAGCAAAATACACCGTCAGTAAACTATCACCTTAAGAGCGAAGCAGGGCCCACTCCTAAAAATTCACGTGCCCTAGGTGAGCCAAGAGCCGAACCTCGGAAGGCCAGAAATCCACCGATGCACATGCAGGAAGTTAATGCCTTTAGAAATTTGGTTCAAGATTGCAGGAAGTGACACGGGTCACGTACATCTTTCATCTCGTGTTCGCTTCTCCGGGAACCGTGACTCGTGCGATGATCTGCACGGTCTACCATTTTCTCTTCACCAGATCCCACAACAACAATAGCACGTGTTCTTGCGGAAAGATGACTCGCGGAAACACAATCGACCTTCGAGAACTTTAATCTCGCGAACAGGCCTGTAGGCCGATAGGCCTGCAGTGAGTACACAGGCGGAATGATCCTGAAATTATGTTGTAAGGGTTTTATGCCTCACTGGGAGATCACGTTCGTTCGCTTTTTGTTTCTATTATAGTTTTTTATTTGCTTTATTTTGCGAGACTCTGCAAATTGTCGAGGTTATGTAATATCTAAAGAAACGACTATAAGTAATTGAACAACTAATCTCATTATGGGTATCATTACCGTTCTTTATAAACTACACCAGCATTTATCTGAATGAATTAAGTAAAATGACAAACATTTCATTCACGACAGCCGGATCTAGCCAGGATTTAGACCCGGTCGATCCCGATTGAAAATCAGTATTAGACCTACAGACGAAATAGGAAGAAAGAACAGTTATTATTTGTTATATTTTCCTTATATGATTCACATTCAAAGATACCAACACATTTATTTATTCCACACATAATCCGGTAACCCACTACCGCAAGCATAAGAATTCATTAGCTCGGTTTTATTATTACATCTCAGGCCTACATGCTAATGATACTGTGCACCCTTTCGTCTGCTTCTGCATAACTACTGAATGAACTGGCAGATTCTCACAAAATATGGTATAAACATCATGCCACTAGTCGCGAACCCATATTCACAGATTTAACTGCCGCCAACAGAACGACATAACCACCATGCAAACCACTGAGGTGGGAGAGACATCAACGCTTTTTATATGTAATATTGTAAAATTGTCTATAGTATCACACGTTTTGAAAATTTTAACGTGTAGACTAGTCGTTTACTGTGAAGTAGTACCAACATTACGACAGTGAGAAATCTTAATAATCTTCGATTCTGATGACGAGACAGGCCCATGATGGATTAAAGGAGTGAGACTTGTCAAATTTCGTATCGAGACAGGAACAAATACGTAATACAATATCGGCAACAATAAATGAAGTCAAAATCTGTTGGTGTACTCAGAACTGGAGCAAATATGTTTTCCAAATGTGCTACTAACTGGACTTGGTGTTACATCATTGTCGGTATAAGCCACATGTTTCAAAGCTGTTAAGAAAAGCCTAATTTTCGTTGTTTTTCGTTAGGTATTTAGGCCTATCGAAAAATGTCAAACAAAATTTGTGCATCATAATGGGATATAGGATCCCTAAACCTTTAACGTGTTTCTATTGCGTCGTAACTACACACAGCAGTCATACACAATGGTGCTCCATTTAATTTATATTTTTCCATAATTTTGACATATAAAGTTTTAATTACAAACAATAATCGAGTTGTTAAAAATACCTTTGAATAAAGTTAACAAATAGGCATCTAAATAGGATGAGGCGATTTAACCCTCTGACGCAAGAAATTAATCTAAACAAGCTAATATTTTAAAATTCAGTTGCAACCTCGATGAAAACACATTACAAAGATCAAATGGTTAACGCTGTTTAATGGAATAATCCATAGGATAAATAAGCATGTACTTTGTGGTAATACATGAATCTTCAGTAAGTTATTAATATCGGCTGAAATGTTTATAAGACACCCGCTATGTATGAGAAAATATTGCCATTAGGAGTTGTTAAATCCATTAAAATTCGCGCAAAATTAAACTAAATTATTCCCTTATAATCTGAAAATCACTTATAGATCTACATAATATAATATTAACAACAGGCCATGCAGATATTAAAATCTCATGCAATTATGTTTCCAAAATGTAAAAGTTTAACACACAAAACTGTCCACAGAATATTTCTCAGATTGTCAAGCATTCTGAACAGCAAATTTTCCAGATTGAGGAGCGTTACTTTGAACTTTTAACCCAGGCTTCTGTGTTTTCCTCAGCCATCACGGTTATTTATTATTTTGCTGTCTGATGTAAATAGACAGCCTATTTATTACTATACTGCAAAGATTATAATAGGCCTACATCTCTCTGCACCTCTCAGTAGGGAAAATCAAGTACATATCAGTTTCCGAAAAATTTATATTTTTCTTCGAATAGGTCTAGCCTACCTATAATATAAGTTTATACACTTATCTAATTTAATTTAATTTAAGAGCAAATTACTGCCGAAGCCAATGATATTTCTCAATGGCTCAAATGACGGGACTTCAGAATGAAAACAGGATTTAGTTACGCTTATGACTTCAATTTAGGTATATTTTTTATGTGTTTGATTTAGCCCAGGGGTGGGGAAGCTGCGGCTTTAAGGCCACATGTGGCCTTCTAGGTCCTTAAGTGCGGCCTTTTGACTGAATCCAAATTTTACAGAACAAATCCCTTTATTTTTATTAATACATTTTTCAAGACGCCCTTAAGGTCACAAATGACGGATACCCATCTAGAGGATCAACTGAAACTGCGGACCTCCATGCTGCAACCAAACATTCAAATTGTTTCCAACAAAAAGCAGACACAACAAAGTCATTAAAAGATTAGTTAACTTTAAAATTAACAAATAGTTTTCATTTTTTGAAATTATTAAATACATAGTAGTTGGATTTTCACAAAATAATATACATTTTTAAGTATATCTAATTGAAGTGTCTTGAATGCGGCCTTATTTGATTACAGCTAAATTAATGCGGCCTTCCAACATGAAAAGGTTCCCCACCCCTGATTTAGCTTATTTATCTGCTTATTTCTTTTGGCTCAATAGTTTCCTTCCTTTTCTTTTTGGTATCCGGATAATTCAAATAGAAAGTAATCGAATAAACGCTGTGGTCTATTAATGATTTGTGATTATTGCACGACGTTTATAAACAGCAGAGATCAAATACAAATGATGATTGTGAAGGATGAACTGGAATTTAAACAATCTTGAATAATTTTGGAGGTTATATTCCGTGATTTTATGGTAACTGCAGAAAGCGTCATTTACAATGTTCAGTCTGCAGACCGATAGACCCATTGTATTCCAGTGTGTCAAAAATGAAACCAATTGTGCAAACTTCAAATAAATCTGTATGGTTCAATAAGAAGTAGGCTTACAGCAATACGAATTAAAATACTACTCGAATTTCCAGAGTATCAAAATAAAAACTTACGAGATTTCAGGTTCTCACGTCGGTAAATACGAAGCTGCTGTCTTCTGGGTTATTACGCCGTGTAATCTGGTAAGTCAGGTTGATCGACTTTTCAGAGGAGCTTGCTGCCTCCGATGATGTTGGCAGTAATCACCTCTGAAACGTCGGTAAAATTAGACGAGACTACACAGCGCAATCCAGAAGCCAGGAACTCATGTCCTCTAGGAGGGAAGCCTATGGAGAGGTAGGCCTAAGCACGACGGCCTGACCTACCTTCAGCGTCGCAGAACCGTGAGAACTGAGGAGCCGCAGTGTCTACGATCTAGTGCAAGCAATATAATAATATAATAAAGAGAACAACATGCCCTGGCTCGAGGAGAGGACTCTGATTCTGTTTGTACGGGACACACAGATCCGCCGGTACGAACCAGGAGTGCGTGAAGGCCGGGTTCATGTTGAGAGCCGCAGCAGCAGCAGCTGCACCTGCGACACCTGCCGGACTCTGTCGCTGGAACGACGACGTAACGGCATAGTCCATCGCCACCGCCTGGTATGGCAGCATGATGCAACACACTACACTTCACTCAAACAGCACAAAGACTGTCTGCCACTACTGCAGTCATTCGGACGAGTGTTCGGCGTGGCCACTGCACGAAGAACCGATGACACACACAGGAAATTAACGCACAATCTGCTGGGTTATTTTTTCCTTCCCGAATTAAAGTACCTCGTAGCTGTTCATCAGAACTGTAAAGGATGTATATTTGATGCCCAATCTAAATAAACCTGATTATCTTATTCCACTTTTTGATTATTTTTTTTTAATTTTCTTGATTTAATTATGTACATTTCTGTACGTTTTTCATTTTTCACATAAGCTGCTTCATCTATACCCTTCTTAAAGGAATGTAATTATCCGTATGCTTCACAGAATAGTATTATCAGAACACAAAGCACTGCGTCCGATGACAGTAATTACACTTTCAATTTAAAAGTCTTCTTTTCAGTTTCGTATCTTTATTATGATAACTTAACAGTGTTCTTCAGCTAAGATTTCCATCTGTGTCACCTGAGGACGTCCCAATGAGGTTGGAAGCTCTGATTATCAGATGCTACAGCGTCACTGGCAATAACAGCAAATAATATTGGTATGCCTGAACACACCAACTGCGCTGTTCTGAGAGCCGATAGCAAGCCTCTGGCTTTGTTGGAGCGCGAACAAGCATCAAACAACAAAATGAATCAATATTCACTGACATTTATCACATAACATAAAGTAAGCTAGTATTTGAGAAAGTAGCTCATATCAATTGGTTGTCCCATAAGCGATGCACTGCACACTCCAATTCAAGCTTCATGTATGCTATGAGTATTCCTTTATATTTGATTTCAATTCTGTTCCTTAGTCGCTGACTGGAGAAGAAAAATAACTTTGGCACTTTTTAGGCCTATTTTAAAATCATTGCACATTTGAATGCGGGCCTGTATAATGTCTCCGTAAAATTATTGTTCACTTTTGAAAGTCAGATATTCTTGACAGCTCATCCATGCAGTTCAGAATAAGACAGTCGGTTAATATTTCAACTATTTTAAGGAGAGAAAGGTGTACCAAAAATAAATATGACATTTAAAAGATGAGGCCTGTCTTTGTTAATTTACTTTAAAACCTGTTTATTTTGAAGACAGTCCCTCGTACAACTTCAACACGCCTGCATTCGTCTACTTCAACTGCCCTCTGCGTCGCTCCGACTTGAACTTCAAAATGAGGTATTTTTCTGTCACAAGATGGCGGGACCAAATTCTGTGTTATATATTACAATTAAACCGTGAACAGAACAGATTATCACACTCTGACACATTAAACGCCGACTTCATTTTGCTGTTATGAAGCTAACTACACGAAATTCAGAATACGCCTAGTGGCATCTCTGCACAATTTTGTAACCACTTCATTTGAAAAGTCTTTCAATTTCCTGGAAACGTATAAATGTGTGGCCTAGTTTAAAATAATAATATAAAAACAGATGACACATAACTGGCACAAACACACGCACACGTTCCTGAGAATGTGCCAGATCCCTACGAAACACTAGGCTTAGATAGGCGATTGACTGGACAAGTGAAGAGGAGGCCTTTGAAAAATGTTATTCTGAAATAATCGTCACTTCTCACTGCTGACTGCATTGTTTTAACAATTCGTAAAGCGTTGATATGAGAACAGATGTTACTTCATCCACGTCTGACGTAAACGATCGAATGTTCATGTTGTTGTGACGTAAATCATAAAAATTCAGTGGTGATATTCAACTCGAATGGTCATCAATACCCGGGTCCATGGTGAGGACAGTTCTCTGTAGGTGCCATATTACCCAGCGTCCTACTGAAAGGCGACGGGGCTCGAAAGGAAGACGGAGGGGGTGGGTGACTCGGTTGGGTGGGGGTTGGAGAAATTTGTCACAGGAGAGTCAACGTCCCGTGAGAGCTAGAAATCTCACCAAGACAAGAAGACTTTTTATGAATGGACACAGTCAAGACAACGTGGACTGGGTCTTCAAGTAACGCATAATAAGCCACTCTATAAGAAAAAGCACGTTCTGGGGGAAGATTATCAACTTCAGTTATCAAACCACAAACAAGGAAAGGGCACGATTTCGGAGACGGGACGATGCTATAAACGTGGAACAGGTTGGTTCGTAGGGAAAACCAACACAAAACCACCGTCTGATGCACTGGGAGTTTACCGCTTTGAAGCCAATTAGTGAAACGTCTTCTGTCTGTCAGTAGAGCATTACAAAGGTCAAATTCGCTTCCCATACAGACATCTCAACTGATGCTTCGATACTTCACTTTCTTCTCTCTCTAGAACAGACACAGTTGCATCAAAGATGTTAAACATTTTTCCAAACTCTTTGCAAGGCGACACCAATCATTTTTAAGAATAACCTGAACATACAGTCTCCATCAACAATCAGCATTACACTCTCGTTCTAAAAACGCACTCAGAGATTGGTGTTGTGTTCCCTAAACACTGATCACAGAAGTTTCGGACGCATGCATTTGGTTCCACAACGACACGAACACTAACACACTAACACCGCCACTAAGAAAATAATCAGGGAACCACTAAAACACAATACATGGATCGTTGGTGAGGGGAGGGAGGGGGCGATCGGGAGGTTACATTTGTATAGCCTTAATATAAAAAGACGAATTCTTCACCAAAAAGGGCATCGTCGGCTATGTTCGTGTGTCTTCGCACAAGCCAAAGCCACTGCTGGAGTTGAAGAGGCGGTTCTAAAGCAGGACACTGGAGGGCTGGACCCGGCGCGGAGTTTGACTGACGGTGGAACCTCCCTCCAGCCACTGGTTGGTCGTCGTCTACCTGGCGACTCGCCACGTGGTGCGATGAGGACCCGCCTCTCCCGACACCAATCTGCGTGCGTCAATCACTGGCGACGTGCCATTTCGCACAGGTGATAATCATTGTTAAGGAATATCGTCTTTGGCGAGGAAATTTATGGGCGAGATTTTGGGTTCTCACGGCCACCACCTACGGTTTCTAGGACATGAAGCGATGTGGCCTACTTTGGTAGATGCTGACTGATGTCTCAGAGATTCTTACTACCTCGATCAGAGATGGTTACAATCATCAGGACAGTTGCTCTGATAATGAAGACAGAAAGCACGTCTGAAATATCGGTCAATATATTTCAGACTACACGGCACAGCAACCCAGAAGAGACATCTTCAAACCAGTAGCCGTGAGAACCTGAAATCTCACTTAGGATCTCACATTGTCTATCACCACTTTATTTCAACTCACAGTTAACCCTTTAAAACCTAGTGGTAACAATACTTACCACTCAATTTAACGACTAATAACCATGCAGTTCCCCACATTAATTATTTCCCATGATTTTCGGAACAAATACTGGTTACTTCCTTAAACAGCATTAACTAATTGATCTCCGTAATTGAGAAGTGTTTTCTTTGAGGTAAGCGCACGTTAAGCTCTTAGCATTCTTCAAATATTCAACCGTTGTCATTACAATCTTTAAATTTTGATATAACCTCAAAAATGATAACCATTCACCTGAAGATGGGGGAAGAGCCCCAAGTACCGAAACGTCGAACAGTGGACAATGTCGCCCAAATTAGCGTATTCTCACAATCACAATGTTGTGCCCAGGCTAATATTAACAAATTGTTTGTGTCATTTAGTAAAATTAAAATTAACTCTACAGGCCCTTTCTTAATCCTGAGCATCTAAGAAGCTAAGGATACTTATGTTAATCAAAATTGTGGACAGACTTCCTCCAAAGCCCTTTCAGCTTCATATCCAGTGGGTACAGAGAAAATTTCCCTAAAATTAAAGGTGGCCAGAGCGTGGAACTGGCCACTCACCTCTGTCTACTACGGTGACTAACAATAAGTGGAATTCTACATTCAACATACATCACGACGCAGTTATTAGGTACAAAGACAATTTTGAAATGCTCTACATTTCGCTACATCCTATTAACCCATTCATTCATTCATTCATTCGTCGGTTACGTTCTATTATTAACAGGCCAACACAGTAACGGAAACCAGAACGAAAGATTTAAGAAGACTTAAAGTGGATAAGCGAGTAATAAACCATGACAGATGACTCAATCACCTCTAGATTTGTTAATAATCATTCCCCTTGGGGCATAGCGAATTATGAGCTTCAAGCTGGTTCCCAGGCATGTTAAAAACTTCCGTTTATTGATGGTGATAATGGATAACCTAACACAATAAGACAATTCATTGTTTGCTTTCCTCTTCAGTATTTTGATAAGGTTTCATTTCGATTCACTGTTTTTTTATTACGTATTGTTAGTTGACGATGACTAATCGGCTCTAACAACGAAACTAGTTTTTCATTGTTCTGCGTGTTATAGTGCAACTGTAACACCGAAATGTGGTCAATCTGAGGTTTATTTAGTTACCAAAGGAAATAAAGAGCAAACGAATCACTCTTGTTGTCCAATTGTTTCTGGAAGGTTAATTCTCCGTTGGCAATAGAATCAACATGTTGATTGGGTATAAAACACAATAGCCCTATACCAAATCCAACTAACAACCATTCCAATTTCTTACGAAAGTCTTTCCTTCTTGCTTCTAATTGGAATATCTTAATTCGTATCTTTATCCGGGTGATCTGCTTGGCCATCTTTTAAGAAAATCCTTGACGGTCCTAAGCAATTTGTTTTCCTGAAATCGCATGTAGGACTATAAATTCCTTGTAAACAACCTTCTTATAATTTTTTGTGGTAGCAATTAAATGAGTTCTGAAATGAAACAGAAAGCCAGCCAAAATGAAAGAAAGCTACTGAAGGGCCTACTTACGTTAAAGACCCGATTCTGCGTATAAATTTGTTTCTTGCCACCCACAGGACCAGAACCTAAACATCTACATCCTTACTGGAAGGCCTGCCAACAGCATCTGTTTCTTCATAGCTAAGCCGAAGGGCAATGTCTTTGAAGTACAGTAAAAGAATACATAAAAAAATCCGACGTCACACCATAAGATCTCAGGTTCTCACGGCTATAAGTATAAAGATGACTGTCTTCTGATATGTTGCACAGTGTAGTCTGGTGTAAGTCTGCCGACGTTTCAGAGGTTATTCCTGCCTCCATCATCAGGACGATGACTCGTGGCACTGCGCTGCGTCATTTTCATCTACGTATCAGTCTATAAATAAAGTCACTCAAACGAGTCACTTCTTTTGAGTCACTCGACAATTTATGACATGATCAAATTAACCCATCAGTTTATTGTTTGGAAATTTCTTGTCATATTTTAAATTAACTCAAACTGTTAAAAGTCTGGGTAATTCTATGTTACATCTAGGACTTTATTAGGAGGCCGGAATTTCTGCTATAGGAAGGCAATGTCAGAAGTTCCTATGCCAGAATTCTTCGAGGGAAATGCAGTCTGATAGGGGTTGACCATTCCACCCTTACCGGGTTAAATCACCAGAGCGAGTTACAGAAGGGGTCGGAGGGTTCATTGTACACAATCCTATCTCTATTAGTGGAACTCCTTCATTTGGCGCTGCAGTATGGAGTTACAACCATCATCTAAGGAAGAGGGGGTGGACTTCTAAAGGGGAGGAAATTAGGTCGAGGGAGATGGAGGGTGGATAAGGTGGTAAGCCTGTGTGCATAAATGATATTGTGTACGGAGTTAGAGAATCGACACGGAAATTACGTTGGTTTATTATTCATCCAGACGCGACAATCCCCAAAGCAGGCACATCACGTCAACCCAAAGACAGTTCTTAGGAATTTGCGTTATTGTTAGCAGTTCGGAGGAAGATTATTATAATTTGGTTCAAAACTCTTAATTTTCTGTGTTTGAAAGCAAACGTAACGAGAGACTAAAATACACATACACAGGACCTATCAATTGGTATGTTCAAATCAGTGTAGGCGAGACAGAAAGGTAATCAGTGATCACGAAGATGAGAAATTTCACAATATTTGAGTAGGAAGACTTAAAGAGAAGATATAAGTCCGAAGATCTAGGCTTATGTAAGAGGTAAAATTAAAATTTATCTTATATAGATATATAATGCGATGCTATTGAATGGATTTAACTAGCTTTGGAGAGGGTTTAGAGAATGGCGGGATCATATGAAAACGGTAATGAAACTTCTGGTTTTATAAAGTAAGAGGAAATTTCTTCGTCTCCTGGGTTACTAGCACTTTCTCAAAAGGGGCAGTGCTCCGTATCTCTAAACGTGGCGTGTTATCTTTTTCGACAACAAACTATATCTATAGACCTGTAACGCTTAAATAATCTGCCAAAGGAATGAGAATGTCACTGAAAAACATACAGCACCATTACCAAGTTAAAAAAAAAGGTTCGGAAGGGACTCCTCTTGGATGGTCCACTTTGTGAAGTGGAACCATTACTTACAATTACTTTCCATAATGAAACCAAGTCATATCCGGGTGGCGAACCGTAATGTTCCTACCATGTGTGTACATTCAGTACTTCTTATTATAGAAGGCGCCTACTTCCCCAGTGACGTCACCGATTTTAGATAGGTGTAACTACACCAGTGACAACAAAACAATGGGACAGTAACTTCCTCTAATGGCTTCCTCGGACCAAGTCAGCCAACAGGGTGACTGTAATATCGCATCTTTAAAGTAGCTTTAAGAATGCAGCAGTTTTCTTCCACAAAGTATTTTGTTTCCTCCCCGCTGACACTCATTCCATCACTGATCCATACTCATCTATCAACGCCCCACGAAGTGTGCAATAGCCCTGACCAAGCAGAACATTATCATACAAGTTATGGCTTCATTTCTGACCCGAAATTTGGTTGGGCTAGGAGTAAAGGCAGTTTGGTTTAAGGGGAATGTCGTGTGGGTTGTAGACCACACGGCGCTACTTCCCAGAAGACAGCCAGCCATCTTCATACTCACCTCCGTGAAAACCTAAAATCTTATCAAGCGTGGTTTAGTTTCGCTTACAACGGACTACATTCAACTCCAGACGAAAGATGGGTAGTAGGCTGTCTTCTAACAGACCATGACAGACTTCTATCAACATTCAGTGAAACCCCCTTGAGCCTATCTTGAAACTAAATCATAAAACAGTCTTCTGGCTGGTAAAAGTTTAAGTAGGTGGCAATCGATTCGCGGAAATTCCAGAACGGACTTATGGAACAGACTGTAGTGTCCTCGTGGAGACCATACGCACGTCGCATGACACAATACTGACAAGTGATTCACACAAAGAAGGCGTCAATCCTACTTGATACCTGAATCGGCAGCCGCGTTGCATTATGATGATATTGTGCAATAAAATTATTATTGCCAGGAACAAAATATTTGATGCCCACACTCAGGCTTGACCTGTGATCCCAAAAGGGTCTGGAGTAAAGCGACAAGCCAATGACCTCTTTGTTACTCTACTGAAGATATTCAAATTTAAGCACCAACAGAGTCTTCAACACAGATTAATTAAAATTTCATATTACAGGCTACGATAGGCCTATGTGCTATAGGTCTATAAAGGTTTGTGGTACCTGCGATTCATTAGGGCACTTATACCTTACTGGGTCATGTTGGCTATGCTACTATCTTCAAGTGACCGTCTACACAGTAACAAAAAACCTTTATATTCGATATATTATTAGTGACAGAGGGTCAGAATTGAACTCGAAATCTTATAATACGATACTAAACGCACGGTTACATGCTAGAAGGTAGTAATTTTACTATCTGATAGTTGCCTGACAAAATTAAAAATACATAAAAACTCAGTTAAAAGCCAACGCAACCCGCAACTGGAATACGAACCATGAGTGCCAGCTATTCAACGACGTTCGATGTTTGGAGGGGGGGGGGGGGGACTAAGGCGGAAAGAAATTCTTGTTCGTTAGATTTATTTTAACATTTGGATAAGAACTCCAAAAAAGTAAATCTAAAAAGAAGTAGAATGAGCCGAGGCCATTATATAACACCCATCTCAGGTCTCTGATGCTTCACAGACCTCACTAAGAACACACTGAATGGCTGAGTTGCCGCAGTGGGTCTTCTTGACAATTGTGCTCAAGCAGAATAAATCAAACTCATTTGGGAAAATGCAAGTAAATTACTTTATAATCGAGAGAGGCGTTAAACACTTGCTCGATTATTTCCCCTATCCTATTCGTTCATTGTTTTTTATATTCTATCAAGATCTTACTAAGAATTTCACATAAAGATAATGGGATTGGTTCTTATAACTAGGTAGTATTGTTCAAGTGAACAGAAGCATTTAACAGCCATGAAAAGCATCGAAGAGGGTGAGAAAGAAAAGGGTCAGAGTTTGTAAGAAAGACAGAAATGAGCGTGGAAATCGACTTACTCTATTTCTTTTCTCCAAGACTACCATCGATTCCCCCCCTCCAAGAAAGTAGGGACTTCGTCCCTGACTTGGGCCCACAGTTCCTTGGTTAAATGAATCGCTCTCCTATAAATACAGTGGCCATGTTGGTTTATCGCTAATTCCGGTTAAGCACAATGGAGATATTCTGTAAGGACTTGTTTTATTTTCTTTCGTGTGTCCTTATTTATCCTTCGCTTTCGAAGGCAGTAACACTTTATACTATTGGCTTAATAAATCTAAAACACCGGAGTGGGTAACATTTCTTCTTGGAAAAGATTCTAACGATAGTATATCATTCGTATTACTGATATTCTAGTATTCTGAACAGAATAGTGACTGAGATTAACTCTCATGAACCTTCTTACCCGAGGAAGGAAACACACCTAGTTATCGAAACGCTGTGTTCTGTCCGCAATATTGAAAGCCCAAGAAATCATTAACAGGGCCTAGCCTACAACGAACTCTTAGTGGTCAATATTTACTGTGATATAACATACACTAAAGGTACATACACATTTCAAAGCAAAATTCGTTGTAACAAGTGACTACCGTAAAGCTAATTCGACTCTACCTTTTACCATATAATTTTTACAAATCACAGTGACTAATCGGTCTAGAAATATCTGAAGACAGTGGCATGTATTACCGTCCTTTACGGTGTAAAGTCAGAACTTACTAGGTAATGTCTTAAAGAGACTTAGTCCCATTTTCCATTGCGTTGGTTTCGTCGAGTCTCAGATTTCCCACAGTGGCAGGTGTACATATGTTTTTATGACATGTTATGATGACCACAATACCTTTATGAAAGCCATACTACAGGCGATCTGACTTATGAGGCTTCAGAGGAGAACAAGCAGAAAACAAAACAAATGCACAAGATGTTCTGGATAGATTGGAAGGCTCTCCTCCACGGTCCAGTGATGTCAAATTGTGTGGTGCCAGATATCACACCCTGGTGTGCTTCTGGACCGAGGAAGGACTACGGATCACTGCATCGCACGCCACGGTCGCTATTAAATTCACTGGAGTCGTGGGATAGATAGCTCATTTGTTTCTATGCGCGGGAAAGTCATCGAAAGTGATCAGAGAAGACACATTGGCTGAACCCATTGTCCAGTATCCCAGAACACAGTTACCGTCATCAATAATGACTTTACTGTAAACAGTGAAATATTTTCAGTGTTGACTGCCTTTAACAAAGTATAAATCATGATCGTATGCAATGTAGACAAATTATGTTGTCACTATCAGTGTAAAAAGTAAATATGTACCTACTTATTGACCAATAATTATGTACTAAAATTCTTGCTTCTTCAGTTATTTCAAAAATTATCAGAATGGTAAAACCTACTTCATATCAGGCTCTGACGCCTCTTTTACAAATTCTGAGTAAGACACAGGATGACACTTCCCAACACCTCGAAACGTTGCGACAGAAATCTGCAAACCGGTATGCCCGCATACAATCTCACGTATAAACAAATACCCGCACAAATGCGCACCTGTTCTTGCACTCGTATAATGACAGTAAGCCTCTAATAGTAGAGCCTACATTCTATCAGAAATATGACATGAACATAAAATAATCATTTTAAGCTGTTATCGATTATATAAGGCTATGTGGCCTACAGACCTCACGACCCACAGCCTACGTCTCTTAATAGACCTATTAATTTTATTTAGATTGGATGTATCGTTGGTCAAATTTCAGGTTATCACGGCGACAAGTATGAAAACGTATGTCTTCTGGAATGTTTTGTCGTGTAGTTTGATATAAATTGACCGACGTTTCAGAGTAAATATCTGATGATGGTGCATGTAAAAACTTATAAAAAAATTTAATTGCTACATATCACATGTTTCCTATCAATTGTGGCAAAATTATAAAAGAAATATAGGTGTGGGGTTTACCCATCTGGTATACAATTTTTGAGAGACTTTAATCTAATAATTTATTTTTTACGTGGATTTCATGTTGTTTTCACAAGAAGAAAAAATATTTTAAACATTTCATTTTGACTTCCTGACATTGGTAACACACACTTAGCATATTATTTTGCACGTAAGAACCAACAATGCATGACATACGATGAACGTTTTGTGGAACATCCAAACTTTACAATCCTGCTAGATCACGCATCGATTAAATTCCAACAAATCCCCTTCACCATTTAACTCAAACCTTACGTCGCTTTTACAGAAACAATACTCCGGTCTCCTTCTCACCCTCATGTTTGACTTCGGGAGCAAAAAGGGGGTGGTTAAAGAAGCCACCATAAACCTGCATATAGCTGTACTATGGAATTGATAAGGGTTATCTGTATACCAGTAATTGAAAGCTAATTGCCTAAACTCGGCCCATTAAAGACTGTTTTGGTGCTGTTTGGCCTGTGTGGGAGTAGCAGTGGCTTCAGGGATAATTTAGATTAAGTGGAGTGGGGGTGAGAGAAATTACACGACTAAATGCTCCGGTAGACTACACCTTCCACACAGTTCGTGCCGAACAGAACAGAGTCGCGTTCTCTCCAGAGTTGGTTTACATTCAGACGCCTCACGACGTGGTAATTTCTCTTGATAATGCTCTCTGGGATGTATCTAGTGCTCAGTGTCACAGAAGAGTTGACTAATGACCTAGCAGTACATTTTACGAAACATATTTGTTACTCTTTTATTTTATGTTTTTTAACATGGCATTAAGGACTTACATTCAATGGTTATTAATTAATGCTTATTTGATAACATAAAACAATTATTGCGCAAAATAATGACCGAAAGTTATTATTATCATTATTCAATAGAACAATATTTTTTCCAGAATACAATAGCTGCTTTTCACAAAATATTGTTACCATGAGCTAGTAAAAGAAGGCAAGATGGACGGCGATCTATAGGGAGATGAGATACATCTACTAAATTTTGGTCGGAAAATCCGGAAGAAATAATCCTCGGAAGATAAATGTATCATAAAGAAATTGGGAGTGATTATGATGACTAGACTGAGTTGGCTGACTCCTGTGAAAACGGTAATGGGTATTTGGGCTACAGAAAGGTAAGAAATTTCTTAACAAACTCAGCGACTACAAGCTTCTAAATGAGGAACCTATTCAATATCGTTATAATAGTAATAATTTCACAAATTCAGTCGTAATTTATAAATGTTATTCTTATTAAAGAATATTCGTAGAACAGAACTGTCAGACATTGTTATGTCTAAATAAGAACCAGATAAAAATTTAACACATCCACTGAGAAGACACTGCCATAGATGGGGCACTTACTCCAGCTGATGATTCCGTTTGCATAAGGTGACCACACAAAACAGTCAATATTACATAAATACGAGGCTCAACTGTAAACTTGGGCATCCTAACTTGGGAGGTCACTAAATTAGACCTGGAGATTGCTATAAGATTCCAATAATCAACTGACTACAGGACCTTTTAAGCGCTGATTGAATGGGACTGTACAACACGCCATACGGCTGACTGGAAATTATGAAAGTATTGTAAAAACCCACCATTCTTAATCTGAAGTAATCTAACGTAAAGTCAGGCTTAATAATTGCCTGATGATGTGCAGTAAAGAAAATTGTAACTTTCAACGTTAACATTTTCAGAATTGATCATTGCACACGAAAGTTTACACATGACAATCACGTGTAAGAAATGGACAGTCTGAATGATGAGAACATTTTTAAATTTTTATTTACATTCTCGTTTGTTTGTCCTGTGTCACGCACACCCCCCCCCCACTTCAAAATATGCTAAGTAATGTGTAACCAACAAATTAAAACTTGGTATCAATGACGAGACTAAAGACTGCGTCAACAGCGTGGGAGTTATTCCGTTCATTATCGCCCGCACTTCTAGTCCGGGATAATCAACTGCGAGGGTGCAATCTGATGAAAAGCAACAAACTTCTTTTTTTTTCTTTTTGGGAAGAAAGAATAATTAACGTAATTGAGAAGAGGGGTACAGGGGAGACAGACAAGGGAGGGAAATGAAATTTGTGTAGACAAGGAAAATGAGTGATGGGGGAGATTGTTTGATCGATTTCCTTCTCGGTTTTTAGGAGCATTAAAAGTTTCGTGAATGATAAAATATGATTATTCTTTACTCCCTGTAATGGATATTACAGTCCCATTCAGTTAAATTTTACCCCCTTTTCCTTCGTTTCCTTTAAACCTATCGATTTCAGTCTAATTTCATTCAAAATGAAGAAATAAATGAGTCCACAACAAACATACCGCATGATAGAACGACACGTAATCTGCACACACACCTACATAAGACAAACAGAATTTGAAGCTGTCACATTGAATAAGATGAAGTCAGAGCAGAAAATTAGCCATACAGTTTATTAAGTTGTCATATTCTGAAATAGATTTGGATAAACTTACTTGTTCCAGAACCAAACACGGCAAGTTCTCGGGTAGAATGAAGAATCATAGCACTTACCTGCAAACAGAACAAAAAAAGTAACTTTTAAAAATATACATATTAAAGCTGTAAAATATCTTATGACTTGTCTCCTATGCACTGCAGTCTACAGTTCTAAAATAAACGCTTTTAATCTGCGTCTATGAGAGAGTCGAATGAACCAAATATTTTCCACACAACAATCTCCGATATACGGAGGAACCAAATTCAGTTCAGTGACTGAATATGTCGATGGACGCACAGACATAACCCCTCCATTATGCGCTCACGTCATGTGACTCGTGCATCCATCGTTTAATATTAACCTGTATCCTGGTTCAGTCTTCGTCCGGAGTATTCTATATGGGCAGGCATATTGCTTTATCTGAGAAAGCGAACATATTTAACACAGGTAGTAGAAATAATTCTCTTCTTCGCCTACCAGTGATTGGCCACATGGTGACTTTTCTTCACATCATGAAGGGGATTCTTTCTTCTCTCCGTCCTATCCCATACTTGCCACTAAAGCTTTTATTTTCCTTAGTAAATACAGCCTAATCAACCCCTAGCACGCTTGACTAGACAGTTTCATGAAGAAAAAGGACACAAGAAGCAACTCCCTTTGCCCAGTCCCCCCCCCCCCCAAATCGTAATAACTCCAATAGAAAAAAAGAGAGGAACTTTTGCAATTTTTTTTATACTGTGACATCCGCAGAAGTTGCAAGGAGAATCAAATTATAGCTGTCATTTGAAATTTAAGACTCATTCCAGCAGAACCCTAAACAGAAAGGGGCCTGTCTTGTCCACCCCCTTCCAATGCCGTGCCATTGTTTCCTGTGCCGCAAATGCTGTTATTTTCATGTGTGTCTGCATGTGTGAATCGAATTTAAGGGCGAAGGGATGTTCTGGAAGTCTTCGCAATCAGTGTGATGATTCTGAGGGTTGCTTTTGTGCGAGCTAGTCAGTCAGAAGGGAACGGCAGATTGCGCTGAATGCCATGTCCTTATTTATGTAAGACAACGACATTTTCAACGTATTTATATATTGCGTGCATAAGGTACTAGAGGACAAGCTCATATTCACAGGACGTCATAACGCAGACAACTACGACCGTTAAGTATTTTAATCTTTAAATTACAAAATAATATGAAATTATTTGTCAACGCGATTTTGATTTGATGATTCCATTCCCAAATTCTTGGGCTTTCTTATCCTTATATTAGATTATGTCCTGCACTCCGGTGACGAGACGAGTTGTGTATCTGAAGAAATATAATATTTGAAAAAAATAAATCCTTGTAACCAGAAGAGGAAACAAGATCAATCTCTGACGTCACGAGAGATATGACGCCCGAATATTATTACAGAGACCAGATCAATAAAAATGAGACTGGTAGAAATGTAGCAAGTGGATATAAAAAGAGCACACATTTGGAAGACGTAGAAATAGACGGGTACGTATTACCATTGATTCCAAATGGCGCAGGATAGGGTACAGTGGTAGATTCTTGTAAACACAACCGACTGTTCAATTTTTATACAAAGCAAAAGAATAAATTATTTAACAGCTGATGGACTATTAGTTTTTAGAGAGATAATTTGTATCATGCAGTTATTATTAAGCTATTATTAATATATTATTATCTTCATCGTCAAATTATTGTCAGTTGTTGCTTTTAATTGACTTTCCTACCGTTGTAAAGCTCTTAAATAAATTAAATTAACTTAATTATTATTTATTATTTATCTCTGGACACCATACAAGACCACAGCGCTCAAAAGGACTGTGCCTAAAGCCGTAACTAACGCTGTAGATTATCACAGGGCCTTCACCCCACCACGCACATTCTGTTTGCTGTTTGTTGGGTCTACATTTCCTTGCAGGACACGTATTTGCCATCTTTCCTGCTAGTAACCCACAGACAAAAACGTATACATAGTGCGCTGTAACACCACGCTCGCTCTACGCCTTTTATTACCTATTTATTAAGAACCGAGCCTTAGTCCTGTGGCATATACGCAGAAACTCCTTCTATATTACACTCATCATAACCGGAGTTGCAATAAGTTGTTATTGGGGTGTGCCGGGCTTAGGGTATCTCTGAAAGGGAATTCAAGCTATTCGCTTAGCTCCAATGATTAATCCCACGTCTTTGACCCTCACCAAATTATAAGCAATATTATCCAGTGGATACTCACTTGGTTCAGTGAAAGGAGAAAGAGTTCTGTTAATCTGGACACTGGTGTTATCTAAATTTAATCAAATATAATTATACAAGTAAATTTACCGTCAAGAATAATGGGATAATCTGAAGTTTTAAACACAAATTAACTAGATGGCTTCGACAACCCAAAGGTTCATAACCAAATTAATCAAAGACCTCCACTGGTTCCTGTCCTGGTCACATATTTATAAATATCACCCATAAAGTCGAAAATCGACTCGGCATAACCATGGTAACGGTTATAACAAATAATAAATATTATCCCAAAATCCTTTCAAGCAAAAGATAAAACAACCAAACTACCAACTAACACTGTTTATTATATAGACAGATTAGATATATTCGCCCTGACGATGAAGGCAGTAAGAAAGTCGACAAACTCTTATCAGACCACACGTCGCTTCGTCCCAGAAGGCAGTCTCATCTTCACGGATAATCGACGTGATTGCGACCAAGAGTCAAATACTACGCGACACACACGCAGCGTACGGAAGAACAATAAAGAAAGGGGATAACTAACTAACTAACTAACTTCACCCTCTCCTCATTTCGCCCCTTGTTCCTCTCATTAGGAATCCATCACAGGTGCCAATTCCTTTACCATTCCCACGTAACGCAGTTCAGCGAAGACGTGACATTACTTTCTCTGAATAATCCTTTCTGTCACCCCCGCCATTCCAATTACTGTAATACGAATTCAATCCTCCCACTTCTGACTTCAGGTAATTACAGAATTATATGACAACGGCTTCAACCAATTCCATGTAGCCTACACGGTTGAAACCAAATCTCTCAGAGCAAGTCATATGATTGAAGATGGCTGCCTTCTGGGTTCTAGCGCCGTGTAGTCTGATAGAAGTTTAGCAACGTTTCAAAGGTCATTTCTGCCTCCATCATCAGGGCCATGAGTGAACTCTGAAACAACGGTAAACTTCTACCACACTATACGTCGCTACAACCCAGAACACAGCCATCTTCGGAATCTGAGGAAAACTACGAAAAACCTTAGTGAAGATAGCCTATTTCAAGAAACAATTATAATCCACGTGTAAGAAAAGCATGGAGTTGACTCAACCCAAAAGAAGGAGACACGCCAGCTTTAAAGGGGTTGCAGTAGGATCAGGCACTATCGGAGTGACGCCTATAATGAATAACCACTTGATTACGAGTTACCTCAGCTCTGCATTCCACCTTATGTCTATAGACGGGGGAAATATCATCGTACATTAATTTCCATATTAATAACTTTTTCTTTTATTCCTCCCTCTCTTGTTTCACCCCTACTCGAGGGTGAGTTATGTCTGCAGTTCCAGTAACCGACTGGGAACAGCAGTAACTTCGCGTAAGGGTACAAGGGTGTACTGATACAGCATCTTGTTTACACGCTCCGTTGGTAATCGACGACCGATTGCAGCTTCCTAGAAATAATAATTAATATGCTCAAAGCCCCCTGCTACTTGTCTGCTTGTGTGTACAAATTGCATGTCGCCTCCGTAAAGTTCACTTGTCCTGAATTTCACGCTTTAGAATTACAGAGGGAGATCTTCCTACACAGGACATGATATTCAACAGTCGATAATTAACAGTCGATATCTTAAATATTTCTTTCTAAACCTTCTACTTATGTTTTTAGGCGTCTGAACGCCTGTACTGAGCTCAAAAATATTTTTATATAGTTTAAAGAGTCGATATAACGAGACAGAATATTTTACAATTGCCATAGCATTTACACAAATAAATAATAAAATGAGACAGTCAGACTAAAGCCTATTGTTTTGCTCTTGCTGTGTAATTTTTACTAACCCACTGGTGTGCACTGACTGCAGGGAGAATTTCCATCTATTTGGGTGGCGCTGATCACTTCTATGGTTGCGTAATTAATAATTAGATGAAATACGAATCTGTAGGCCAAATAAACACATTGCACAACGGGATTTATTATAAACACGCAGAAACTGTGTTTCTGAAATTGATTTTAGGTTTCCATTTTGAAATATCTGATATTTAGGTATATTTTCAGCAGACAAAACACATTACTTACCTCTAGCCTCTGAAGGGATACAATCGTGTTTCACTCTAAATCTTAGAAAACTGTTTTATTTAAACAATTTTATGTAAAGTAATTACGTGGATCATTAATTTTCGGATCCTATCAACAAGTCCAGTAAATCACAAAAGACTAAAAATGTGGGAAGAAAACGAGTAAGTATCTACCACGCAAACGGAAAGGAGAGAAAATAAATATTGCCAAGAAAACAGAGAGCGAAAGTTAAGACGAGACAATATCCAACTCTACAGTAAAAACATACCACTGGGGCGAGAACGAAATGAAAAGTCCTCTCTTATAGTGAACACAGTGGGTCATGATGAATTACTGCAGTGGTACGACCTGGTGGTGGCTCTGGGAAACTTATCTAGTCTTCAAGACGGAATATTTATAATCACACCCACGGGACATAGTGCTGCAAGCAGGAAGGAGAAGCAGAGATCGTATCACAAGTCCTCAGTTGATAATAAAAATGAATTAACAACAAAAATATTAATGCATACATTTTTAGTTTTGGAAAACGGTGGGGAGGCGAGAAATATGTGCTGGGGAGCTGGATAAGACTGACAGCAAGTCTGGAGAGGAAAGCAGATAGAACGAATGATTACGAATCGTTATACCGTACGTGTTTATGCAGGGGTCTTGTTTTACACTTTTTCTCCAACTATTCTTAGAAGAATGCGAAGTGTATCGTGCAAGACCTCTTCTTACTTAACTTCCGAAATTGTTATTCCAGAACGCAATGAGTTTCAATCAAATAGACTATGTTAATAAAATCCTCACGGGCTATCGACCATGTCAAATGGTTACATCTCGCCGATATTACAGAGCCCATTTCTATTCCATCAAGACGCCCGTATGGGGACAGAAATGGTTCCTGAAACGTCCCATTTGACACGGTTTATAGCCCGGTAGGATTTCATTAATTCCGTTTGCCTTGAAAGTTTTAGATCATACTTAAATAGACTATAATTTTACAAAATTAGGTATGGTCCGTACAATTAAGATGTATCTATTCAATTATAGTTCCTAAAAGTATACAATTGTCATTCATCACTCAAAATATGTACTTTCAGTTACAAAATCTATTTAATATTAATTTTAAACATATTGATTTTTCGAGCTATAATTTAAGTTAAATAATCAAACACACGTTATTTCTTTATTAAAACACGTTTTCCAAATAAAAGCAGTAAGTTATGTATATTACCTCATTCATTTTTGTATCCATTACTTAAATAAAGAACGTTGATTGAGTGAGTTCATGATATTTTCGCACATCTACCACAGCGATTTCGTGAAATTCCTTCCATCTGTAAAGATGAGCAGGCAGAGTGAAGCTAATAGACACATTTCTTAACAAGAAGTGTGCTTAATGGAAGGTAACTTCTGAATAAGTAACGTAAAATTATTTCCCCCAGGAGTCTCTGATCAAATATAGTGCGCGAACGCTGTCAATTGTCTTTGGGAGACGTGATGTGTGGGCGAAACAAAAACACATCACCACCCTACATTCGTTCTTCATGCCTCCTGCCAGGAGCAGTACGGAAAGTGGATTACTATGCAGAAGGCTGACGGCTGAGCGGAGACGCGAGGAAGTTTAGGAGTGCCTTCTGAGGTACAGACCCAATTAAATACAGGCACACGAAAAGTATTAAAAACAGAAAACATGTAGCACATTTTGCATTACTAGAACTGAAGTATTGAAATTCTCTGTGAAGTTAGGTTAAAATAATTATTCATATTCTGTCACGGTATTTTTATTTAAAACCGAAAATAATAATGTCAAAAACACGAGAAGCGAAAACCTTGTGCCCATGCAAATAATATTTACAAACAGAGGGGTTATTAACACGTCTAAAACGACATACAAGTGTTACAAAGATGGCTGTCTTGTCTTCTGGATTGTAGCGCCGTATAGTGTGGCACTAATCGCCCTGATGATGAAGGCAGCAAGGACCTCTGAAACGCCGGTCAGCGTCTATCAGACTACACGGCGGTCCAACCCAGAAGACAGTCATCTTCAAACTCACCATCGTGAGAATCTCAAATCCTACTTAATCCAAAAATATTTTAAATGAACGAGTGGACATTACCGTAAATATAGGGTGTTCAAAACGACAAAGAGAAAAAATTGCAACTATAAACAGTCAGTTCGTCAGCCTGAACACTGTTTTAAGAAATTTTATGCCGGTGAGGTTTACTAGAATTTGTTTACACAATTCAACTTTGTCTTCAAACGAAGAAAAGTAACGGACACTGTGCTCGAAGAAACATGCGTCTCTGGCCACATCTAGAGGGTAACCTGAGCGTAACTAGCTACATATTTATCGGAGCACAAAATGTTTCGAAAAAGAGCAGCAGAAAAAATAGAAGCATTTTTTTATGCCCAATACACTTCATTCGTAAGTCGTACGCTTTGCGAGATAATTAAACAAAAGGGATATTTTATGCTGTGTCATCTCAACTCGATAACCGCCGGACAGATTGGATCAAGCTGTAGAAGATTTCTTCGGAGGTCTTCGTTCGTTCGGGTCGTTTGCGTTAAGCTACACGTACCAGAGTATCAAAAGTCAGAATTCACCAATCAAAAATCCAGAGATAATAACAGAGCGAACGGGCCAGAACTTTTACGCTACGTCTATGTACACATTAATCAGCTTTTTTTTTATTTTTATACATTGCAATTTAATGCTTTAACCGCTTAAATTTATATCAGAAGTCAACAACATACTGTTCCACGTAATTAGTTAAACAGTACTGCTTTACGGTACTTTATTTTCTCAATTATAGCTCATTTCAACCTCTTATAAACTATAATTAAATATTTCTAAAGATTTCTACATGGTCGGACTTGTCAGTAAAATTTGATACTCGGAAATCAATACATTTAACAGATTAGTATTTAATGCGTAACAAATTACTTGAATGAAGGCTGTTCTATTATATCGATCGATATGGCTGTACGAGATCCGATACTGTCTTCTTACTGCACTGACTAGAAAACCACAAGAACTGGTCACGTGCGCCAAGTTTCGGACGCTCAGTCCTGAGGCATAGTGAATTAATTCCGCGGACACGTAGCACATTGATTGGCGTGTCAGGATATGAGGATCGGATGTTCCCACGCGTCACAACCTTGACAGCAGCTTCAGCACGTACAGCACGTCCAGAAAAAAAAGTGCTGTTATACAACACAACATGGTCTTAAGACTGTTAAGAGAGAACATTTATTTCGAAGTCATGATAGCTCAGTTAGTGAGGTGACTGGTTCAGGGTTTGATGACCGCAGTTACAATTCCGGTAGGGGAGAGATTCTCTTATCCACCGCGTACACACATGCTCAGGGGGTCCACTTATCCTAATATACAAAGTATATCAAGGGATGTCCTGTATCAAGGTATCTTTACCGGGGTCAAAACTACCACAGCGTGAAGCTAGTAATTCCATCGAATGATTTCCTAAAGAGTTATGACAATGGATGATTCATATTAAGGTCGGACACTGCCCACCGTCTGATGCATCTTAACCTATAAAACGTTTAAAAATTCGTTATAATTATATTTATAATCGTCCTGACAGAGTTTAAATTAAAACAGTCCTTAATTATATCATGAATAATAACGAATTTGACAGCTGTTTAACTGTTGGCATATAGCACAAGGTCCATCATCGTGAGAATAAAAGCACGTCTTTGGGCAATGAAAACTGGCAAACATTACATACAGGTTTTCCTTTATTTCGAATTTACTGCGACGAAATGTAAGAAAATGGGAGGTTCAAAGTGAGAGCGAGTTTTTTAAAAACATAACCTGCATGTTGAGAAAAGGATCGTTCTTATGAAAACAGTATAGAAAAAAAATCTAGGGGTAATTTACAACGTTTTATTCTTAGTAGTACAAGTAGAGTGACATGGAACAGGTTGGAATACAAATCAGAGGGTTTGGTTTCAGATGAGGGTTGGGGGTTGACTTCAGAACTGTAAAGAAAGAGGGCGAAAAGTAGGAGAGGGAGAGGAGGAGAGGGGGGGAAAGATGATGATGAGCCGATTCCCAGATGTCGTGTATAAAACTTTGCATTTTAGTAAGTGAGATGTGGCAAGTTTTATAGGCTCACCCCACTCCATATAGGTGCAGCGGTAAAGTATAAAGGGGAATCCCTCAACACTGAGATGTGTGGGATTTGAATCGGTCGCAAAGCTACAAAAAGTCGTGGTTTAGTTTTCTCTCTCTTATTCCAGTCCTTCTTTTTTTTTACACTCTGATGTTACTTTACGGAGCTGTAAAGTTCGGATGACACAATGGTGAGCCATAATATTTCTCACTATCCTCTTTATTCTTCGTGTACATTTCTGGGAGATTTCGCTTTCTAAAATCTCTCCCGCCGGTCTATATTCCTCTTCTTAAGGATTACTGAAATAGGATCGTCCTTTTTCATTTCCTGTAGTTGCAAGGAGATAGGTTACGCCTAAGTGTTATGCTGCCAGAACGTCAGATTTTTAAAATTATGCTATTTGAACGAAGCTTACTTTTGCTGTTGTGACACTTGTTACAAATTTCAGAGGTATAATTTACACTGAAAATTCGTAAATCGACATGTCAAGTGAGTCCCTTTGGTTATTTAATGACACTTTATCAATTTCGTTGGTCACATATCGTCCTGAAGTTGACCGTCATTACGTTGATGTACTTAGTGACATTTTTAAAGAAACTATTAATGAGAGAGTATTAACCCGAATTCGATACAAAGGCGAGATTTAATGAACACGCAATGCATTTTAACGGTTCCATAAACTCATATAAATTCTCTACTGACACAGTACCTATGTATAAGCTCTTCAATGAATATGCTATAATACACACTTAGATATAATAAGATCTAAAAAACTCAGAATATATTCAGCGTCACTATCACTCGTGTAAAGTTTTCATATCGACCATATTTTAGGCTACTTATGATCCATTCCGTCATTACCGCAGTCTGAACACCTTCTTCAATATTCACCTCGCCAGTCTGTGTATGTGGCATGCTTATGTGCAAATGCTTATGAGATATGAAGAGTTTGGCCTGGCATACAAAATATCAAGGGAGGAAAAAAAGGGAATAAAACACACAGAAAACTGTGAAGTCGGTTTAAAAGTGACTCAAGTTCCATGACATTAGAGTAAACGGGTATGTATACGTAATCACATTCTTCAGATTTTAAAAAGAATAAAAAGCTATTTGAGACAAATATTAAATAAGCGACAACTCTCACCAACATTTTCATGTAAAATTTAAAGAAAATTACATTTATTGTATTTATGTCCCGTTCATCCGATAGTAAAATTTCTCCAAGTCCCTGGACCGCTAAACCAGACATAAACAAAAGTGTGTCAAGTCATTTTGATCTCAATTTAATTTGGCTTATTTTAAGACTTGTTAATCTGAACGTGCTTTAAGTTACACGATTATTACCATGTATAAGTTTCACAGAACTCATATTCATTTTAAGAGCTTAAATTAGGTGCACATAAAACTTTAAGACCTCTGACAAAGCTGAAAGTCGACAAGTATTGCCACGTATGAGCTTAATTCATATTTCGTAGCAGCAGAAATACGTCACAAGTAAATGTAACGCATTTTTCAATTTCAGTCCAAGGGCGCATTTAGGCGTGAATATTGCTGGTTGCTGTTACTCTAAGCCTTCCTTTAGCAATGGAAGAAGTGATACAGACCTACTTATGCGTAATTTGCAAGGTTCTTTGTGTAAGTATAATGTGTATTTATATTTACCTCAATTTATCATTTAATCTCCCAACCCACAAGATACCATATCACTTCGATTTTCAGGCCATACTAAATATATATTTTATTTAATACTAGCTGAAGTACCAGTTCCTCGCCCACGTTTTTCTTATGATATTAATTCGTAATCATATTTTAACCTTAAGTATACAATTCTTTCCCCAATCACAACTTCGCAATTAAAACATTCTATGTGTTTACTAAAATCATGTTGGATTTACCTTTACTTATGGTTACGATGCTAATTCAATTTGAAAAATAACGGTGCCATTCGCAAAGATGTAAAATGTGACCAGAATTGCGAAATCTTCTTTGATCAAAGATGTAAGAAACTTCGTATTATTCGCGTTACTCCTAAAACATAAAAGCTGTAAAGGAATCGACACGGAGGTGGAGCCCTCTACATTCTGAAATGGACCTAACTCCGTTTTTTCCCTAAGTGACGGAGCGGCGTGATGCAGCCTGCCTCAGGCGAAGGGTGACGTCTTGGGAAGATCTTTTTGATGTGGTTTTGACGCTGCTGGATACGGAGGCAGGCGATGTCTTCAACGTACGTCGCATACTAAAATATGTTTTAAAGAGGGGGATATGAAGTCCTTCCTTCCATACAGGAAATCCTGTTATTGAAGCCAAGCCCAGAAGCACGACATTACGGAGGAAGGATAAGCCTCCAGTAAAATAACAAAACCTTCACTCGATTTACCATGAAAAATTACTAAACCTAATATGTTATCTGTTACTGGATACATACAAAAGTGCCGCATAACTCTTTACAGTAAATTGTTCCTGTCAAAAACGTAGACGCTGCAGGTCATGAATACAGTTTCCCTTTCGTAACTAGCCCCAAAAGATGGACAATATTACCTCCCAGCAGTAATAGAATCATCTCGAAGTATTTCACATGAATCTTACTGGATATTTCAGTATCCTTCGGTAATTATTTAACTACGTTTATAATATAGATATGCCTGCATTACTATGAAAACTGACTTAGCCATGCATGAAATTCCACATCAAGATTCTTCCCGCAAAACCTAATTTTATATGATATAATTTTATCACGATTACTACATTTTTAAAACAAATATATTTAATAACTTTTTAGTAAAGAATTTTCTTTGGCAAGATCAATCATTACTGCCGTATATGTTACAGCACGTGATTCAGTAATGTTACAATATCAAAGTTTAATTTATGCTGTTCATCTATCCACGTGCCAATTAGATGCATTCTGGTTCTTCATTTAACGTTACAAAGTGAACTAAACGGTCGCTCATAGCAACTGGTGCTGCCAAATACTGACGACAATAACAAGGCATATTTTCTGATATCAGGTAACTATTTTAAATCATTCAGAGTGACATAGTATACAAAATGAACGCGTGCCTTACAAAACAACACCGCAGACAGCTGGTTCAGAACCCCTGTCTTTAGCTCTGTTAAACTGTGCGTTGTTCTAACGAGTTCCTAACGCTTACCAAGGAGACAACATAAAAATGCCTAAACTTGATACTGCATTTTAAAACTTGTATGCTGTTTATCTACAAATGAAATATGCAGTTTATGATCATTACCTGCGGCAAGAAAATATTTATATTCCAGTTGGTTATGACAACGATTTCACTAGAGTTACATTTCAGTGTTCTTGTGTCTAATTCTCTAATTCGGTGCCGTATCAGAGTAAGATACGACGGGGATGTGGCAGTGCGTTTATTTTCTGAAGTAACAGCGGGGGGTGGGGGGTGGAAGTCCTTACTGCAACATCCCCAGGATAACCTAACATTCCCTCTCCCTTATCCCCGAAGAGGAACGTGCTCTCCTTCCTCTCTCTCTCCAGGAAGTTCATTTTAATGGTACACGATCCCTATCTATCTGCAAAAGGCCATTTAAATGAATACATAATTTCTCTTTAGCTGCTATGTGTGTGTGTATAGAACGAGGTAAGTACTTCATCGTTATGTTATATTGTTTCATAATTCTCCCTAGAATCTAATTTTCTGTTCGTTTTTGTCTGGGTAGACTTGTAACATAAATATTAGGAATGATCATGAAAGCGATAAAATGGCAAGGAATGGGTTACGTTTGTGTCGGCCCCTGTAACACTATATCAGTAAGCTGAATACAGGGTGTTCACGTGAACCTAAACGTTATTCTGGAGGACACTCAGACCCGCAGATGGATACGGCCAAGAGCGTTTGGTTCGCTGTCGTTCAGGACACGATGTTTGCATCCTGTTGTGCATTGAAGCTCGTAACAGGAGGCATATAACAATAACCGTCTACTCAAGTGTCATTCTGCAGGAATTATTTTGCTACCTATTTAAAAGTTTTGATCTAACTGGGTCATCTTCAGGTTTATTACAGGTCAATTCACATCTAAGTATTTAGTTTGAAGATGGCATGCTTAGGTGTAAACATGCTGTAGAATAAAAGTTGTTTAGACATTTATTCACACACAGTTTCTATTATGTCATTCAGCTTAACGCGAGTTATAAGAAAAACACAATACATAATTTACATAAAAGAATTTATCAAAATAAAGCTCCAAGAAGTAGATTTGTGATTGAGAACCAGACAGTAGATCAGCTGGTCTAAAAATCCCCACCTTTTATGCAATCGGAAAGCTGCTCATAACAGCCTTTGCTTTTAGTACACCATCCGTGTGCGCTGCAAATTGGAACATGCACATACTGCCAGAAATCCCGTTTCTTCGACCGATTCGTCCAATCTCCAAAGAGTTCAAAATAATTTGCTCCCTTATGTTATAGCAGAATTGTTTGTGGGTGTATGTTGTAATAATTAGGAATGTGTATCAGCTAGACTTAACCCCTTAACTCTATTCCACGCGTCGGAATGTAGGGTATAATTTCTTATTGTCTTTCAAAAACAAAATTACTTGCTTTTGTATTTGATTGTGTTCGTATACCTTAAAGGGTAATTCCAGACTATTCCATATTATGTAAGTCACAATTCCAATGCTGTTTGTAAGGACACTATAGTTTTTAACGAGGATTATATTTCGCTTACGGACATTTTATACTTATAATTAGGTGACAGAATCTTGGGGACACTCCATATACAGTAGAAGGATAAATGTAGAGACTGGAAGACAAGAATGGTTTGAACATGTACTACAGAAGCAGGAAAACGTAGAGAGATAAAGATGGGAGACGGGCAGAGGGAGGAAAAGAGAGACAGGAGATAGGCTAAAGTAGGTAGAGAGATTGCGAGACTTTTCGAATATTTACAGCCCCACGTACTGACGCGGTAAGCTCGCGTGAGCTCGCTTTCTCCATCTAAACTAAACACGAGCGCATTCAAATCTCTGCATATTAATAGAAAAATAAAATAAGATTAGAAATTTACTCTGGTCAAATCGAAATAACACAGCGAGTTAGCTCTAGGGTAATTTTCTTGATTCGCATTCCGAAAGTCTCTGAACCACAGAAAATATTACGAATATTAAAGAGTATTTTATTAATACATATTCTTTACGTATGAAAATACCGGAATCTGTTAGCAAGTGATGTAACTTGAATTAATCCCAAAATTTATTATTCTTTTCTTCATTATTCTCTTTGTTTAACTGTTTCTTTCCCAAGGTAATCCGTTCAAAATTCGACCGTGTTGTCGGCTATCCTAACGAAGTTCCTTTTGTGGTTTTCCCCAGTCTACAAAGGAGAATTCCGGGATAGTACTTCCACTTATATCATGGCTACCGCATTTAAAATCATTACATACCATTCGTGATAGTTATTCTATTTCATCAAAAGCATATGATTTCTTCAGCAAAAGAATAACGTTTTGATATTTCGTTTTTTTATAATTCCTCTTTGATAACTTTCCTATGTGTCAAGATCTGGTTTTCCTGTTCGAACCCTCCTTCTTCCCACACGTGACTGCAGCCTGAATTTTCTCTAATACACAGAGCACATTTCCTTGGTTTCGTCATGCTTAAGTCTGTAGTAAATCATCGAATTTGGCATTCAGCTGCTGCTACTGTGATGTCATTAAACATACATTGAGACCCTTGATTACATCACATATCGTAGTTTCTCAACTTAATTCCCCTTAGGACTGCATTATTGTCTCTTCTGGGCACTAAGAAATAAAAAGTACATATACAGTTTTAAAGAAAATCCACTTAGAAAAATACAACTTTGAAGACCGAGGCGAAGAGTGAAGAAAATATTTATATATAAATTGCGTAGGTTAGTGGCAATGTGAATTTTACTAAACTAATTTAGGATCAGAGCTAAATACAATTAAATAATCACATGGGTTCAACCAAATTTTATATAAGAATTATCTGTTTTAGAGATTTTACAGTCTGAAATTTCTGTTTTAAGTTCATTTCATCAATGTCTTTATGAAGTATAGTACCATCAGATTTTTAACATAATTCCTGTTAATTGCATTTTATGTAAACTTCAATTACAAATCTCTGAATTAAAATACAGCAGAAAATGTTGATAATTTTTTTAAGCAATAAGTAAGAAGTCGACACGATAGCCCTAAATTCTAGTGGTAGATCTGGTATACTTTTATAATGGAGTTTCTTGTATACTTTCATAGAGACGAAGAAGATTCTTCTTCATCCCCTGAACTAGAGGCTAAGCCGAAAGCAACCGAGGAAGGAAATCCACCAGGCAGACTTTAGCTCGACTTCGGGAATCCCCGTTCCACCCTGACAGTAGCTGAAGTTTTGGCCCGAGTATCCAAGAAGCAAGTGCGTGGCCTGTAATCTAATTAGGATCAGCTAAAGACTTTCCTCCACCCGGAGAGCAAGAAAACCGAGAGAGAATTATAATCAGAAGAAGCAGGGGAAGAGGAGATTTGAAGGAACGTGCTGAAGTGTAGGGATAATCTTTAAAGAAAAACGTTTCAAGGATTGAAACTAATATCAAGTCCTAACTATATCAAAGTAACTTAACCTTGGAAATTTGAGACCCTTAAGTCTAAGCACCGAAGGCTTTTCAGGCTAAGACAGAATTAAATAAAATGGAACACACTAACTTAGTAACATGTTCGGTGCCGCGGTGAACAAAATTCAATTCAAGATTCACCGCACTTGACAATAACGCATATAGGGTAGATCGTATAAACTTAAATAAATAACTTATAATTCGTATAAAATACAAATTTGTTACACGCCACTTTTCGACGGACAATATGTTACCACCTCACAGTGTTTCAATTTGATGTTCACTGTGCAAAGCACGCGTGAGTTTTGTTTACTATGATTGGCTGTAGGACTCTTGTCTATATCTCAAGATGGAGATAACCACTGTCCGACGAACTGAGTTGTTTACTAAACATATTCGCAGGTCCCGTCTATATCAGGAGGCCATCCAACTGAACATTTATTTACTTATGGACTACGTAACAACGTTACCGGTAGCTATAATTATCTTCAATACAAAATACATAACTAAAACATTACAAATCAAAACCACTGCTCAGTATCAATCACTCATGTGAGGTTTCTATATTTTAGCATCCTGAAAGTTAATATTTGCTGTATGAAACATTCTAATTTAAAAGCCACTTTCAGACACCTCTTCAACCATCAAGCTTGCTTTGTTAGATTTTGGATAGTAAATGTATAATTGGGAACTTTGGGTAGAGTAAGTTAGGTTCGAACACTTAAGTTTAAACATTTTAGTAGCGGGAGGTTCAATGAATACCCGTCTAAGGCATGCTACCGGAGGTTAATTTAACCCATTGTCGTGAAGTATCACACGCAATGATATAATATGCATAATAAAAAGTCATTAAATCCTGCGTGTATTTCTTTATAATCTGGTAATCAGCTAGTAAGACTGACAATGCAGAAGTCCCTACACTTGGTTCCCGACTGGAATCAGCGTCCCTTAAGGCACTAATAAAGCACGAAAGTACGAACATACACACACGGCGGGTATCTGCTGAAACTTGGTCCACGATTTTCTCCACGTTGTCGATGACAGTTGTGGTAGATGAAAATACAGATCATTTTGTTGAATGAATAAACTAATAACCTGCTGGCAGAGGATAAAATATTCTACAACAGAGGCTAATAAAATAAATCATAACCCTACAGCCCTGTTTAAGAATATCAATGTACTTCTACAGGCCATCAAGTAGAATTTTTATGGACTGACCTGCAGGTACTCCTTTCTCGTACTTCCTACCCGATTGGAATCTGACTGAAGGCAGCAAAATAATGAATCTCTTTCATGTTCCCCTATTCGTTTCCACTGTCTGAATGTGACAATTCCTGTCCATACTATAGCAATACTATCAACTGGGCTCTCGCTTGGTTGGGCGCAGAATCGACCTTTCTGGCACCCCATCAGTTCCAGGGGCAGATCAACCCCGTGGCCAGCAATACGTGTCATGCCAGGCGGACACTCCCAGAGAAAAATGGCATTTTCATGGGGCGAAGGACTTGAATGGAAATAGAAATAAAAAGAGAAAGGAACGAGACACGGTTCTTCCTGACCCTGACACTTCATTTTCTTATCTTGAGAGGCTGCGAGGGAGTGAAAGTGAGACGGCAGAGAGAATAATAATACTCAAGTGACGCATCTTCAGCGGGAGAATGTTGAAAGAGTTCCCGGCAACAACTGTGAAGGTGAAAGTAAAATGAATGCGCAGATACCCCTAAATCAGACCATCGTACAAGAAAGGCGAGGTTAAATTTCCCGACTACCGAGGTATAAGGCCTAGAAGAAAAATAATGAATCGGAAAGGATGTGGAAGGACGCGGCCGTGGACTAATTACAGACAAAATCCCTGAATTTATCTGAAGTCACCGAGGAAAGCCACGAGAACATCAGTTAAGACAGCCATCTGCGGGTCGGGATTTGGATCCTGGGACATCGCGAATGCGAAGCAAGAGTGATAAGAAGAACAGAATAGAAGGACAGGACAACATAGCGTGGGGGAAGGGGTTACGTAAATCTACGTTCAGTGTCAAGACAGGATGCAACCACTATTGAGATGTGGAGAAACGAACTCAGTACTTCTTAATTTGAGGTTCTCACAGCGGTGAAGATGTCGATGTTGTTCTTCTGGGTGGTGACGCCGTACAGGCTATATGTAGATACCAACGTTTCGGAGAAACATACTGTCTCCTTCTTCAGAAAGGCAAAATCGATACATCTATTCTAAACTTGTATTAGCTGACGACAAAAATGAGGAGCCAGAAACAAAATAACGTGGTTCACGCGCCTCGCTCCTTCTATCGTCAATCAATGGCACTAGTTCTCCATCATCATCACTCCCTGACCGATCTGCAAGCCACTATGTCATGAGCTATGTCCAACCCCCACGAATCAGATTTTGTCCCCTCACGTCTTCCTGTATATTTCAGAACATCAGTTAAAGGATCCACTAACTTCGCTGTCCAACAAGATGGAAAGGAAAGTCAGAAAAAAAGAATAAAGGACGAAAAAGTCAGTAGAGTGAAAAATGATGTCTGTGAAATTGCATCCCTATATGATAAATGTTCGGAGAGTGGGGGGGGGGGGGGGGGGGGTTGACTTAAAAGTAGCAGCAGCCTGGTTGTTATTGAGGGAAATGAAATCAAGAAACGTACGGGAGAGAAGAATGATAAATAAAACAAAGCAGAGGGAAGAGGGGTGAAAATAAACTGGAATTGCAAACATCTGATGAAACTTGTGAAACTGTGTCACATAAATTCCATTATCGACCTACAATTAATTCAGGGATATTTATGGAAAAAATGTTACCACAGACTTTTCTGTCACAAACGAAGAAAGTGTGGACACATTTATAGGAATCCGAAGCCTGCTTCGTATTCGGCAGTTCCTGGGTTCGGATCTCGACCCGGAATCCGTTACCCTGAGATTTTCGTCGTTCTCCTCAGTCCCTTCAGGCAAATGAAAGCATAGTATCTTGTAACAACGATTTCTCCCTTACATATCTTTTCCAATCCATTATTCGTTAAAAAAGTCGACGCTATATAGTATGTGGTACTTAAAAGTAATTAAAAATCTGTAAAACAATTGTCAAATTTGAAATTATCACGGCCGTGAAGATGTCGATGTTGGTCTTCTAGGTTGTGAAGTCGAATGGACTTGTAGGTAGATACAGACGTTTTGGAGGAGCATACTGCCACCATCTTCTGGGCTGAAGATGGTGGTTATTTAAAAGTCCGCAAGGTGTACATACCGAGAAGACAAACGTCGATATTTTTATCGTCAAGACCTCAAATCCCACATGTACTTTTTTAAGAATCGATTTCTTAACTCCGTGAAGGGTGCGCGTGTTGATCAGATATTTGTACAGGACGGTATGAAGGGGGGGGGGGGGGGGGGGGGGGGGTGAGAGGGGTTTGCCGTCACTATTCTGTGCCTCACTGGTTGATGAATGAACCTTTCGATGGCTGCAGAATTTCAATCACTGCTAAACTCGTCATGACCATCCCCCGTTCAGTTCTGCTGTTTTATTGGACGTACGAAACAATGCGAGTGATCTATCGATCTAGATCTATTGCCTTATTACCATTTATTCAAATATATTTGAACTTTCCAAGTTTTATTGATATGCCATCTGTAAGCCAATGAAAATTATAACTGATTGATTTTAGTTAATTGTTCGATTAATATTACACTGCTGACATAGTCCACTGTCAGTCACCATAAATCAAACATCCAAAGTGCGGAATTCAGGAATAAAAGCATAAACGTAATTAGTGGGCCACATCTCTTACACAGAGAGAAAAAAAATTGCGTCGGTAAGTTAAATGTCGTGAAGGGTGAAACTACAACAGATTTTCTCTCGTTACGCAAAATTATTTTGATAAGTATTACGGGATCTTATTCTATAAACAACACAGTTTTATTAAATTATCTTCTTCCTCCAGGATCGGCAGCTAACAACCAAAAAGAAACACTTGCCCTGCTGCAAACAAGACTTCTTAAAGTCCACATACAATATCTTCAAATCTTTGTTTAAAAAAACAACTTATTCTGTACTGGGTTCTGCCCGAATATTCTCGGTGCATCCAACATTATTATGAAAGGAACACAGCGGACTAAAATAATAATATTATGAGATTTATGAGACGTAGGACGGGGGGAACGACGGCTGACCACATAAACAGTCGCTACGTGGAAACTGAACGCAGGTTTGTTTCGCATATTTGGTGATGCAAGACAAGAGCTTTCATAACCTCATTTCCATATCTTGATGTGTTGTTTCCAGCTAAACCTCATCACCTAAACCAGTCACAGTGTTCAGAGGAAAATACACCTTCACACGTCTCTCTTTGAACACCCTGTCTTAGTACCGTGCAGTAACTTTGTGTTAATCAAAAGCAGTCTCCTTGTTTCAGTGGGAAACATTAATGTCAGTAGGTATGGGACCTACCATATTTTCTTTACACAACTCTGTAATAATGATTCGCGTAACATAACCTTACGTGAGCAGAAACATAGCAGCGTCCGATACAGCAAACTCTGACTTTGGCCCCCCAAAACACTCCGGGCCATCCATCAACTATCATCTACAACTACACGTGCTATAGGTCGTCATCAGTCAATGGATATTAACTTTATCATAAAATGCTGAAATCAAAATCTTGCTATATTGGCAGTTTTGACAGCTTTACATTCAGTTATTTGATAAAAGCTTCGTACTGGTTTGAACGAAAAGTTTTATCAACGTCTGCACTAAATCCCGCCATTGTCCACTACCACATGTCATTTTAATCTATTCATAACTCAAAATCCCATTTTACCAAGATCTGTTTTAATATTACCATCACGTGGTTTTCTAGGTCTCCCAAGTGACCTCGTCCTTTGAAGTTGACTTAGTGGTTGTTATTTATGCCAGTATTTATACCTGTATTATAAATCTTTTTCGTATTCATCCATTTTGCACCGACAGTTAAGAAATGAAGATGGCTTTATTTAAATTTTTATAGCGTGGACAAATCCGTTGATGTCATGAATTTTGCAGGCAACAGATATATTCTAATTTGGGTAGCACAAGCGTGATATACAAAACAAAATAATGTTGATGGTGATAATCAGAAGGGATCGTATCAATATTATAACTACGTAGCCATTTATCTTATTCATCAAGACCAGGCAAGAAGAAAAATTCCAGCAATTGAATGAACAGCTAGTGGTACTCCAAATTCCCACAGCACAGCCAGCTTATCGCTCTGGCTGCGTTTCTACACATCTTCACAGGGGTGAGAAAGAAAAGAATTTCCCCTTCTCAAACGCCTAAAAAAAAAAAAAGGAGGACGGGGCGTGAGTAAGTGAGGGTCAGTTAACGTCATGCTTCATTTGTCATTGAATATTTCGTCCCCCCTCCGTTTCCCTTGCAGCCACTAAAGGGGCCGATAAAAGCCAAAGAGTATTGTCGCTCTGGTACAGAGCGCTGTGGCGCGGGGAAGTCCGGAAACTGCAACAATGTGCAACCTGTAGCGTCGCTTAGCGGGGAAACCAGGAACTTAAAACGATGCTACAGAGACTCCATCTAGTAATAGATTACGTCAAGCTGTTCTTATGGCTTGTTACTCTGACGCTTATGGAATCATGACACACAGCTTGAGCCTTCGGAGGGAAACAACAGTAGACTGATGAAATGTTAAATGTCGGCGTTGAGAGCAGTTACGTCATAGAAATTAATTATTAATTCCTGGCATATTTTACGACGCTCCTCAACAGCATTTCTTATACGGCGTTCACGAGGAGGATTGACCTTAATTGTTATGGAATAAGAAGTGAATGGAGCTGCTTCACCGCCTTCCTGATATAACGGAATCGATAAAAGTCAGAACGACTGGTTTCTGAGCCAGAAAGAAAACTAAACTTCTGTCAGATAAACTGAAGCTACTTCCAGGAATATCACTCCGTGCAGTATCGCGGAAATTTTCCGACGTTTGAAAGGTGTTTACAGCCTCCATCATCAGGGTGATGACGCCCTGATGATGGAAACAGTAAGCGCTTCTGAAACGTCCGTGAAATTCTACCAGGTCACAAGGCGCAACATTCCAGAAGACAGTCATCTTCACACTCACAGCCGTTAAAACCTGAAATCTCAGAAATTAAACTGGGGCACTGATTACTATCCTTCATTTTCAATTCCAGCTTCCTGATTAACATAGTAAGTAAACTTTAAAAGATGCCCATACAAACTCTGACTTTTCCTTTATTTTTGCATGGGTATGAAATTTGGTGTCTCTTTCTAAATTCAGATATAAAATACTGTACCAGAACAAACCAAAATTACATTCGGCCGATAATTTTAAGCTAATTCAGACTCCAAATACTAAATGAGATTAAAATTAATTCAGTTGTTTCGGCGATAAACACATAACGTACAGATGGGCAAACTTCCAATTTTCGTTAGTCTACAAAAAGTCCTTCGTGCCAAAGACTGGCATTGTAGACTTACGCACGAAAATTTTAAGAATTATTGGCTGTGCAACCCCTAGAATAATCATAAAGTAGTTGAGAGAAGAGTGAATTCAGTTCAGATTCATTTAGCTCACCACTTCCTCAACAAACGCAGCAGAAAGTCTACTCACAGTTACACTACAAGTCTACTATAATTTTATCAGCTTTTTATCTTGTTCTGTGGCCCTAAGGGAAAAACACAGATTTAAGGTTGGCTGTGATGAATGTGTTGAGGGCATTATTTTATTCTAACAAAGAATCAACAGCACAAAAACGAAGAAAATACGTGACGAGGAACTTAGAACATTTTACTGTTCCCAAAATAGTATTAGTGATAACATAAAACAATGGAATAAAGACCATGCAGCACATGGGGGGGAGGCATCGGAAATAAATAGCTTATAACTTCAACGGAAGCTGAAGAAAAGAGCTCACTTCACAGGTTTAGGTTTACATGGAAGGATAATATTAAAATGGAACAAAGGATATATTCAATTGGCTCCGGGGATTAATCTGTAGCGGGCTCTTGCGGCTATAGAGTAATGGACCTTTGGTTTCCATGAACGACAAGGACTCCTTTGACCTGATGCGTTACTATCAACTGCTTAAGAAATCTGTACGTAGTTAGAATATTTGACAAGCTTCCGAATCAGCGAGATGATGATCTGATACGCTTGTACGTGTGTCTCAAGCCCGGATCAATCAGTCAACTTTATGAAAGCCGTTTTAGAATCCCCATTTGCTGTAGTAAGCTCGCTCCAGACAACAAGTAGATTCTCCCGCTAAATGTCAATATCAGAGCAGACATGCATAACAACCGCCAGTCACTTGTCATGGCGCAGTGACAAACGATGCGCACATCCTCCCTTCACCCCTTAACACAAAAAACATTTTGAATGACTGATGAAGTCTAAATAGACGTTGCGGAAATGGAACATGTAAATCACAGCGCGTGAACATCATTAAGAACAATATACTTCTATTTCGTTAACGGTAAATGCCCCATTTTATTTGTTTTAATTTAACATTAAATTAAGCCTATATGATCAGAGTAAGGTCGTGCCACTCCTCATGAAGTATTTATCAAAGTTAAAGTTTCTGACTATTGAAGATGGTTGTATTTTTCGTTGAAGCGTCATGTAGCCTGATGAGGTAGGCAGCAAGCACTTCTAAGCAGAATTATTGTTACAGCAGGTGGCAAATAAACTTTCCACTGGACTTTAAAGTCTTAATATGTTTTGGAAGAACTCATTATGAATCCAACCGAAAATAAATTACCACAGTACAAACAAAATTAGATTATATACGACGGACGAAATCATTAGATGCGCAAAACAACTTTTTAACTATTGGTAGCTACAAACACCACACTATACACTCTCATGTGATGCTGTCTGCAACATTTTCACAGCGTTTTGTTGGCATCGGTACATGAATGAGGCGAATGCTCACCAGTGGCGCCTCTTGTAAGGTTCCGGGCATTATAGTTCTTCAGTATCCCGCCAGATGGCTACAGGCTTCACACGTCCGGGTCCGCTTCAACATACTGGCCACACACACGAACCACCGCAATGAAAGAACCAGTACCAAAATTAATGCTCACCTCTGCATTTGCTGTTGTGAAAACTCATCAAAATCATGTCTCGGCTTTGTGTGTGTCGCCAACAAGCGAAGATGGATTATCGCAAAATTTCGTTTAAGCATATGTGACCGCTAAAATTTCCGTCCGATCTCTGCCTTCATATCAGAAATTAATACGAAGTCTGAGAATTAAATATCACAACAGATTCTGCAAAAAAAGAATACTGTCTACAGCGTTACTAAATTGCTTTACAAAGTACCTTTCAGTACTACATGAATGTTAATTTCGGAGTAACAAATTAGCGATAAAATAAATTCTCTCATATGGAATTGTATATATCAGAATAAAAAGTTCCTTGGATATGTTCCATCTTCTAGTATAATAAAAATACAAAACGACGTTTCGGAGATGGGGCTCTATCTCCGTCTTCAGGTACCTAATCAGCTGGGCCCAATATATAGAGCTAATCCCTATCTCCGGATGGAGATTATATTTTTATTGTACTAGACGATGGAAAATATCCAAGGAAATTTTTATTCAAATAACTCACCATCGTCACGAACTTTTAGATTTGATATGTATATATCAGCATCATTTTGACTTTTGCATTTATATTTGTATCCGAGATTCTGGATTTTTACATCACAGCCTTTACTATTCTGCTCGTGAATCGTATTTAAAAACCTTCAGTGGTTGCCCTCTCCCGTTCTTCATACAATTTTTTTTGGTAAGTCTGAGCAAACGTGATACTTCTCAAAGACAAACAAAGGACAGTTCCAATAAAATAAACTGAATCCCAACGATTGCTAGAAACAAATGTGGTTATTTATGAAGTCACGTGGTCCAGCGCGCGTCAAATCACCAGTAATTGCAGTATCTGCACAAAATCTACATTAGAAAGACAAGATTAGCACTGTGGCAAAAAGACCCGAATGGAATGTGAAAGCGACATGCAAGATTAAACAAAACTCATTTTACAGCTCTTATGAAATCGAGGAGGTGTTAATCAGCACATCCTTCAACAAATCTGAATGAAAGCACTCAAGTGCACAGTTAAACACGCTGCAGGGGGGGGGGGGGGGAGATAGGATTTAAAGGTTTGTGAGTGTGATAAAAGGGTTGAAAAGGGCGCGCAGGAACCACTGCCTGAATAATCCCAAGGGTTTGCGGCATTACAACAGGCTGTCACTTCAACCCCCCTTACACAATCTGACAGTTCGATTCAGCCAGTGATGACGTCACTAATTACTGCACAGTCCATGGAGATTATTACGAGATCTCCGACAAGACGGGCTACTTAGTCCTGGATTACTGATACAGTAGCTTATCAGGTAAAGCCTCTGACTAGAAGACCAGGATTCGAGCCTTCGGATTCAGTACCAACGCATAAGCTAATCAGGTACAGCCTCCAACAAAACGATCACACTTTACCGCTGTATCGGTCTGTATTGCGGTATAACTCAATCCTTATTCTTCATGTATGATAACTGAATGGTCAATCTCATACTCCAAACAACTTCAGCAGTTTAAACAGCGTTGTTAAACACATCACACCGGCAATCGTCACAACCCGCAACTCAATATGATGGCTGGCTACAGGCAGGATGACCGGATTTCGATTCTTAGCAGGCGCAGTTACTTTTCCCTCCATTGGGGATCGGCACGTCTAGACCGACTCTGTACTCCAACCATCAAACCATACAAATGCAGACGTGAGACCCTGATAATGAAGGCAGCAAGCATCTCTAGAACGTCGGTAACTTCTATCAGACAATATGACGCAATGTCCAAGAAAATAGTCATCCTTAAATACTCAAATTTTACGGTGCTAATAATCTCTAAAACTATTACATATAATACGAATTTGTGCTGCTAGGATTTAGGTCCTTTACGCACAAATCCTTAAGAACACTATAACCGGGATGTCATTTCCTCAGCGACAGTACATCTTCTCGTCATCTGAATTTCTAAGAGAAACCCAAACAACCAAAGCAACAACACCCACCTTCCTTCCTCGAACCTTCCACGTTTGATAGGCAAGACAAGGAAACCCTGATTCTGAGGAGATTTGGCACACCACCTTGTTAGAGCATGCAAATTTTCGAGCATCCACAACCACTCCTACCTTCCCGCTATATATACATATGCAAAGACTTCGTGTGACTTCCAACTTGATAGATAGACAGGCGCAAAGACGTCTCATAGACTTGGGGGTTCCCCTCCCAGCTAATCAAACTCTGCCGCCAGCAATAAGCTTTTACCGATACATCACCACGCATTGTGCAGCGAGGGACACTCGCTCACGCTTCCAGTAGACACTCCCGATACCATTTTCGTTAATAACAGAGCCTTTCTGGTTTTCAAACCGGTAAACGAAGCAGTGGGTTATCTGCGAGGGCCGACACTGTAACAGTCTACAACAGCTGTCGGCAACCTGTTGATCGCGGGACGCACGTAACTCATCACATTATTTGATAATTTCGCCCTGATGACGGAGGCAGTATGACCTC